>SJOL01007370.1:275111-366095 GCA_004794785.1 Opisthorchis felineus
TATATATATAATATTGAAGGATCCGCTTTGGGAATGAGGTGAATCTGAATCAAAACAGCTGAATTAACCGTCACACATTTGAGCTACCAATGAACTCAGTTAATAGATACAAAATAAATAAAGTCTGTTTGACTATCCGAAATGGTGATCTTGGAATCACCAAAAGATATGTGGAGCTCGGCATGAATCCGGTATACCCAGGACCGGATCCCTTAAGCGCAGGTTTTCTATCGGAGTTGATTGACCCTCAATCTTCTCAGTCCCATTCTTCTTTCGGATGAAAGCAACCTTATGATATCTATTCAAATCCTGTAGATTGACGGTTTTTTCGGCCATTACAGAAAAATTCTCTATCTACTCAAGTGATATGCCGACGACATGAGGTACTGAACAAAATTAATGCATCGTTTTTCCATTTACTGGTGAACCGCTCATAGTAAACACATTCTCTAAGTGTTTCGAAAGTATTGTCCCACTGCCCCTTTGTCAACCCCATAGAAAATCAGTAAAAAGATTTTACCATATGAAACATTATCTGACGTTTTTTCCTGACTTCTTCTGATTGACGTACTAGGCATATGTTATCCCTTTCCTCGTTCATCTCATTGGTTGTTCAATAAACAAAACCAGCCCTACGGTTAAGTGTGTATTTCTTGATTTCTTTTTTGAGCTTCTCATTATGGATAGATGGCTTCTTCTGAGTGAGCTACGTTGTGCTTGAGGTTCCTTCTCCATGTTTAGTTGGCTGAGCGGCTGATTATCTCCCGTTTCAAGTGCAGGACGTTTGGACAAATGCCACACATCAGTAACAGTTGCGCTTTTTCAGTTGAAGTTATGCGGATTATCTGACCATTCGTTCAGCTTGACTTTTTACATATGCTGGTTGATTGGTTATTCTTTGTTCTACTATTTACCCCTTACCCGATCTGAACCCCTTTGAGATATTGTTATCTGATATATACTCCTCCTGCTCTCAAATCAACCCACAACTTGGATATTCCAAAAAATGACGTTTTTTGTCTCGTTGTGTTTGCTTCTCACATGCACGATGCCAGACCCCTCAGCAGCGAGTATCCATTCTCTGACTCCAATTGTATCAAATATCCGGGAGTGGATTTTTTCTTCAACTCACTTTCGATTAACCGCGTTGAAATAATCCCAAATCTCACACAAGTAAGGGCGAGTTAGTGACTCACACATCGTGGGGTGCCTGACATTATCATCGATCCGATTGATGCACATTCTAAGTAGCAGCAAAGTGGTTGAAGTTTGCTCGACAAAAACCGGGAGAGTAGGGTGAATAAAACGGAGAAAATGATGAAAGTGGAACAGCTGGGACGAATACTCGAAAATTTTCTACCTGAACAAGGTACTTGTCTTGACTCAGAGTAAAATAAAGTTGAGCAATGTTGGTGTGCTGGTTTGCTGGTGTGAAGGGATGTTAGAGATCACCAAAGGAACAGACGTGTGTTATTACTACTATGCTAGCAACAGTGGCTGTGCGTAAGATTAGTGATTGCTACCAAAAATGGTACAGAAAGACAAGAATATCTGCAAAATATGAAGCCCTGTACAAAAGGTAAAAGGCAAAGGCTTGCTGACACGAACGTGGTCCACTCACACTACCGTTAAAAAATAAGCTCACAGAAATGCTGAAAGATTTAACTTTCCTAGACATACTCATTCAGAAAAGAGACCTTACCAACCCAACTCAAGACCTCAGTCTCCGAGGTGTCCACCGAAACGGGCTCTCCGTAGAACTAGCATCCTGACATTATCAGGGCATCAAAACGGCATTATCCCCCTGCAGCAGCCAACCATCTATAATCAGAAAGTATAACTCCATATTTGGGTTCCAAATTATGTATTTCGTTTTAAAAAAAGTTCCTGAAACTTTTCGCCAGTAATTCACGGAAAACTGCATACTTCTGCATGAACGCTTCATTACGAAACACCCACAGAAATCAAAGGAGCTATGTAAGTTTTCTTCATAAAAATCTGGAAAAATACTCCTGTTGTATACTACTCGCATGAAAGGAAACTTGGAATGTAAACCAGTAACACGTGACTCTTATTCTTTTCCTGTACAAATTGAAATGTATCTGCTGAATATTGTTTTACCACGTTAAAAGCACACTTTACAGCATCACTTACTGTGTATCTACTGAAGTGAACCGCTGGGTGGGAGGATGAACAATTCGTTCCTGCTATTATTTGCCCCAGGGGCCGTGAAATGTACGGATACCGTTACATTCTGATTAAATCTCACATATCTGTTTGTTATCCAGATATATTGAGACCAACAGAAATCCTACTTGGTAATTGGGGTAGTTGACAGTACTGATCAACCAGTAGGAACAGGAATTTTAGGTTGATTCCCTGAAGCAACGCAATACGCAACAAATTCCGTCCATAATGCCAGAGGTCAGCTTCATTTTTCCAATCGACAAATTTGTTCAAAATAACAATTTGTTACTAATTGCGATTGTAATAGTACACCAGTTCCGATAGCACTTTAGGTGGTTTTTTCAACCTGAAAGCCACTAACCGTGATTTGTAGGAAGCCGCAGACTTTGCATACACAGATGGCAGCATCCTTGCTAACCGGTAAAATACTGGAACGCAACAGTCAGTTTGCTTTTATTTATTTCCCACAGTACGGAAATCGAATGTGTCGTCGTCAGCTCAAATAAAAAATACCTGAGAACCATAAAAATGTGACACGTTCAACATGATTAACCTAGGCTTGTTACAGATAGAACCGAGTATCAGTTAAGACAATACGTTTTTGTGAGTAGAAAAGAAAATGTTTAGTCAGCACAGTAGTGTGGTGTGATGACCCCAATGAATCCACTGGAATTTACCTCAGTCTGTTTGGATGCATTCCTGTGTAGGATGACGTAAATACTGGTTAGTCGACTGGTGACCTAAGGCACCTGCACTGTACGTGGTGTGAAGAAATTTTCTTGTGTAGACTATGTGAGCCACACAAAGGGCTGATGCATCGTTTGGTCGGAGGATTCATCTTCTGACGTCACAGATTGTTGTTCAATCTAATGTTAAAGCAACGTTTCTAACTGTATGGTATTGATGCCGTCTGGTATGGCGGCAAAACGCCGAACACGCCTTATTGTTGCACACGCATACACATTAGAAACTTTGTTCTCTTATCAAACTGACATCTATGTGATTGTGTCACACCAAAATGCGATAACGCACTGACATTCTTAGATACGCACGGTGCCAGTTTATCAGAAGTAGGAAGTAAAAGCACTAGGCAGGGGTTTTGATTAGGTTCCAAGAAAGCGGGAGATGCAGTCTATCGGGCGAAACAAGAGGGATCGTTTTGACGTATGCTGTATCTGGCCACGTTTTGAAATATGGATAGCCAGGCTATTGTGTCTGGTTGTTGGTTTGCTCGTTGAGCTTGGCAACTGAATTGCAGACGTTTCGTCACCAGTCGAAGAAACATTGTCACGCGGTTGTGCGTTATCCGCTGGATATTCTCTAGCTGTCAATACTTGTGTACCTCTGATATAGCTCAGCCAGCACATGCAGCTGAGTCTGCTACCAAAAGTCCACTCATGCTGTTGACACCCGTAAGCTAAAAGGAATAAGATTATTAGTTGGTGACGCGGTGGAGTCTGTGACAAGACCGCTTGCAAGTTCTGAATTGCTGTGGACACCGACGCCGAACATCACATGCATCAAATTGATTCAGTTAGCTCCTCCCGCACGCCTAAATCCCAGCCAAACTCCTGTAAGATGCCTTTAATTCCTTCTCTTGGTAAGCCAGTTTAATGTGTATCGAAGAATGTCAGTGCGTTATCGCATTTTGGTGTGACACAATCACATAGATGTCAGTTTGATAAGAGAACAAAGTTTCTAATGTGTGTGCGTGTGCAACAATAAGGCGTGTTCGACGTTCTGCCGCCACACCAGACGGCATCAATACCATACAGTTAGAAACGTTGCTTTAACAGTAGATTGAACAACAATCTGTGACGTCAGAAGATGAATCCTCCGACCAAACGATGCATCAGCCCTTTGTGTGGCTCACATAGTCTACACAAGAAAATTTCTTCACACCACGTACAGTGCAGGTGCCTTAGGTCACCAGTCGACTAACCAGTATTTACGTCATCCTACACAGGAATGCATCCAAACAGACTGAGGTAAATTCCAGCGGATTCATTGGGGTCATCACACCGCACTACTGTGCTGAGTGTCTTAACCGACTGTCTTAGGTGATACTGGGTTTGCATGAAAACTGAGTCTACTTTGATAAGTGTGTTTTACCGTGTTTCCTGATGGTAGTTCGAAAGCATTGTTTATTTGGTTTGAGTACATAGTAATAGGTTCCTTTGGAGTTATACACAGAAGTGATCTGAACTGTGACATTTTAGTGGTCAAGCGTGCATTTGGATGAAGGCTTCATGTACTCTGGGTGAAAGAACATAATCGGATGTAGCTGAATAATGTGATGATCCTGGAAATTCAGATGCGCAATTTCTTGCAGGCATATCATGACCTGAGTGACGGATCTAGAGAATACAGCGTGGGAAATCCGGCTCGTAGTTTTATTCTGTTTGCTAGACGCGGCACTTTAAAATTGAAGCTGATCTGTACCGGAAAGCCAAGAGGCACAGTACGGCTTTTTGAGGTTCGAACACGCGACATTCCGGCTAGTAACTGACGACTATACCGTTCGGACACGAGTGGTCCATCGGGAGTGTGGTTAACTCACACGATGACGGAATACAGAGCCACTCATTCTTCGGTCATGTAATTCACACCGCGAGATCATGTAATGGCTAGCGTCCCAGTGACAACTAGTCAGCTGTGAAACTCAATCTGTGTAATTTTTTTCTTTTCCGAGATGAGTACTTATTCTTAGATGACGGATTCGTGAGAAACGCACTGTCGATATTTCCATACAAGGATCCAAATCATGCTGAGTGCCGCTTGGTTTTTCAAGGTAGACTGACTTCCATTCCTTTCAAAATCAACTCACACAGAGATAACGTTATCCCGTTTGACCGAGGGAAGTTGTAATCGACTGAATTTTTGTGGTTGTGGACGGTATAGGGAGTTCATAGTGTTCTAATTTTATATGCTTTAGAATACTCTAATAGTAAGCTAGTATTAGAAAGAGATCAATCGAGATACTATCTTGTTTTTCCCACATCACTTTGTGTATTTTCGTGACTGACGACACACTTCTTGATTCCTTATTTCCATTCTAAACAATGACGATGTGACTGCACCAACAGTGGCCAATAAAAATATTTCTACATAAAATAGAAAGATTTTAAACAGCTTATCATCAGTACTTCTTATCCAAATTCTGTCGCAGGAGATTGATATAGTTCTATGGGAGGAAACGATTCACTTCTCCAGATTTGTTCATTGTTAATGAACTTCATTGTAAAAGTCAGTTATCATCAAAAAGACAAGTTTCATTGATTGCAGATCAGTGGTTGCTCATCAACCGCCGATGATGTCCCCTCGTTTGGTGACAAAATCTTTGCAGGTCATTTGCCAAGTTCGGCGAAGTGCTCAATAACCACTTGATCCGCAACCAATAAACTCACCCGAGCTACCAATATTTCAATACATTACCAAGGCAGATTTCAGTAACTCTCCTTGGAGGTCAGTTAAATCCCCCACTGGTAGCCCAAAGCAGAATAATGTAGAAAATACTTATGTAAATTTTGGGGTAGTGGATTCTAATTGCAGACCTATTATTCTAAAAAAAATGTCGTTCCAAATAGCATTGTACATCCTTGTATATCCTCGTATGTCCCTGTTTTGCGACCTCACAAATGAAACCATTGTTTACTTACTGGTTTGAATTCGTCGAACAGGAAACAGTATCAAACAAGACGATTGCAACACAAGAACTACACACTTCATTGAAGAAACCACGGATTATTGGAAAATTGTAAGCTGAGGCATTCTCGTTTAGTTAGGGAAGCAATATGAGTGAGATAATCCCGTGCAGCGTTGATCATATACTATTTCTTCCACAGCCCATTTGTTTTAAGAGCGATGCATTTCGCTTTCAAATTTTCACAGAGGAGGCATTGCCATATATCTGTTTGGAGTATAATTTCTCCAAGGGAGACCAAGATAACGTGGTGACAATTTATCGTCTTCTCAGACTGGCTTTGCTTTTCCGTCACGCAGAGACTGGACCTTACCGTGGTGTGGCGGTTTGCGCACCTCAGCGACCCATTGAGCTATACTGAAGGGTGTCCGCGCGACACTCACAGAGTGTCTCATACCAGGTTGGTTAATGGGTAGAAGTCGGACGAACACAGTCTCCTGGCCCTCCAGATTGAGAGTTGGATCATGTGTGGCGACGTGTTTCGTAAAGACAGTAATGTACTTGCTTTTCCAGCCCAACACCGCTGCCTTGCAGTTAGGCTTTTGAGCCAAAGGCTTTGGTTGAGAACCCTAATCGTCCTCCTGTCTAGGTGTGGGCGCCCTGACAGTATCCCAACCCTCGTACAACCATGACATTTACAGATACAACCATGATGATGATGATTTGCCTTAGAAAGATCGCACACTAAGTCGTGACTGACAATTAATGGAACTGTGGACTTTTCAAGACAGTAGCCTCCTGAAGGGTTTTCTAACTAGAATACCTCAATCGGTTTTTCGTCGTGCGGATTACTCTTGACGAACAGTAAATATCATACCTTTTAGTAACCAAAGTTGCAGCGTCTCAGAATGCAGTTACCAGCAGACTCTAGAGGCTAGTGAGTGCACCTTCAAAACTACTACGGACGGACGTGTTTACATTATACATAAAAAAATATACATATTTATGTGTGTATATACATTCTATATACATTTTATATCCATATTTACATATCCATAAATACAGCTTTCCAAATAAGATCCCGATGACAGTCTTCTCTGAAAATGTCTTCACTGGGCTTATTCTGCCATCGGACGCCTTCTAATTGGCTATCCGTCAGGAGCGACTAGAATGTAACCTAATTTCAGTTTGCAAGAAAACCAGCTGAGGAGAACCATGTGGTGATTTGCGTTTGCCATAATACCGAGTATAGAGTAATAGGACTTCACAGGTTTGTCCTAACTCATTCATTTAACTTTATTTTCTAGGGGATTTGTGCCAGCGCAACGACGGCTCTGAACGGCGAGAAAGGGCTCACAACTCCCGAAATCATCCGACAATTACAGTCGACAACAATACCAAGCGCAAAAGACCACCCTTGAATGCTACTGCAAATCTTTTACTATCTTTTAAAGCCCTGGAGTACCTAACTCTCTATTTGGACCACAAACCATATTTTCAAAAATTTTTGGCCAAAAATCAACTACATGTTTATCGGACAGGTTTAACCCTTGAATTTGTTTTATTCAGCAGGAGCTAATAGGACCGAGAAAGACGCTCGCTCTCAGAGGGATTCCGTACACTGTACAGACCTGCAGTTTTTTAGGTTACATGACTCACAAACTCTTACAGTTGGGACTCGGTGACTCACTCACTTTGCCATGTCACTAACTGAAGCACCGCTTCATCCAAACAGCAGGCCATAGAGGGAGGGGGCAGATATCACTCTGGGTTTCATTCCTCAGAGTTTCCCTCGTATACTGCTGGCGGCCATATTGATTAAAATGTTGAACCCTCTGCAGTTGATTTCGCTGCCACCTACCCAAACCGGGTGGTTCTGTATTGTCCACCTTTTTCGGTTGCGGTTACCTCGGCAAACAATCATTCTAAACCCGGTAGGGCAGTGAGTCACAAACAAGCACGTTTGGGCTCGCAGGCCTCAGAAGCGGAAGGTCATTCGTTGGTTTGGTCCCGTAAACACATACACGCGCACAAGCAATATAGAGACTAATTCACAGTTCGGCAAAAGTTTCTTTAAATTGCTTACTGATACACCGGCATGAGACTAAACCGGTCGATTTAACTAGAACTTAGTGCTAATCTGATGATCTTTTACAGACTTCTTTCGAAATTAAGCACTGTGCTTGCGTCCTGAACTCATTTACCTGCACGTTCTCGAGGCAAAATGAATAACACTGAAAGTATTAGGCAAAAAACAACTGCCCAGTGTTTCTGTGAGATGGTTCTTCCGCCTTGTGGACCTGTTCTTAATTATGCCTTTTGTCCGATTCGGCTGGCTGATTTCAAATCTAATGGGACGTCTAGCCATGACTTTGAGGAAGCGGCAGTACTTAAATTTAATTGGCTTTTATTGATAGCATTTTTAACTGAGCTAGTTTGTCGTATATGGTGGTTTAAGAACTCAGTATGCAACACAGCTCTGATGACAAGAGCATACTATCATAGCTATACAGTTTTCACACGGAAAATCATCAAACTGAAATCCCAATCATAGTTGGCTGGATGAAATGCCCGTAATCGTGTGCCGAATAACAACACGGATGATGGAGTAAACTGCTCACTGGATCAGAACTTGTGATGGACAGTCAGAATGAATCTCCAAATATTCATTGATCTTTATGGTGGATCTTAAATAAACCAAGCAACCTGTTGCGAATTTTGACGAAATTGTATTCAATATTGCAAGTGGAACCTTACGAGGGTGGGGAAAGTGGCAAAGAAGAAAGACGCTTGCCATCAGAATTTGCTGCATCCGAATGAAAACTGTCTTGTAGGTGAAAACCACTCAGCCGGAATCAAATGAACAACAAACCGACAGCTGGTGCATCAAGCATACCACTGGAATAGATAGGCCAGACAAATCCCGCCGTCAGAGATTGTATGACTGCATGAGTGATGTCAGCTGCTGCCAAATTCTGACCCGCAAAGGCAGGTCGGGTCTTTCCTCCGTGACCAACCCCATCTAATATAGAAGGCTATGTGTGCTCAAGGTTCTGAGGATTCGACCCAATCCGCACCATGAAGACAAGATACGCCAGTAAATTCGGAAATTTTAGTACACATTCTCCTAGGTGAGCTGCTGAAGACCTTCTACCAGTGTAAAGAGGAAAGCCCTTCGCTGAGCTGTTTATTAGGAAAATGCCAACAAAACAGTTACAGACTATTGGATAGGAAAGTCAAACTCTCATTTGCACGTTGTTTTTTAAAACTGAATATCCGTCTTCTTCTTGAAAGCGTCTCCTTGAAAGCTCCTGGATATTCATTGATAATCATGCAATTGCAAACAAAAACTGTAAAGTAATTCCACAAATTCCGTAATAAATCCCACCTTCCATTGGATCAAGGCGGAGTTACGAGAACACACACACTACTCGCATGCCTCATCAGTAGTATCCATCGTTACACCAGTACTCGAGAGTGACTGATGTCACTTGGTCAGAAAATATGGCACAACGGCTACCTAAAATCCATGGATTAAAGAATTTAAAGCGAGGAAAACTGGCCATCCGGTTGCAGATACGATTTAGAGCTCGCAAGAACTCGTTCTATGGATAAATACTGTCCTACTGGTTATCTATATTTTCTTCGATTGGAGGCTTATATCCCATCCCGTGTTATCTACTGGCCCTGGGTCAGGTAGTAGAGTTATGAACGGGGACAAAACTGAAATGCGTATTATTTCGTCCACCCACTGGCTTTAGCCCAGAAACTCCGAGTAGGTCCCGAAACCGTTCAGTTATGGTCGGTTGGAGTGGTTTCTTCCACCTGACGTCCGAATCCCTCGGATGATAGTTCAGAATAGACCGACCGACATTGTCTTCCAACAGTTTTATCGGTTGTTCATAAATGTGCAGCTGTAGAAACCAATGGAATTCGATCTTAGTTCAAGTGACCTGTGTTTGTGCTTTTCCGTTTGACATTTTCTTTATCTGGAAACTTGTTTTTGACATCTACATCCTGGAGAGGATATTACTTTCAAGGGTATGTTTTGCATGGTTTCAGACACATCCTGAATGTCATTGGTAGATCCACTGTTCTTTGCTACCAGGGACACTTTATGGAGTCATAAAATCCCGGAATAATATGGGATCGCAATCCTAATCTGGTGTTAAAAACATCATGGCATACAAAACAGGTTTCTGCGGTTCGTTATCAGACAACTGCACAACATAATTTGTGTATATTTTAAAAAGGGAAAAATTCACATTGGTGACGGCAAAACGCTTCCAAAAACCAATAAGTTGCCAGTAATATGGAGTCGAATGTGGGGGAATCCCTGTAGAGATTTTTCCCGTGTATGTAGATGAACGTAGTTTGTTAGAACATTAAAACTGTCCTAACCAACAACGCACTTTAAACAGCGTAGAATAACACTTTCATTGTTTCATTAGTTAGGTTCATCTAAATGGAATGAGCGACATGCTGAACCCTGCTGAACAGTAAGACTCGAAACAGAAATTTGATTTTGGCAAATTCTCATAAGCCGTGCAAGTTGTCGGGAACTGCCGCAATAGGAGCGTAACTCTGGCAGCCTTTTTGTATTCACTTTCTTTTCGACCGTTGAGCTAGCTTGACGAAAAACAAGAGAACGCCTAATGGCGTGTCCAAAAACTGTCCAAGTGTCCAATCAAACGTGACGTGACGCGATAACAAAATCAGAACCAAACTCAGTTTAGTGTACACAACTCTCCTGTCACGGTTCGGTGACAGCGGGGACTTACACTCCAATATTTTATGGATGGGATGCATCAGCGGGTACAGTGAATAGCTTTTATCACGTTTTTCAATCGGACACTTGCTAACTTAACTGAACTGGCCCTCTTTCGCTTTTTCCTACATGCGCGGTTCCCCTTCATGGATTGTCGAAACTATGCTCCCCTCATAAAAATCACAAAATAAGCGATTGCTTCTAAGATTGTGTAGGGCATTTTGTATGCCAAAATTTGTGACGATGAAGGAAAAATTTGGGTGTTACAGAGCGAAATCTATTTAGTTTTGAAAATTATCAACATCAATGCTCTCTGTGTACGCTGACAATATCGAGATTTGTTTCACTGTGTAAGTCATATCAGGAACTAAGTAATGCTACCGACGGATCAGCTTTGGTCCCTTAGGGTAAAACAACTTTGGGTTCAAGTACAAATGCTTGACAGGAGTGAACGCTCATCACAGCTCAGCTAACCATGTTCTCGTCCGGTAAGCTAGAGGCCACGGTTTCGAGTTTCAACAACGATACTCGTTTATGTGCCAAATTTATGTGGGCTTTGGAAGGAAATCCTCATTTATTCTGGAATGGTTTAAAACAGCAAACTTCAGATATCTGAAGACTTTGACGTCTGGATTGTTTTAGGATTCCCAAATCCACCGTTTGATTTATTTGGTGTGAACAGTTTTGCAACATACCAGGCAATGAATATGCAAGCAGCATACTATCACGTGAATCAAGCGACATCTTATATTTCAGGCAATCCGTGTACATAAACTTTACGTTACTTTTTACCACACGACCTGTATTTTGGAGTTTTTAATTAGACACTTTAGCTTACGCATTCACCACCTACCTTAGGTTTCCTCTGATTCACTTTCACTTGTCCCAAAATCAATTTTAAAAACTTTAGAAACCATGCCTGCCTCAGAAAAGACCAACCACGTCCAATCTTCACTCTTACGGGGCCAATCAAGTAAACGAAGATGGTTTATTGGCGTGACAGTGGTTACACTTTGGAAACTGTCGACCCATGAAGCACCCGATCGCCTATCTCACTCGGTTTACATTTGTGATGTGTGATGCTCAGCTGACCAGAGCAGGCCAAACTACGAGCTATTAAATTAAATTTCAATAGCCTGGGGCGTCAGACACGAAGCGCGGTTCAACTCAAATGTGGGGTTCCAAACAAACTCTCCAGTAGCACTATCCTAGCTCTGCAAAGTCACCGTTAAGTTTTATATCAGTTTTATCTCAGTTTTTTTCTGAGGTCATTGGCCGCACAATGATGAAGAAAAGTCTTTCGAAAGATTTTATTTACTGGATCTGAAAGGACATGTGCAACCAGATGAAAGTATTCCCTCCAAAACAGCACAAGAATGAAAGAGGTTTGGGAATTCAAAAAAATAGGAAAGATACAACATCAGTAAAGGTACTCTTTTTGAAACGAAAGAAATCGCTCAAATAAATTCTTATTTGCCGTAGTAAAGCACAGTTCAGCCCGCGCAAGGGTACGCCAGAAGAATTAAGTGAAGTGTGGCTAATCGTGGTAATTACTGGTTAACAGGACTCTCTTCCCTGAACTCTTGGCTGCTAACTGGCACTGGACATATTTCCGTATGTCCATATCATTCACCTAAATTTGATAGTGTTGCAATACGTTGAAGTCAAAGTGAGGGAAACGACAGCATTTATTCAACCTCACGTTTGTAGAGACCGTTGACCAACATCGTCGTTAACTCTCGGAACCACGCTCAATAAGTACAGTGTACCACCATGCTCACTTCCGCCACCAACTGAGCTATCTCTGTAAGCGCATAGAATCGGAAACGGTTTCTCCCCATAATCGAAAACCTTAGGCGATAAATGAACAAAACGAAACAACTCGCCCTACAGTTGGCAAATTTGGCTTTTGTGAAACCCAGAGCTGCAGTCTCATCAGAAACCAGAGGCACATAAGTAACTAATGAAGCTCCATGCTTTCCAGTGGCAGAAGGTGGTGCATTAGATACCATACTAAGTACATTCCAGGAGCACACTAGGAAACTCGGTGGTCAGAAAGTCCAGATACTACATGAAGAGGCAGTTGGAACTGCTGCATGAAACAAACACGTAAAACGCTAGGTAATTAAGATGTCGATGTTTAACTTTCACTACTATTTTTAGTATTGTATTGAGCAAGCAACGTAAACCACACCCATGGTTCCTCCTACCCGTATGCAATAAAGCTCTGTGGAGTTATGCAACTATTAAGGTGAATGCTCACCCCTCCAAGACAATGTGCTTTTGGTCGAAGGTATGTGCTATTCCGGGCTAAAGGTGGCAGACAGAAACCCATGCATGCCGTTGTACAAAGCCTCCTCAATGGAATAAGCAACGCATATTTTGCGCTTCAACTGCACTGATGCACTTTTCAATATGATTCTTGTCTCTCAGTGGTTCTCTGGCCCAGCCCAACGGTTGAGCCCAGGCTCGTCCAGCCTGCATCAAAGATAAAGCATTATCTGTCGTTCTGAGGTGTTTTCATGATCATAAATATATTCATTAGTGTATCATGGTTGCACTGGCAAACGTTTTAGTTTAAACATAATGTGTAGGTGGTAATCAGCTACGCGCTTTATGCTAACTAAGCCTGGGTCGAAAATAGAAATAAGGTTATTTTTGACTTGGTGCATGATTTCCGACTTTTTGTACAGCGCTTGCGCACAAGCATTTTGATTACAGTTCATCCACATCAGCAATCTGTTCCAAGCGATGAATTACACATAACTGCTTTGATTAATGGTTGAATTGTTAGAAGCAACACAATCCCGTAAGTGCATCCGTGATAAATACCGTTCACATTATTCAGGATAAATGCTCCCATCCACTGGTGACTTGTCAACAGTAGGATCACCCTACTAAGTGATTACCTGTTTATCCAAGCGTGTCCAAAAAATGCGATAAAGATATACACCGCGAATGTGATGAAATAGCCTCATAAACAGTTGATTGATTATCGCATCACACAGATTCACGTGCTTCATCTTGTCCACAAACTGTCCAACTGTCATGATAGGTGTGGCCACAATATCGGTAATGATAACAGAAGCAAGCCAGTGTGTAGGGATGATACACAAGTTTGCTAGTGCAGAGAAGCAAGAAGAGAGTGGAGAAGGAGATAAGTGGACCCCATTTCCGCATCGTGGTAAATTGTTTGTTATAAACAAAGTTTCAGTGATAGGGTGTTGATTTAATTTCAGACCAGTAACGAGCAAACTGAACCAGAGCTGTTCGGATCGAAAATTGTGGTTGAAGTACTTGAAGCCGAAACCTAGATGACGCGCATTCTTTTCGAACGGATGCGTGTGTAATGAGACCTTTGGTAACCAGTGCTCACTGATGCTGGAATAGAAAAAGTGTAAACAACATCTCCCTAATCTACATAAAGTGAATCAGCGTTTTTCGGAAACGCCTCAAGGGATAGAGTGGTTTTGAGCTTCCACGGCCCACCATCGAATGTTGACAGATTCTCTCAGATATTGCGTATATAGTGTCATGACTTGGACAATTTCTGAAAAGAATGTTTTTGCAATGATTCCACACTCATTCCCGGACAATATGGTAATAAAGATTACTATGGGACAACTATGAGTTGACTACTGGATTATAATTACAATTAGAATGTTATTAAAAGATTATTATGATTAAGGATTACTGTATTGCCCTGGCGTTCTATTAGTATCGTCGTATTAGTATTTTATGTGAGCCAGCTTCATTCGAATGCAAGCTACGTAATCTCTTCTGAGAGGGACCTTCTTTCCTCAATCGGCAGAAATTAGTAATTTATAGTTGCTGACTGCATCGGTGAAATTGCTTCAGCTGACACCCGACAGAGAATAACAGCGGTACGAGAATAAATATTGGTTTGTGAGCGGAGCGCCCGATGCCTCGAACGACGACCCAGTAACATACCTTGGTTGTGTCGATCGATTGGCCCGCCAGTCAGGACTTCCCAGTCAGGTAGCGCCACAGACGCCTGAAACCTGCTGGATACATTTTGTTTCAGGTGTCGTTGGTTGCGGGATTTTGCAGAACACGCACTTACATGACTCTCGCGTGTCAGATATGCGGAGTTCAAACCCCGGGCATGGTCATCGGATATGCACTGCTGATGAGCTCTAATACGAGCGAAACTCCAGTCCAGTGCTTCCCCTATCCCTTTTTGGTGTGGACACATGAGGAGGATGATTGTTCAAACGCGATTCATGTGAGCATGTGTTCTACAAAATTCCGCAACCACCAACACCTGAAATATTGGTTTGGCTTCCACAGTAGCCACAGGTTCTTACGTAACAAAAGTAAGGTTGCAAACAACATAGCTTTTAAGGATTTGCACTCTTGTGTTACGTATACCAAGTAATCACACAATCAAAACTAAGGTATTTGGGAAAGAACACCTTTGTGAATTAATCAGTCATCAGAATACCACCACATCAATGAAATAGGAGAACTTAAATTGTACGGCCTTCATGGCGACATTTGCATTGGGAAAGCATATACCGTGGCCAATGGTAATCTGAACGGAAGCAAGTGAGTGTTCCTACCATGCCACAATTAAACTGATAACGCAAGGTTGAATTCACTTATTCGTCTTCCGCGTCATATGGAGATGTTTGAAGAGTACAGTGATCAAATATGAGCATATGCGTATTTATGCAAACAAAATAATAGGTCTTTAAGTAATTGTCAATTTTACGATTTTTTCCTGCAAAAATTAATGATATCAGTCATTGGAAGGACAGTAAATCTGCAGTTCACTCCACTGGAGGCTACTTGTAGAAGCCAGCCGGTAGTGTTCTCCACTGTATGTTGATCGCCTGTGATGGATATTTCAGTGCGGAGATGTGACAGAAAGAGCCACGTTATAGAGATGCTTTCATTTAGGAGGAACGAGAGGCTTCTATCTTTATTGGTCCATACAACCAGTCATGTAGCCATATTAGGTGTTTTTGTTGCATGGAGAGGTGTTACAAAACAAGACAACGTTAAATATTGTGATAAAAATGGTCGGTTGCACCAAAAACTCAAATTTCTGAGGATCCATGTTTACTAGTTAAGATACACAAAACATCCTAATGACGGCGCCCACTGCAGCAACAGGAAGCACCTGTCTTTCCAACAGCATTTATTACAGACGGAGATAAAGGCACTTTTCTTCAAAGGAAACTCCCGAACAACTAAAGGACTGAATTGAGACACTTTATTCATTGCCAGGCACCGGCGGAAAATAGTGCTTGTGTTGCTCGGGTCTTGAGCGGGATTTTCTATGCGCATTTTAAGGAGACGCAATTTATGTAACTAAATTTTGCTTGTTATGTAACAGCTTCTTACGTGATTCCATGCGACTCCCGCACGGTGATCCACCACAAAATGAGTGCACTCTGAAGGCACACGTATGATAGGACAAACATCGTATTCCAGATGAAGCACTCCAAGATCTGACGACGCGTCCGTTATGAGAAAACATTTATGTCAGGTTACTGGACAGCACGCCACAGTCAGTTTGACCGGCCATTTTAATGGCGATGCCCGTAAACCTCCAAACTTGAAATGCGTAAAAAGCAACTCATGTTATGCTTGTTGTAGTCCATGCGGTTTTCAGCTTCTAACCGAAGTCGGACATGGGATAGAACCAAAAGGTTTGAGTATCATTCCTGAGTGTGGATATAAATGAACGGGTGTGCTGTGTTGAGGAATAGAAAGAGCTACCCGGCACTTATGGATGTAAATATGGCGCATGAATTAAATGACGTTGACAGCGACAGTGAAAAAAGACAACTGGAAGGAAGTAATCCTTTTCAAACTATTTAAGTTCAGCACAAGAGTCTTGTAAAAAAACACAAGACAATAGGAAGGTGAAGCAAAGATAACAATCAGACAGGTATCAGAAAAAAGTTTAATAATGGGGGCATTGATGATCACAAGCCAACGAAACAGAGCCTTGGATGATGGTACATATTTGTGTGTTTATTGTTGATCATTTGTACAAATATCTCACTTTCGTCAGTGCAGGCTAAAAACAGGCTAAGGTAAAGGCTTTTTGTTACACAGGTGATCCAAGTAGACCTATGAGGGGAGGTTTGCTGCAGTGAATTTTTGCCACGGCATGCAAATAAAACTTCCAGGACTAAGGTCGAGTCGCATCTTTACAACCCATTTTCAAGCTTATTACTCCAGTGAGGGGTGTTAATTCTTCTAAATGCTCGGCAAATCTTATTCACTTTGGCTTGAACGAAAAAGTTATCATCTATATACCAATGATGAGTTAGGCACTGATGGGTAGTTTGTGATAAACTCCGGCACCCTAGGATGGCCTATCACGAATCTGCCAGGAATGACCCGACTGGTGAGCTCGTGGACCTGCCATTAACTGGCTGAAAATGAATTTCCTGTTCACAACGCACTGAAGGAATTGTTCCTTCAGAAAATTAACCGGAAAGTAACCTGACTTCTTTCAACCACGTAACTGATTACAGGCAAAAGTGGCACGTATGTATAAGAATTTATTTTAGGTTACAGTGGACATCTTTCCAATGACAACACGCTATCCCAGTAGGGTTCCGTTCCGGGTACGCTCAAGGATACTCACTGCACATGAACACTAACAAAGGTGAAACTCGGATCTAGAATAAATGCTCCGGAGGACGAGGAAGAGGAAGACTGCCCAAAAGGGGGTGACTTGAATAAAAAAACTTTCAACTGTGAGAAATAACACAAAGTTAGTAGACCAAAAGCCATAGTTCGGACAGCAACTCAGATGAATGTGAGAAAAAAATAGGGCGTTCACCAATTTTGCTAATAGCTTCAGTTCTACCCAAACAGAATATGGATTTGCAAACAAGTCATGCCCTGTCGGTTGCTACACCAACAACTAGGTATGTGACACAAATTTTCGTTAGATATTCCCCCGGTGCAGTAAAAATTCTCGGACCTCATTACATCATATCCAGGAAGGTAAACACAAAGCTGCAAACGCTGCGAAAATAGCTTCATGTTTTTGTCACATTACAAGATTCAGCGTTGTGTATGTGTTGTTCACGAAACAGATAATCATTCTGCTGTGCTTCAATCGCGACTCATGATTGGCGGTCAATATGAACGGTATAAAACAAGCAAACTATGTTACCAATTTTTTGCTTGCTTGCAGGCGGACAATTGTTTTCTTTTCTCAGCTGTAAGAACTGTTGTTATTCAGGTTGGGAGAATCGCAAAACTATCTTACATGTGATAGACGCGATTAAATCATAACAACCGGTTGCCACAGGAACAGCCCTCTGACGTATGATTAACTATCCACTTAAACTGGACCACAACCTTCGACTTCAAGAAGTGGTCAAGATAATATAAGCTGTATTTGCAGTCTCTTTGCATATTCTAACGTAAGAGACCGTGTGTTGGCTTTCTGAAATGCGGTAAACTTTGGGACCAGTAGTATAACCTTAGTTTGCTCCCCGAATTTTCACCTGAATGTAGGAGTATGGTCACGAAGCCAAAAAACTATCGAAGCACATGCGATGTGCCACCCAGTTGCCTAAAACGGACTCACGTACGCTGTTTCAATGCAGAGAAAATGTTTAAAAAAGCACAAAAGTTTTTTGAAACCACTTTTATCCAGGTTCTTGAGGCCCAACCCACAAATAATTAACCTACCAGATATTGTCGATCATACATTTTCTGAGTATAGGATCATAAATGCAAGGCATCGCACAGCATCATCGCATTAGCTGAGCAAACATATAGTGCGGTAGTTTTAGAGTAGCTCTCATAGACAAGGACGCGAACCATTTGACCTCATATGTAAACATTAATAGAGATATATTCTACTCCCGAAATAACAGGCTCAGGTCACATATATCCCATCAGGATAACAAATTACATTTATGGAGTCTAATTTGATTTAGGAAGTGAAAAGAATCCAGGGTGAAAATGTTGTGTACAAAATGCCGCAATATCCTGGGATTACAAAGCGCACTGAGGGCATTTGTTGAGGATAAACAACTTTATGCGTGGAACTGATAGTAGAGAAATATGAGTGAGTAGGTTCATGTAGGTCATTCCGGGTAGACATTGTGACCGATGGAAGGACTCTGTAGTCACAGCTTTGGAACAATTACACATAGATGGTTGTTCATAAACTGTATGGGGTTACTACAGTCCCATGAATTGGACGAATGCCTGGTGGAAATGGACTAATCTTCGTTTATTTTCCTGAAGGTGTTTTCGAAGTTTCAGTGGACTGCCACGAAAACTGGTATCCAGTGCACTAACATTGTGAGTTATCTGTTGGAAATTATGGTCGGTGTCAATAAACCCACCGAGAACATTGATCTAGAATGAGATGTGATGACATCATTCTTTATGCTTGTGATTTTGCGTCCACATGGTTACGTCGTGCTAGCTAACGGTGAAGTATGATCATCTTTAGAATTTTGCTGAGAGTTGGAAAGCTAGGACATCCGGAAAACTTTGCAAAAGCCTTCGATGTGATGGAAACCCTTCAAAGGACGAGATCGGCGGATTAGGGGAAGATTAGACATGAAAAAGCGAAATAAAAGCTATTCAGGAAACACTAAGTAAAAGTCGAAAATACTCCAATTTTGAAATGCGAATCCTCCCCCTTGTTTCTTGGTGATGGTTATACGCGTTGTTTTATGTGATCAACACTGATTGATCCGTTGAACTAATTTCCCTGCGGGTTTCACTTTCATTTTCAACGTCTTAAAAACCCTGATATTGCCTTTTATCTATCTGTTTTCCAGATTGTACTATATCTGGTTTGTTTGAGTACAACGGACCAATAAATGATCACAGCATAACTCGCTTCTTACCAGTATCTGGGACGTTTTGAGCTTCTGTTTCTTGTTTTTTTGTCTAAAGTCACGTGAGTTGACAGTGTCCTGCATAGACAAGACATCAAGGTCAGTACTGGATCAACCTATACTTTAATTTAGGATATTCTTGCAGAAAAACCAAACATTTCGTTAGATTTTAGTTGAGTTTTCAGGTAAAATTGATTTACCAAGTAGTTTTGTTCGAAAAAACATTGTTGCATTTCACAGAGGCTCTCAAATGCACTGCTAGCTAAACCATACCAAACGTACTGGGCAATTCTCCCTTGTTGTTCTAGGCATGTGATAGTCAATTTACTGCAAATGGAATGTCTGGCTTTATGATCTCGACAGTTGTTCTCTAGGGTTCATATAAAGCGAATTTGGACTGTACAAATTTGTTGAGCTATTGTCTGACCCCCCCCATGTGTACACAGCAGTTGCAGACCCGAAAATGCAGATATTTACTGACATAGTAGGACACAAAGAGGAGACATGTGGATTGGTTTTTTCTCTTTGTGTTTTCAGAGTCTGTCTTCCACGCAGCAGTACGAATGTTCAGCCGAGAAAACTTTAACTTTGCAAATCGATTGTTTCTACCAACGGGTCACCTTCGATGAGCTCGCACAATGCTTCCTGACTCATACTAGTAGCAGGTGATACTACTCAATGCAATATTGCTAGCTTTTCCAGCCCTATAAATGTTATATTGAACACAACTCTGACAATTTCTGGGTGTTCCCTTGACACAACACATTAACATAAGGTTACTGAACACTCTTTGACATTAGCCTGAAAGCCGAATTTCTATCTTTTTGGAAGACCTCAGACGCTACAGGATGGACCTCGCCGCAATCAGTGCAACCCGGCGGCTGACTGATCATCGGAAGTTGGGGGAAGTTGGCTCTGTTTGTACACCTACTGAAGGGTAATAAAACAAGAAAGCCGACGCTGTCAAGATGTGGGATTCTCAGTTGCAGATCAAATGAATAAGAGACTAATGGAGTAAACAAAGTGAACCAACTTGAGAGTGCTTTCCACACAAACTCCAGCTGCCGAAGGCAAGATTTACCACATTTATCAGTGCCTATCTCGCCCACAGTTTCATACGCAAAAAAGAAGGACGAAATTTGTGATCAACTGTCGGCCCTGGTCAAATCTGTAATCCCAAATGACTCCCTATTTTCGGTGGACGATTTCAAGGCTCAGTTTGTTAAGAACCGAGATGGAAGGATGATACAATGGGATCACTAAACGATAACACTGGAATACTACAATGTGCGCAGCATTCAAATTCCAAGTAACACACGTGGTTCGGTGTGAGGGGGCGAAAATCACTTGCCACGTGGACTCGTTCAGGAAGTGCATACAGCCACCTAATCGAATAGGTCACTGTGCATCAAAAAGATCTTCGCAAAATGCCGATTACAGAGGGGACCCGTGGAGCTGACTGCAGCAAAATTTCTCCTCTGTACATGCTAACGTACGCTTTGCATTCGGAACACTGGTACATTTTGGACCAGCATGAAACTCACCCCTGTTGGATGTAATAAAACTGAAGGACAGGCTAACTTCATTAAAGATTAGCAAAATTCCTATGCCCAACAAAGTCCTCCGTACACCCGAAAGCCACTGGACCCGAAAACATACACATCTCCAAACAGCTGCTCTGGATACAAGTGAACTAAATTAAGAGAGATTCGAAAAAGAAGACTCTATCCTAATTCAAGGTGATTTTACGTTCGTCGCAACAATCCAAAATCCGACAAATACAGAGGCCCGAACATAACTGAGAAGCGCCAAGACTAAGCCTCCGAAACTCCTGTGGAAAACAAAAAGATGGACGGTGGGCCAAACAAATTTAACAGTTCTGTTTGTACGCAGATGGCCGTTGTTACGAAGAATTATTTACCCGGATAAAAGAAATCAAAAGATTGAAAGTCCAATATCCTCAGCTGCTAAAAGATAGCAAGCCCGAAGACCTTCTAGCAGCTTTGAAACATCGCTTTCAATCACCACTCAACCGGCAAAATGTTGAATTGAAGTATACGGTTTACCTATTCCAAAATACAGTGAAAAAGTATTTGGCTAAAGTGCTGAGAACCGTAGAACTGCTGGCAGCAATAAACCAAGTGAAAAATGGTAGGAGAAAATAGTAGTAGGACTGGAGGGCCTATCCGAGGGAATTTTCAAGCCGAGAGGACAGAAAATGCAAAACCGACTCCACTTGCTGTGTGGACTTTG
This sequence comes from Opisthorchis felineus, assembly GCA_004794785.1. Taxonomy (NCBI): domain Eukaryota; kingdom Metazoa; phylum Platyhelminthes; class Trematoda; order Opisthorchiida; family Opisthorchiidae; genus Opisthorchis; species Opisthorchis felineus. The sequence goes on from SJOL01007370.1 coordinate 296,821, forward strand.
GGAAGCGGAAGACACTGCGCTGTAGACGGGGATTGAAATCATCAGGAGATGGACAACCACCGTGGAATCTTTCTCTTATGCACTACGAACAAAATTATGGATCTTATCCTGCTTAATCGGCCAATCTGTGGCACTCTTTGGGAAAACATTCCTAAATAGAAATGTGGATTTAGAAGGGATCAAAATGTAATTGATTTTTTCCGCAAGACAAGCCCAAGGGAGATGTCGTGAATTGAAGCAACCGCTCTGTAGACTGTGTGTGGAATTCACCAAATAGCTTCGAACCAGTCTACGGAGAGGCACAGTGGATCGTTCTACGAAATATTGTTTGTACAGGAAAATTCGTCAACCTCATCAAAATCTTCCACACCGGAATTAAAGCCCGATGAGGACCTGCGCAACTCCCTCGAAGGTGTTCAAGTTCGATACAGGAGTGAAGTAGGATTGTGTTCTTGCCCGAACCCTTTTCAGTCTACATTTACGCAACGATCTATGCAAAGGCCTTTTGTCATTGCGAAGGTGATATAGCAAGTCAATACCAGTTTGATTGTTATCTGTTCAATTCGAAGTATTTCCTGGCCAAAACAATGCCGCGCGAGTCCAGTCTCCGTATGCTGCTGTCTGAAGATGGCTGCGACTTATATTCATATTTTGAAGCGGAATCACGGCGACTGGCTGTGGCGTCACGCTTTGGCTTAACTACACATATTTCTAGGACTTTTTGTGTTTTGTTGGCCTGCACCGGAGTTTAAGCATAAACCACATAAGGTAGTCTGTTTAGTGATCCTGAGATAGTATACTACACGGATTTATGCTATCTTGACGGCAAAATATTCACAAACCTGAAACCTGACAGTGAAACAAATACATGGACTGCAAGGTCAGCAGGGCATTTGGTCGCCTCGATAAAGGTTTCTGGATAGATCGTTACTTGCTCAATGATGTCTTTCTGTCGTCACTAATGTACGGAAAGGAGACCTGGGCTTTTAGATTCCCGGATAATTTCACCGGCGCTGCCTGTTCAAGATCTTTCGGACCAAATAGAGTGACAGAATCCGGAACACTGAATTAGTTCAAATGGCAAAGGCTGTTGGATTTGATTGCAGTCTGATGAAAATCCAGTCCCGTTGATTAGGTCACTTAAAAGTCGCACCTCAAAATAACTTTTGTACAACTGAAGGACGGACTGCGAAATTGAGAACACCCTAAATTCTTTCGGGATGGCCTTCAGATGAGTTTGAAAAACTGTAACTTCCACTTTATGTCATGAGGGGACTCGGCACCCAACCAAAAGACACGAAAAACGGTTATTCAAGCAGTTGGGAGGAGCTTTGAGACGAAAAGCGTTGCAATGCTGAAAAACGGACGAGTCTCTCGAAAGGGTCTGAACCTTCTCAATACGGCTTCGTCTGTGCTAACTTGAGCAGCATACAGAACCACTTGCCTTGGTGGGGTCGGCCTTGTCGGTCACCGGTGTACACACTTGATGGACGTAGCCTCTTGCAACTCATGTGAGTATTTTCCTGACGGTTTCGCCCATCATTACTCGCAGGGTTAATGGAATTCCACCATGTTATCTATCACTACCTGGACAAAGTTTTAATGTGGCTATACTGGGAGAGGTGCGGCGTTTCACTGAAACCCGAGAATCACTGTGCAGTTGTGTCAACTTTATTGAGAATCTTCAGATATGCGCATCTCACAAAGCTTCGGGGAGTCTCGATTCCGTGACTACCCATCTGGTAGTTTGAACAATTAACCTTTCGGCCATGAGCAGCTGATCGCAGTATAATTAGCTTGCATTGGACAAGTTATAGAGTCACTCAGTCACTTCACTGAATGGATCCACCTCACGGTCACACATGTTGACTCGCTACTCAAGTGACCAATTCTCAAATAGTGGGCCCACTCATCGTATGAATTGTTCTTCCACTGGGTTACACACAGATTGTTGGTATTGTGAGGTGGTTTGGGAATTCTCGCCGAGAGATTCTTCTTTTCCACTTCACTTTTATTTTGTTGCCTAGAAAGAGTAAGCCACCAAAATCCTCAGCTAAAGTCTTGATCTTTGTCTAATCGCTTCTCTGCTGGTCTTTACAACGCAGTGACATCATATCCCACAAAAGCCCTTAGTGTGCGTTGTCTTGGCACTGGACTGTAATGAAATGTGATTGACATTAACAAGGCGTGGGACTATTCACCTCTGGACTCTGGTTACTCCATCCATTAATTTCGGCCGGTCAGTTTTGATAGTAACGCAAACGTTGATGATAGCACTCAGGGGAAAGCAGCTTCGAAAAATGTCCCATCACATATGAGGGATTCCAACTAGGATCAAGCAAGAACAATCCGAACGGCTTAGAATCTTCTGCCAACCGAATTCCGATGTTCCTCGCTGTGGAAGACAGCGAGGAAATCCTTCTGATTTGATGGCAATTATATCTAAATTATTTCTGAAATAAACCCGAGACTATAACAGCGGTTTACTGAGAGTTAATTTCTCCATTGTTGGCCAGCAGTACACGTTTTCGACTAAGTTCAGATTCTTGGAATCTAAGAACTGATTCATCAAAGTGAACTAAATATGAAAGTATATGGTCGTTGGTTGGTTCGCTGCACAACCACCGACCCATCGCTACGCCTCACTACGCTTCCTAACGACGCACTGATTATGTCACCTCGACTGGTGGTGAAACGTTTGCAATCAATTTACTCAGCTCAGCGAACAGAACAACGATCATCTACGTTACTAGAGTTACCAACATTCTTCTCTATGAAAGTATATATTAGTCATCACTATAAAGTGGTAATTCAATTCCGGTCGATTGGCTTCACAGGCCCATACCTCCCCTATTCGAGAGATATTTGTGGATTCGTACCCTCTTGTGGTTGCATACCTACTCACTGGACTCCGTTTCTAACTTTATTTCCAAATAATTTATCGATGACGCTATCTCACAGGAGCATGTTCTTCACGTCATGTGCAGCTTCGCAAACGTTACTCGGGAAGTGAAAATTCAAGAAAGACATTCCAGAAAATATAACCTTGTCAAGAAGCCGTGTTTTAATGTTTCTCACTGAAAAGGCACAAAAGGCCATGTGTGTGTGTGTCTGTGCGTCTTGGTTTAAATTTATTTATTTTCTCAACTAACTTACGTTAACGAAGTAAAGTCCGTGTCTGGTGAACATAAACACATGGATTCATCTAGATTCGAGGAGCATACTTTCAATACGTCTTTCACTTGACCATCTGTTATCCACTCGTTGTTCTACAAACGGTCAAGTACAACTTCTACCACCGAGGTGTTTGCTGAGTATGCGATTATAGCCCGATTCTAAAACGAACCTTTCGATTACGGCAGCATGACAAACAAAAGTCCAACGTTCACCATTTTATAATTTGCAAACTTGTGTCAGATGCGTGCAGTTCCGCAATCTGGTAAAACACAAGGTTTATGTAGGATCGGAGATTACACCTACCAAATGAGTCCTAAGAAGGGCGAAGTCTACAGCGCCGAATATTTCGTGTAATCTTATAAGTATTTTATTATGTTGGCCTGATCCTCGCTGTTCTTTCTGCAGGTATTAAGCAGAGTCTGGTCCTCTATGACTCGCACTGTACCGCTTTGAAGGGAAACTAAATTGTGAAGATCAAAGCAAAGCTGTTGAAAAGTAGAGAGGGACATGGTGGATTTCCAACTAAGAAGTCTGAAGAGAGTAACACGAACGAAAAGGTGTGTCTGGTGGTGAAGGGGGTCGCTGATTTCACGAAAAGTGCTCTACTGACTGAGGTTGTTCTTCATCGTAGCTATGGACTTGAACAATAGCTAGAGTCCTCGTTACCTTAGCTGGTTAATGACCCGTCAGTTACGCTGGAGGTCAGTGGTTTGAGTTCACTCCCAGCGCGCCTTTTTCTTCGTGTTAGTTGTACTTTTACCTCTCACATCGAGACATGTTCGAATTGGACATTTAGTAAGCATGGCGATTCGCTGTCTGCTAAAACGCCCGAATAAGAGAACTCCAGGCCTAGAACCGAAATGGGACAAATGTTCACACAAATGGCCTGTAAGCTGCCAACACAGAAGGGTGAGCTTCATTTTAATTCGGCAAATAAATACTGATAAAGTCCCAGGGTCTGTCATCGTCTTGCATGAAATTTGTCATAATAGCGGTGCGGCTGTAAGCAGTCTAGATGAGTTCAGCCCGCCACCGCAGTCACTTTGGGTCTGGTAGGTAAAGCTCGTATGACAGCGCCAACTTGACATAGGTTGCTACCTATTTAATGGGAAAGCGCTCCTCATCTACATGTGACTCATAATCGAGTCTTCCAGCTTTCTCCATGAGAGCCGAACCTAGTTTCTTGTACAGTTGTGAGGTGTGTAGTTCTAACCATCTTGGTTTAGTGGTCAATAAATTGATCCGATTTTAATGTATATGTTGATGGTGTCTTAAGCGGAATACCACGCTTCCATAAATGCAGATTCTCTTTAGGTTCTTGTTTTGGCCGGTATGTGAACGCCGTTCCGGTCAAACTCGTGTCCTTCCTGATTTTTGTGCAGCAAGTCTGCTTTCATATATTCTGGTAGAGGACTTCTTTCCCGTTTGTTCTCTACAGCCATTTGTCGCAAGGATCGCATTTTATCTTGTATCTTATTCTTCATTGTCAGATCTATTTTTCCTTTTGGTGTCGATAGTGCCCTCCACAAGGTGTTCGCCGGCTTGTGAGTGACCGCCGTATGATACTGTCGCAAGAGCCTTGCAGCGGTGACTAAAAAAGGGGTTTGTTCTATGTATGAACTGCGAGATACGTTTTTGAGATTATTCACCGTGATACCGTTTCATGCTTTCATTTGGCGTTTGTTGAATACAGGCTGGAAATTGGTCGTTGGCTTGTTTGCTGAGCTGGGCAATTTGATTGCAAACGTTTCATCACCAATCGAGGTGATATCATCAGTGCGTTATTGGGGAGCGTAGTGGTGCGTAGCGATGGGTTGGTGGTTGTGCCACTACGCACCACCGCTACGCACCACCGCTACGCACCACTACGCTCCCCAATAACGCACTGATGATGTCACCTCGATTGGTGATGAACCGTTTGCAGTCAAATTGCCCAGCTCAGCGAACAAGCCAACGACCACCTACGCTACCTGAGCTACCAACATTCTCCTCTACAGAAGACTGGAAATTCGATAAGTGATCGGCTGATTTGAATTCATATGAGATTATCCGGTAATCCTATTCAGGATTCAGATCTGTTATCTTTCTCTGTTGTAATCATCATTGACGGTGAGGGAAATCATGTTTCCCTTTTTGTTCAGCATGGACCATGTTCTGCTGTTTCAGTATTCCCTGAGGTCCTGTGAAATCCAATTTGATTGCAGTAAGCTCTCGCACAAACAGTGGCCACAGCCTTCATAGCCCCCACCACTAAGGGTCCACACTGGCTGGTTTGATGCGTAAAATGCTTAATACCTCAAACCACATACCCGACAAACTAAATCTTCATAGCTCTGTAAAATTAAAGTTCCTCCAAGTTTAGGATTTGGGGTTACAGTGTACGAGCCCATCCTCATGTTGTGTACCAGAGATTTTGCATCAAACCCAATTTGATCAGAGGAATGCACCAGCTGCATTGGGATCTACTTTCACTAATCTTTCTCCATTAATCTGGTACACCTCTACAAACAATTTATTTGGGGAAAACAAAACATTAAACCATTACTCACCAATTAGTCGTTTTCCGCAGACTGGCGACGTCGCTTTCGTGACAAGTGTTGGTGGTCGAATTTCTACCAAATATCCTAATTCCAGGGAAACCAAAATGAACTCTCTGATGACTTAGATACTCTTCTCTTGAAATACACTCATTAGTAAGCTAATTTGGCATCGCAGGGATATTCGCCTGAATCTAGCTGAATGTCTTGTTTGTGATATTCTTCTTCAGCCGGATGTGCTGCAAAAAGGCTACCTCATGAGTAATATATTCCTTCAGGAATAAACGGTGCAACATCTCGAAAAACGTGTCAATTGAAACATAGAGCAGCCTTTGTGCAGCACATCCAACTGAAGAAGAATATAAAAAAGCGTGATGTTTAGCTGGACTCAGTTGATTCTTCCGATAAAACCGAAGTAGTTTGCAAACCAGCGTATTTCGCGAATCTCGCACAGTTTAGGTTCAAGCAGAAGGTGCGGCTTACAGACATTGAAGAAATGCAGTCACTCAATGAGCTCAAAGAGCAACAAAGCTGGTCGTGGGCTGTTAACATGCTTCCGAATTCGATTAATACTATGATCCGTCAAGCCCTATATTTTGTTTCCCGATGAGCGTTCATACACTTCGTAGGAAACGCCATGCACTTAACTATCCCTCACAACTGTGATCTAACTGCACCCGTTTTGTGAATGCTATTCCAATGTACAGTGTATGCAGATGGCAGCTATTACGTAGAAATTCATGTGTTTGCTTTCTTAGGAACAGAAGAACTAGATTTTTTGTATTAGTTTTTCAAAAGATGCCTTGTTAACGTTCTTGAGTTAGCCCTACGCCAATGCTGAATTTTCTTGATAAGAATCCAAAGATGATTTCAGACCACTTTGTAGTATGATGAGCAGTATGCAAAACCTATAGTTTTCACCCTTGGCAACAGTTTGACCTTAAATCTGGATGTATTTAAGTTTTCGCTTGGAAGGATTTTTATCGAATCAGCTAGATAATTTTTATCGGCATATCTCACGAAAGTCCGTATGGAAAGAGCATTCACTACCATACAGCATGTGATGTGAAAAGTACGTATCGTCACACCGGAAGCTCAGTAGTAAGCTGGTTTGAACGATGATACCTCTTTTATGAAAGCTGTTGTCTTGACACATACATCTGACTCCCCTGTATAAGTGATGGAGCTTTGGGCTGACCCTCACTGTCAGGAGAGAATTTGGTGCCATCCAGCCTAGGGCACAATTGAGTAGCTACAATATTCTCAGTGCCAGATTAGGAAATAGCGTCTCTGTCCGGGAGTCATCTATGTTGGCCTTTTGCTTTGTTTTCGAGTGTTCCGCCAACAGTGTGGAACATATGACACGATGCCTATCACTGAAAAATGCTGAGTAAGCGTTCTTCAAGAGTTCTGATAAGCCGGACCACATGACTGGTGCAACTGCTGTTCATATGTTCGATATTGATCGCCAAATTAATCTTATCGAAGCGTTTCCTCTGAACTACCAAATGTTGGTAGGTTACTTCAAGGCCATCTGAAAAAAAAATGCTTTCGCAACAGCCGAACCAGTAGAAATTACCTTAGCGGGTCGTTGTAACCAGAGACTTCAAGTGGAGACGAAGACCCTGTCATGGCTCATCAACTCATATAATTCCCGGACAATCATGTATTCATTGAAAATTGGAAAAATTGCAGTTTTCAGCCAAAACCAGCTTACTGCCCGATAGTCGGTCACATACTGCTAGTCGAGGTTACCTGCTCTGGGGCGTGCTAAATAACCTCGGTGTCTTCATCACACTTACTGTACGGCGGATTTAGCAGAAGTGTTTTCCAACTTAGTCACAATTTGCTTACTTTATTGATTTGAACTGCTTGTATACTTTGATGCAGTTCTGACAGACTGAAAAAAGATAGTTGACAGGATAGCCAGGAATACTCAATTCACCCTTCTCTCAGTGTGGATCTCTCCTTGGCGAAAATGGTATATAGTCATCCACGTTGGATACATATTACAGAACAGTAATGCTTTTTGTGTATATACTTCTGATGACAGGGACGGTTGCTATCGTACTACGCACATACACATGACAGTTGGAATCAAATTACTGCGTACACCGCATCCCCAGCAGTTCGACTACCTGTCCATCGGTCAGTAGTCTCCCAAACTACTTAGGAATGCAATAATGGCTGCAGAAACAAGGGTAAGAATCACTGCGTTCGACAAGTATTACGCAGACACTTTCCAGTCTGTCACATTGGAAAACGCCCATTTCCTTCTTAACGAAAAAACGATGAGCTGCTACGTTCTGTCAAGGTGAAAACCGCGTTCGCACCTACCAATCTACGAATCAAGATGGAAACAAATTAATAATCACGATTTAAAAAACAGGAAGCTATCTTGCGTCAGCGCATGCAGCCACTGACGCAATGTATGCTCTGCTCCACACACACCGATGACGTCATCTCGGCTGGATGCAAAACTTTTGCAAATAAATTGCCTGGCCCAGCAGAGAAACCAGTGCTTATCAATAGCTGGGCAATCGTAACCTTATGGGTTTACGCGTTTGTGGGCGTACGCGTGCGCAGGCTACAGAATGTCGGCTACAATAAACTAAAGCACCCAAACGTTAACGTTACTGAAATACGATAAGTGCCCCATAATAGCGGAAAAAACCTTTCCAAAGGTGTGGAACTCAGAGGTTTCCGGTAACTCCATCTTACTTTGCAGACGGCTGTTCAGGTAGAAAATGAAATTAAAGGAAATTCAGGGAAATTTAGGCTTACCTGATGGGTCGCAAAATGAGTGAAACAGTCGGTGGGTTGTACAGGTTGTGTCATATCAAAGGAAAGACTTCACCATCTTTAATGCAGCCCCAACTCAAACAGAAAATTGTAGACGGAAGCTCCAACCGAAATCCAATCGCTGCTCCCACCACGACCATCTTGGTTTCCTAATATTTGATCAGTTATTGATATGTCCAACTTGTGAATCCAGCACGAGGTAAGAATGTGTTAAGTTGGAAGACCGTGCATGCTTGATGAATCCTTTGTTCTTCGATCTCCACTGGTGTGGTGATATGACTGCACACTCCGAAGCTTCCAGTAAATTTTTTTTTTAAAGTGCATTATTTAATGGAGTGCTCAATTTACCATCGAAACTCCTGACCACAAGGTACCAACATCTCCAGAACGCGAAAAAAATCGAAAAGATCCCCTCGTCCTGTTAATCGCTTAGGTCACTAGGCCACAAAACACTACAGCTGAGTATATCTTAAGACAACTGAAATTCCATTCTTCTTCCGAAAAAGTCCGGAAATTTGTTGTGGGATAGTTTCGAGCATATCGTTCCTATCTGGGATAGAATTTACTCAGCGGAAGTCACCATATTCTATGCTGGATTATTATTACCTGCGATTGTTTCGCATCAGGAAAACATTGGAGAACTCCGATTAAGAAGACCATCGGAAGAGAGCGTCGGGGATCAGATTCAACCGTGGAAGTGGCTGGGTAAAGTTGATCCGGTAGAAAAGTTGGTCTAGAGTGAAACCTAAACCAATTTAGGCCTTGAGTAAAGAAGCCATTTGTTTGTTTTGATTTTGCTTTTTGATTGATTTTTTGCAATATTACATCACTATATTATAATATAATATCATGTTGTACTATATAGTTCCAAATGCATTTCGGGCAACTTTCGTTGCACAGCCAATCGCCTGCGTTTTACACATGAATTCTTCCAAATATCTAGCTTTGTCCTCATGCTCAGTACGAAACGATGGGGCAATATTCTTACCTATCATCTTCCCTCCCCTAAGGTGCTGATCAGACAGGTGATCCGCAAAACACTAAGTGAGAGAAGTTACCGGGGAACGTCTAAGGTATGGCCAGAATGACTGCACTCATCGTCGGTTGAGAGCCCCCGTGACCTTGAAAGAACAGTGCCTCCCTTGATTATGCTTTCAGTTGTTACTCCGAATGGAATTAACTGACGACAACTAATGGGCTAGTTTCGGAGAGAGCAACTCACAGTCAATCATTGAGACGTCATACTATATGTGGTATGACTGCAGAGTGCGAAACGCTATGAAAACACTTGTCACCATTTAGCTGTCTCCTCTCCATTCTAACGAAGAATACTCAAATTTTCAACTTAAATTAATAAAGACAGCCGCCCACAACCCTATGATCAACCTTGATTTCATACTCAAATAAATCCTTGAACAAAATATCGTTTGCTCATGGAGTATAAAACGCTATTTAAAAGTGTCACCAGTGGGCGCAGCAAGAGTGTATATTATGGCATTTGGTTTTCCCTATTTTTGAAAGCATAATATGACTGTATGGCATAATCTTCACTGAGTTTTGCTGAATTTCAACTCTCCAGCCCTGTAAGCGCACATTTTTAAAACTTCTGAGGTACTGAATGGTATGTTTCAGTTTTGAAATCTGGGATGCTGGCAGACAGTAGGTTATTATGATATTTAATCAAGCATATGCTGTTTGGCCGTCTAGGTTGATTGTTTTCGTAATCCAGTTGAAGGTGCTTATTTTGTGGTTGTGTTTGCACTCAATGGACGTCTCTTATTGGGTCCAAAAACAACGAAACATTGAGGTCAGTTGTTCTACCTGAGTTCTTCTTGGTAGACCCACCAATCACGTGGCGATGCCCCTCAACTTCTGGCCTAATCTTGAATGTTCGAGGGAGGAGTTCACGATGAAGGGTACGACTACTCGCTCCTAAAAGAAGTCATCATTCTTGAGGGATAATATCAAACATAAAGGAAACTCCGAGCAGGCACTAGATAAAGTTCATTGTGGGTTGTTTTGATCCAGTAAACCATATTGTCCAACTTACCAGGTTGAAGGGTCAACAACGTCGAATTTCACGCGTCGTTTCACTCGGCCACGGACGACGAATGAAATGGACAACCTCACCTGACAGTGTTTTACTGAGTCACGCCAATTCAGTGCCAGTAGGTAGTCAATTCCAATCCTAAATGAGCTGACTTGTTAACAAACATTCCGGTTCTAAAAAAATTAGCAGTATTATAGATTCCAATTTTCACGTCATTGCGGCACCTCTTCCGAGTGAAAAGCTGCATCCTGAAACATGTTCTGCTATGAATGAACTTCATTCACCACATGAGTTGCGCTAGCCGAGTGAATAAAGCTGATCGGTATTCAGTGGACAGAGGATGGAATGCAAACTGACGGTATCATTCTAGTACCACGTACACAGTCTAACGAAAATGAAGAGGGTGAACCTCTACAGTGCTCTATCGCACAAATTAGCCAGTTTGGCTTGTGGAGGAAGTCTAGGTATTTGAAGAAGTCAACGACAATATAATAGTGGACTGATGCCAACTGAACACCATTCTAACGGTGGCCAATCCCATGCGATGAATGTGGAGGCTGCGATCAGTTCCTTGTGTTAAACCTCGTCTATGTGAAGCAGCAACGGCAACATCTATAACGTTCAGAAGTGCTCGTGCAATGACGTAGACAAACCGAGGTAGGTCTACGGGGGGTTCCAGTGCTTATCATTAACAAGACTGGTGGGGCGCTGCCGAAGTTGTCACCGGCCTCATAAATGCTATCACATCAAATCAGGATAAAATAGGCTTACAGAGATTTCCTCACATGAGTAAAGAAGGAAGGATAGTTTCACTGGATGTGCAAAACTTCCTTCTGAATGATCGTCACTCGAGGAGAGAGTCAATACGTGACCATGTGATGTGCTTTCCGTTATAGAAGGATGGGTGGCGCTATGTTCTAAGTGAGAGCTGATCACACTGCTCATCAGCCAGTCGTGGTGAAACGGTTGTTGTGGATTGGAGACTCCCTGACTTTCTTAATAGGCGCACTGCTGATGATACCCAACAGGGATTAAACGGCTGTACAGTGGTCCTCCGCTTCTCAGTTCCCTCAGTTTTGCTGACAAGATGAAATCTCTGTTGCATATTAACAATCTTCTTCTATCACCATAGAAGGTTTTAGTCGATTCACGTGGCGTTCTACTCAAAAGGGAGTCATCTGGTAGAAATGTGCACCTTCATCGTTGCACTCTATGCACCGTGGTTTTCGATGAGACTGTAGTGTTGTACAAATGAGGTCTAATGAAGTCTATGAAAGTAGAACGTGGTTGGTTCATCCTACTGTAGTTAATGGCACAAATTCGCAGTTGGTAAACGGTAATTTGCATCTTCCTACTCAGCTATTTAAATCAGCCAAATGAACACGGAAAATTCATGTAGATGACACATTCTTCCTTCTGTCAACAGACAGTTTGAAAGGCTGTTTCTGTCTTGTAACAATTTTCTGCGCAACTAGTGACTAAGACCACGTCACCGGTAAGCATGTAAAGCAGCTGTTCACCCGATATGAAAGACAACATTAATCCTACCTCGATTCAACCTAGAATGATCAGTTTTGATCTCCTTGCCCGCAAGCAAAATGCGATATACACCAGACTACTGGCACCAGCGTGACGATGAAGGGATAAAAGTAAGGTTTGCCCGAGCGACGAGGTGAGGGTTTGTTAGCGCAAAATCAGTGCAAGTTCAAAACACTTGAGAAGCGATTTTGACGACTAACACTTAATGGCTAAATTTATACTGACTGCCAGCCTACGGCTACGTAGTCAGTCGGTTTGGCAGAAGCGGCGAGATTCTCGATCGCTGTTCTCGGCAATCTTAAGCCCTCTTCTAATTACACATGCTGACGCGAAACAAAGTGAAACAATTGCCCTTTGGTTTTTATAGATTCATCTACGTGAAAAGGATAGTTTGGCCCTGCGTCACTCCCATGATAATTTAAACGAGGCAGCCATAATATTGCAACTCATCTTAAGTATCAGAGGGAGTAATAAAAAACAAAACCGAAAACAATTTTAGGCTCTTGATGAACTCTGTTTGAAAGTTCAAACATGTACTAAATAAGTTGGTGTCTATAATTGCCTACGACGAAACCGGCCGTACTATTCGAATTTAGCAGGTTTAGTGCATACCACATTAAGGTCCGAGTGATTGATTTTTTTGGAAACTGTGAATGCTGTATTCCTCGGGTCAAAATACTAAATCTTCGCTCCGCTGTTTTTTAACCTACCTTTGGTTTTCAGATGGCACTGAATTGGGGTTATGCACGAACAAAAATGCCAGGCACACCTTGCTTTATAAAGACTGAACTGATTGGCTTTTAGCACCACAAATTGGGGATCGGCCATGAGATATCGTTTCCAACTTCTACTTCAGTGTCTGTAATTATTTTGTTCATTTACTGGGTTCCATGAAGCGGATCAGCTGAGGGTATGAGTAGGATTTCTAGTCGCCAAAGGAGCTCTGGTCTAGTTATTCTATGGTGAATTGCTCTGTAGCTGGATTCACGACAACATCTACCGATGTTTCGATGCAAATGCCACTCATACTATTGTCTGTCATTAGGTTGGGAGTAAAACGAAATGTTTGCAACAAAACTGCCAAGCTCAGGGATATTTTCAAACGCTTGATTATCCCACTTTTTTCTGAGAGGTCCTGAAGACATTTCTGACAGTATTTACTCGAGGAAACCAAACTCTTAGGCTATGGTGACTTCTCGGAATAATTTTGTTGGCAGTGAAATCGATTGGAGTTTATTTTTATCTTAGCTAATAACAGGTCTCATCCATTTACAACATCGCCAAATATCAAGTCATTCTTCCATGAATGCTGGATATTCGACTTATCCAATAGATTTGGCAGATCAAACAAAAATGCTGATTTCGCAAGCCTAGTAAAATTTGACTTGGTCGGCTCTGATTTATCGTTTCCTGTATGAAAGATATCAATTTAACTTCGGAACTCCTACAGGCCAGACAGATCGTATGCATTGTAAATCAAGCAGTCGTATCAAAAACTCTGGGCTTCATCAGACTTAAGTTTTTATTTTACTACGGCGAGAAGGAGGTATCACTTCCGATAACGCTGGTCTCGAGCAATACTATGTAAAGCAGGTCGGAAAGTTCCACTGGGTCGAACTAAGCAGCCGCAGTGTGGAGTCGTATCATGTGGCTGATTCCCAAGAATTCAAATCTGTTTTACTCTACCACGCAGGCGTTTTCGTAAATCGAACCATCCAAGCTCTCACAATTAACATCTCTATGGTAGTAGACATGACAGTGGGATTGCGTTAACAATTTTAGTCCAGGCTATCTCCCAAGTATGTGAGACTTCCACTGAAAGTGTGTTCAGGCTCTTATGTACAAAGATGACACAGGTGTACATGGGTATTAACGGTTTTCTTCTTTTTTTACAGGGCGCAAAGTTTTGTAGATATGTCTGACACTAAAACTCGAAAAATACCGACACCCTATAGTGATGGCGTATGTACTAACATTTATTGGCCCTACATATCGTTGTGCGACTTTGATACCGAAAACCACGTAATGACATGAACTTCAGACTGTCCTGTACCCGCAATGCCTGAAACACCCTCATTTGTCGAACAGCTTATATTTCCAAGTCTGTTGCACGAGTGGTGAATCTACTTCTCCAGAGCCTAAGAAATATCTGGGTTATCTTTCTTTGGGCCTATAGTGTTTCTTGATATCTTCTTTGTTTCTTGCAGTAGGCCACAACTAACACCTGCAGTGAACATGTATTTTTGAGATTTTAGGGCCGAATGAGAGCACCATTTTGGTCTTTTTGAACAAGGGCCAGGAAGTTCGTGGTGTAACCATGGGTAAAATTGTCCCACTGTCCTGACTTACGGTAAAAATGATGAACTAATTTCAATCACAAAACTGGGGACACTGTCTATTCCTAGATCTCTTGTGAATAAACTAACTTCGGTATTTCATAGTTTATGTAATTTGGGATAGCTTTATCCTTGGTCCCACGGTTGCCCCATGAAACCAAAAATCGCTTCCTTGTATATGTCATTAAAATAAAGGTAGCTTGTGGTCAGTGGAAGTAGTGTTCACAGCGTAAGACGTCGAGATTCTTCAGACTTTCTACTTATTCAATATGGTTTCAAGAAGGCTCTGTCATAGATTTCACAATATTTGAGACATTTTACCTGACTCTACCAAACTCGATACCACGTTAACCTGATTATTTAATGAATCTCCAGTTTATCGGGTATTACTGCAACTTTCTTTCAAGAAAAAAGCTTCGGATTTACACCTATCTGATTCGTTTCTTAGATTTCGGTTCCATCGTTGAATTTCGTCCAAGTGCATTACTCACAGTGAATCATTACCGCCAACAAACAATAGGGTGAAATTTTATCCGCCCACTATATGGACTTTCATCATTCGTCAGTTTCTCCCGCTATGCCGTTAAAATTGCAACTTTTACACGCCTTAGATTAGTTACGACAAATTAAAAACTTTGCAATGGGATCGATATTGTGAGCCCATAACTGTCAACCAATATGCGGAGAAAAATTTATCCCGAAATTTTTGTGAACCTGGATTTTCCTACGATGTTCGAATGAAGGAAGTGTGCACCAAATGTCTTGGAATGAGAATGATTCAAGGTGTACTACTGTGAATTGTAAAAAAAGTGTCAAGTTTGCACAAATCATCCTCCCCTCAAAAAAATCGACATCAACAGCAATGATTATAGTGCAGCTCTTTACAAACAAGGCGATCCCCAACCCAAAAAGCCTTCACCTTTTTAGCAAGAAAACTCGCACCAAGATTGCTAACTGTAACCTTTTAGAATTATGATCTTTCAGTAAACAAAGCCCATCAGAACGAATTTTTTCCTTTATTGGAAAAAAATCATTTTGTCGCGACTCATCTGGCCCTGTGATGTAAAGTACGGCCTCATACTGACGGAAATAATTTATTAGTTGGAAGCAACTTCTGATTTATCTTGGTTCGCTGCTTTAGGGTTCTAACCCAATGGGTTCTAACCCAAGCCACTAAGCATGCATGAATGCCACCCATTTTTCCCCTCCCAAGTTTGTTTGTGATAAAAAAAACGGCTAGGATGGTGTTTATTCATTAGGTCTTTACTAGGTCATCTTCCAGTCCACAAGGTTCCGCCTTCGAAAAAGTGGTGTCCTTCATGTGGATGATTCTGCTCTAAAAGCACAGGAGGATGAAACGATCTCCACAGAATCTTATGAGAACACTCATTCTGGTGATGTGACATCAACGTCACTGAATGACGAACCGTTTCAGATACAAAAATGGGCCCAAAATAGGCACATTTGGGTCCTCATAAGAAAATCTCTGGGTGGTACGTTCTAATGAGAACGTTACCTGTAAGCTATCCAGATCCGCATCCTTTTAAAAAGACATTTTACGTGCAAAACAATTTCACACCGATGCGGATTAGTTTTACACAACAGAAGAGTACAACGCTGATTCATATCAGCGAAGCAATGGATGGTTTCAGAGGAAAGAATCATGAGGCGAGTTGATGTCTATGATGAAATGCATGTTTCTTACTGAAAACTAGTGTTTAATGGATAACGTTACAACCTTTCCAGAGAAATTAATACGACCTTCTAAACAGATGACTGTAACCAAGAACAAACAAAATTTGTCCGTATTAATGTGAATCATAGGTCTACCCACATTTAGGTCTGCACTTGTGCCAGAAAGCATTAGTCAGAAATCCTTTGACTAACTACGGTGGTCGGAAAAGCGTTTCTCAACATGAAGGGCTTTTTCTTTTTTATGTTAGATGCAATTGAAAAAAATGTGCAAAATACGTAGTCTCTTGTTAAAAAGAATCGATCTTTGCGGGGTTAACTTTGGAATCTTACCCGCTTTCTGATAAAATTGTTCTGTCGCATTTCCAAAACATTCATGTTCAGCAAATTCCCTGGAAACAAACCTCAGTTCCAGAGAAGTTCAACAAATAATCGGTAGGCTTATTCAACTTTTCAAAGCTTTTCAGACTTTTCCAAAACGATGACTTCCCAATCGTTTTCAGACAGATTTCCATCTGAATGAGCCCAACTGGAAGTTTTTTTACGGTTTGAAACGATTGGACTTGACCATGAAATGTTTTATCGCACGTAGGATCTTGCCTCACGTAAACACATGAGCGTTAGAGTAAACCCGAAGACTGGAAAACGGTTGAAACTGTTTAAAATTAAACTTGTGAAGCTTGCTTATTGAATCACTAAATAGGGTAAGAAAGTCGAAGAGTAAAATGTGTTTCCGAAATCATATTCATTTTTTCTTGGATTTTGTCACAGCTTACGAATACAAAGACCAGACTTGCAAAAAGGAATGAACCGATTTCAAATTCAGGTCATCAGCTTTACCGAACAGGCTCAACTATTCGTTTTTAGCTTGACAGCAAGCTCTAAGAAGTCGACAATAACATTCGCGATCAACAAGAAATCCTTGACCGTTTTCAGTATTTTCACTAGAAGGTGAAAATATCACGGAAACGCCCCAAAAATAATGAACCTTATTTAGCTAGCAACTTGATTTCACCGACTGGTAAGAAGTTCATCAGGATATTGTTCTTGAAACCCACTATGGGTATATGGTCATCGTAAACAGACTAACCAAAACATCACATGATCTTAACCGTACAGTGAACGCTGATGCGGCAGCTGGAATATTTTCGTTCCAACGCAATTTTGATGTCACTCAATACGGACGCGTTGATCAGTAAGAAGACGCTGCCGTATCGCGAATTCAGATAATGCGGTGTTTTCGTTTTCGAAGCCAACGATGAAACGTTTCGTCTTCTGTGTGCGTTTCGTGGTTGATACCAAGGGAGACTTGGGAAATACGGTCCGCAAACAATATGAAATGGTTCAAAGCTTGGTCACCTGGTTTTTCTCGCACTCATGTAAATTCCGATTGCCAGATTCTTGTATGTTTGAGAACCGCTGCTTGATTGAGCTTGTTTAGTAGATGGGTAGATGGGTAGATAAATCGTGTTGGATTATTTCTACTGAGTTTGGCAACAAAAGACGTTATTGCGGCTAGTGCCGGTACGAATCACTACCACTGGTCAATCACAATAGCAGCTTATATTGTTTCCGTGGCCCTTGTCAGCAGCTGTCGTGCGTGTGATCCGCTAACTGTCCCGAACTGTAGGCCGAAAAGTCGTCGAAATATTGGTAGCTAGAGGGCGTTTACTGGTTGTTGGTCAAAAAATGGCGGACCACAAAGCAATACAGATCACAAGCCAAATAATGTACCCACCAAACCACTGACTACCAATCAGCCAGTCACGTTAAGAATAAACAATGGTCGTCAAATGATATATTAACGTCCGCAATCAACCAGGAGGTACCCAACCAACGGCACACTGATGATGTCTTCTCGTTTGATGACGAAAGGTTTGCAAGTCGATTGCCGAGATGGCTAGCAGATTAACAGCAACCTAATCGACAACCTAATTTGGAGGTACTCAAATGCCTGCGTTGAGCTCGTGGTCCCTTGGATACCTAGCAATGTCACCAGCAAAATGAATTTTCAGCTTCTTCCGTTCTCTCAATGGAAGTAAGAAGCTTTGTATCACTACGTAGGATCGATGGGTTGATGGAGGCTCAGGAACCAAGAGTTTAACAAGCTCCTCGTGGGGTGCTAGTCACATGACCAAAAACATGGATTATCTCGGTCATGACGCGTTTACGTTTGTTTGACTCAGCTATCATATGTCCGTCTGCCTGAAACCGGTCCATGACTTTACACTACGACATTTCCGCTGAAATTTCACAGGGTCAGAATTGTTGGGTGCTAAGTAAGCAACGGTTAAAAATTCAAGATTAAGGACAAATTTATCTTCTTACTCTGGATTTATTACTTGCGCTCATAATAGCCTTGAAAAGTGTTTTGACCATCAAACAGTTTATACATAATACCGTGTGAGAGCTACGGCAGCGTAGCTCACTAGATAACAACGTGAACGTTGGTTGCAATGACGTGAGTTCGATTGGTAAGATGTGGAACCCACTTTGTTATACTCCACAGCTGTCGGTTCACTCATAATAATGTAGACGATACTCAATTGGTTTTTATCAGGTGGCTGTTGATCTGTTCGCCGAGCTTGGCAGTTGACTTCCTCTCGTTTGACTCTTCTCGTTGAGCAACTGAACGTACCTGCGAAGTACACTCATTTGCAAAAAAATTTAGTTTTCAACGGACGGCTCCACGGAACCCCGGCTGAATCCCTCGTTCATGGTATTCTTCAACTGAATGTGCCACATAAATGCCACCTCATGCTGCAGTTGATAAGATTTTGAAGATATCGCAGTATATTTTCTTCAGGGAACACTACCTCGCGAGTAGCATGTCTTCATGAACATACCTACCCTTCGTTATCATTTTGGTTGCACTCTATTGAGACTTGTAGGCGATAAGAACTTGATACACTCAGTGGTGGGTTGCAGGACTCTGTGAATTTTTGAGAACAAAGATAGTAGAAGTGTCCTTGATTAACCATCAAACTTAACCTAGAACCAGGGTGATTTAACCAACTGAGTTGATTGTGACTGACAGACCCAGGGAGAATGCGCACTGAATCTTCGTGTACCGAAGCATACTGATTTGAGTACAATTAGGCTTGCATTCACGACTCATTTGCCGATACAGTGCATGAATAAAGTGATGTTAATCCAAAATAAGAGATTGATTGACTCTGTGGCAATATACGCATTTTTTTAAACACGAAAATACGTCAATCCTGTGGCAGGTTGTTGGTGAATTTAGAACGATCTTATACCACTACTCTTAACAGTTAAACTACCGATCGATAGCACAGACTTGGGTGCGTCCACTTTATTTTTACGAAGCTTCATTTAAGGGTTCAGTGTCGCTTGTGTTTGCAAAAGTGGATAAGGCGAATCACATAATCCTAATTAGCGTGAATGCCTTTGTTTCTCCAGACTGCTTCTGCATCACAATTTATATTTTTTTGAAGTCGTTCCGGTATTACAAGCTTTACACCACTGATCGTTTTATATAATAATAAAACATATTTTCGATGTCTCAGAATTTAAAATATTGAGCTTCTCTTACCCATTTCCGGGAAACAGATAAAGGATATATAACAGGAAACAAGGATTATGGTGATACTGCTCAGCCGCACACAGCTACGTTGGTGAAAATTAGACATAACTGAATTTATTCAGGCATGACAGCTGAAACTAACTCACGATCGATTTACCCTGGATAAAACTACTACAATTTTGTTCGTGCACTTCTTAGTGAGCCATTTTCATGTCTTTTTGGCCGGAATAACCTGACGGGCGGCGAATCCTGTTTTTGATTGATTTTTGTCGTAATTTCATCTGAGAAGACGCAGTAGATGGACTTATTATCCTGAAATTTAGGTAAATGCATACAGAGCCTCCTGTGAAGGAAACCATTGATTTAAACACATGAACATTCAGAAAACGATAGCCTGCTGGAGGAAGTTGTTTTGAGTGCATTTCCTGAAGTCCGCTTTGGTTGCTTACATCTTACGGACTCAAGGATATTCTCTCAGTAGGTAGCCTGAAAGCTGTGGAAGTATTGCTAACCTATTTCTAATGAGCATCCGCAGTTTACATCATCGATTTCTACGTATGAGACCACAAGGATGTTCTTCTCCTCATGAGTTTAACTAGCAACGTGATGCCATGAACTAGTTCCAGTCAAACTAAATGCTGTGTAATGTTTGTGCCTTCCTGTATGAGGCCACATAATCTCCATGCACCTGACTGGAAATCCTATAGGACAAGCAAATATCGATAATACTGTCTATGCTTTGACTGGACCACGGAGCTGAAGTTTGTCTATCGTTTTCTACTGGTGTTGTGCTGAGCAAGGTTTGCAAGGGATACTGGGTCAATTGTACTGATTGCATCTTAATCAGTCACATTGTTCGTATCTAATGGCATTACGTATTTTACTTTAAGACCCCAACCTTCTCTTTTCCTTCCAGAGTTTACTTAAGCATTCTTTCCTCATGCGCAGATGTCAGCTAAACACCAGTCTGTTATACTGATGTATTGCTGTCAGTCGTAGTGACAATACTGTTCATAGTGAAACTTGTTGCCTTAATGAGAAGGAGTGAGGACATTGAGGACAATAATGAGGACATCCTACACCGCAGTTCTTCTTCTCCACTCAGATAATTACACAACTCCATTCATTTCCTCCTCTTTTCAACAGTTTTATTCTTATCTTGGTAGTCCGTATCAAAGGAGAGAAGTAATGGACTCATGATACAGCCTGTCAGCTATATTTTGCCTTGAATCCCCGCAAAAGCACATCTGATCATGTGAACATACCAACTCCTGAACAAAGTGCGTGAGCACAAATCAAATAAATACCAAAAACACCCACAAAAATTGTGTTTGTTGAAACAGAATGTTCTCATAAAAATAACTCTATCCCTAACGGTAATGGATTAAATTGTATCAAACCACATTAATTTTTTGTCCGTTTCTAGGATGCCTCTTAGTTCGGGATGATGAAATTTGGACTGTCCATGAACGAATCTAATGTTATTTCTTCTCCGCAATGGACTCTAACTAGAATAAGTGGTCTCATCACGGATACTGTGAGGATAGTACTCAATAAATGGAAATGTTTTTAGTATAAATGTGACGTTTGTAACTAACTTACTTTTGCGTATACATTCGAAAGATCCTGCACCCTACAGATTTCGAGTTTTCGCTGTTTGGGGTAGACCAGTGTTAAACGCACAACAGTTCACATAAATCAGTCTGGTCAGAGGACTTCAGCCGTCCAAGCTTAAACACAAATGCAACCTGTGTGCCGGAAAACTCCTGGTCTTGATCACAAGCTGGTGAGCATGTTATGTTCTCACTTTTCGACTCAATTTCCCACACTAAAATAGTTTATTTGCAGCTGCAGTGACGTCAGCGTCAGCAGAACCGAGTGGTGTTTAAGGTAGAGCTCAGGCGATCTCCCCAAGATGGAAATATACGTCGTTAGTGGGACCTGGGCATTAAATGGAAAACTAAACATAAGGGATTTCATTATCGCTTGCTTGGAATTTTACTGAACCAGATCACCAAGCAGAGAGATGCATTTTCCTCCAAGCTACACGACTTCAGCTCAGCACGTCTGGGGGAACTTCGTGTGAGCAAAAGTACTCTAAAAGTTTTTCTGAGGTCAGACGGTCACCCAATAAAATGTGGATTGTGGGCTACCTGTCCCGGTGACAAATAACCAGCCATATATTTGCTGAACAAGTGATGCAGCATACAGTTTAGTGAGGCAAAATTTAATTATCCAGCTAGTGACGTTCTCTGACTTTTGGTTCACAACCAATCCCATGGTGGGTGTTTTTCTCAAGGACGAGATTATGCAGCTTCCTGCAACAACAACTGACTAGCCTGACAAATAGCTTGCTCGTCTGAGGCCTAATCACGTTTCACAGAGTGCTGGTCAGCAAAGAATGAAGACCACTGCCCTTGAAACTGATGCCAAAGTCACGATGCCCACCAGCGTTCAGCTAACGACAATCCAAGGTGATATCGGTGCGGTCGGGAAGTTGGCTCCAGCCAACCATGAGGAGCAAATAGATTATCTTCTGTAGTGGTGTTGCACAGTGGTTCCAAAGTCCTTTCCAAGGACAAGATCTAGTGGAGAAAGACCATCCTACATCCACCGTTGATTGAACTGGTTGAAAACGGCCAACTCACAGAGCGTTGTAAAGCGCGATTTTCCCGGGTTTCAAACCGTGTCCTAATGAGGTACTTAGTTCCTTTCGTTAACCAAGAGAAACACCATGACTTGAAGGCTACTTCTACATTCTTTTACCTACAGAAGGGGCTAAACACTTTCTTAGTCGGTCATAACAATATTCTGGTGGATAAAAAACAAATTTTATGGAGTTATGGAGGGTCATTTTAAAGGGATTCATTGCACAAGACTAGAGGCAATATCAGCCTTCTCGATAGGCATTGATTCTTGACGTAGGCTGTCTGCTAACTGACATAAGTTGTGCAAATGTAACACAGCTGATTAGTGCTGGTTTGAAAACCCCACCAAAGCCATTCTGAAGCAACCAGGCAGATCATCCCAAGTACATTACTCAGGACAACTAGTTCCGTCATTTAGCTCCGCAAGGGTAAAATCTAAAGGGGTATATCGTTTCACACAAAGCCGCGACGAAGTTTGAGTTAAATCTTGATGTATTTTTTAAACAGTGCCGAAACAGTGATGGAAATCTGGCGAACTATACTGAGTTCGTGTCATGTGACAAGAGAGGGGATGAGGTTTGTTGGACTTGCCATTAATCCATGTCACCAGTTCCTCAAAGCCTAATCAAAAACAGCTAGGAGCGCTAGCATATATTCCCATTCGTTCCATCGCGATCAGAGAACTGATATTGACACGGATACAGGTGGCTAGACTGTACTCATTTACAGCAAAGTCGTGCGAAAGAAATAAGTTCTCATTTAGTTTGTACTAGATCCGTAATCACAAATTATTCAGCCTTCGGACAACAGCACGAAAGAGCGCCCCGTGATTACATCAAACGTAACAGTTGGTAAAGCAAAAAGCAAAACAGAAGTTTATGGCAGCTGAGATCTGGCATGGGCTCAGAAAAAATACTTCTTGTGTATCTTGAGTTTCTGTGGCTCAAGAGTGATAATCTTTAGAAACTAGACTCAATCTCCAGCTGTAATCGCCAAACGCGTGATTTCCGAAACAACGATGTGTGCAGAAAGATAAGGCTTGCTGAATTTGACTAAGTCTGTGCAATAAACAGCTGACACTGGTTTATCATCTGTCATTTGAGACAGTTTCAGATCAGTAGGACCTCAGTTTGTTCAATTCGTTGCGCTAATTCCTCAAGACGTTTACAAAAGTCCTAATGATTCCTGTTTCGGTTTACCCATGATTACGTTTCTCACGTAGACAGAAAGAAGACTGACAGTATTTATCGGCATTTTTCAAAGCAGGCTTTTTAATGCGACACGTCGATGCTCAGGATCTTCGAGGTAACTGAATACAAGCCAAATTTCTTCATCCCTCCCAAGGCTTCATCCAGCTGCATTTTGGCTGGCAGGAAATCTACAACTACATCATACTTCCCAAGGTCAGTTTTTCTCCGTTAGCACCGCAGAGTATGGCTTTAACATAGGTTTCGAAATGCAGCAAAGTGGACAGTTTTCATTCATCCTTTTGTATGGATTTGCCAAAGGCATCGTAGTAGATCGGCTGTTTTGAAAATTTTGAGAACTTTCGCTCTGGTCTTCTTTACATTATTGGCATTCGCGAAAACCGCCTGCATACTTGGTTCTGTGAAACAAAAAACGGTCCAAAGCCTGGAATGTTGTTTGATTTTCAGGGTATCTACGGAATGATCTGATGTTGAGCAAAATGAAAGCAACGGAAAATGGTGTGACGTAGTGGTGAACGTGCAGGGTATGAACAGCTGAGTTTTTCAAGTTATCAGATTGTATTTGTGATCTATATTACAGAGGTAGTAGTAGGTAGAGAAGTAAACGGTGATATGGCCCAAACCCATACTGACATAGCTGTCAGTTCTTTTTAAATAATCGATAGACACGGAAACCGGCATAACGAATTCACTCAGTCACTGGGTGTTTTCCCGACTATTACTAGATTTTTTCCTGCCGAAAAGACTGAACAAAATTTAACTATACAACAGATGGGGGAAATGACCAGCTATTAAGGACTACAGAATTCTTTTCAGTGGTGTTGCGATAATCACGCTCAGAGAAATGTGGAGTGAGTTCAGCCTTCATTTTTGCATGCTTTTTTCGATCGTTGTTTCTTCAAGTATGTATCTTCCAGGTAATCGTTTCGAGTCATTTTTTCGAATCTTCAGTTCTTCAACAGTCTAGGTAATACAGTTAACCGATACAGTAGACTTTTAATGGCACCATAAGATGTCGAACGGGATACACAACTTTAGATCTGCATGACCTAATTGGAAATGTGTCATCTTCACCTAATTGGCTAGATCAGGTTACACGCGTTTGGTGTCCAAAGAATAACTTTATGCAGTGCATGTCAACCTATGAACTTGAGCGATTCACACACGTGCTGTCAGTCGCTTAGTTTGCTTGTCAAGTTAGATGGGCCGCTCAGGATGAGCGAAGAATACTTCGACTGGATGAATGCGTGCTCAGCAGAAAGGAGGAGGATCCACCACGATTGGCCACAAATTCGAGGGAGTCTTATTGATACTCCTATGCGTAGTTTGCTCGTTAATACAACAAACCAGGTGGGATTCCATGTCCTTCCACAGGTTCTGCTTCTAGTTTGATTACTAATTTCATTTTCAATCTCGAACTTGCTCACCATTTATGGAGTCATACTTCAAACCAACTTTGCCCATTTTGATGATACATGGAAAGTTTGACTTGCTGTAAGACCTGGGTCAGCTGGACGTAAACAGTTAAACAAATTTTATACCCCCATACTCTGTTCTGACCATAGCTTTGCAGGTACCATCGACATTCAGGCCCATTTATTTGGTGGGTGGAGTCCTTTGAGCAAAACCACTATTAATGCTTACCGATCACTGAGAACAGTGAAAATTTCGTCACACGTCAGTGTAGTTCACAAAGAATTCGAACGCATCAAGCTCTCTATAATAACCAAGGGTTAATTCAAGTGTCCTGTCGTCGTGGCTTGTCTCGAACCACCACGGGATGTGGATGTTCATCTTCACCAGGGCGCGGAGTTCATGTCTCAGGTCAGTATTCTAGCAATTTCAAGGCTGAAGTGACTGTCATCCTGAAGTGACTAAAAAAACTATGTTCAAAGGGCAATCGATTTCCAAACGGACTCTAAAAGTGACCACGTTCTGTTGATTTGATGCCACTCACCCCATGTAAAAAATAAGTTCGGCGTGTGCTGACGAAGAAGACTTAAGGACTTGCTTGAATGCTGGCAAGGCAATAGAATGGGCCCAGAGACATTGGCCACTAAATGCAAGATTAATTTACCTGACTAACTTGGTCAGTGGGATCCAATTAATTGAGGCTTTCTAGCTGGTTAACTGAGTAGACCTTGTCCGTCTAGGTCTGGATTATCTCAGTGATCTTCGAATCCTGGGACTACTTCCCACTGCCGTTTTTATCAGATTGACTGCAGCTGGTGGTGTCACGACGGTGTACATCATATCCTAACAACTTCTTGATAGACCGCATTTTCAGCTCGTGATATTTGATGGCCACTGTGCACATGGCGTTCAACACCAGTAACTCTCCTCCTATTTCAGTTCATTCTGTCGAATCCTGCGGAAAACCAGAAAGACGGAGTCTGCAAGTTTCACCCCATGATTAGCTTGGCTTCATCGACTATCCACAAGTACCGGTTACAGAGAGCTGAAGGAAAAGACCGACAGAAGGAACACCACAGCAGTTCATTGGGGGTCAGAAGGTACCGGCTCAAGACTGTCTTGAGAGGCAGTCACAATATGTTTCCGGTCGAATTCCTACGTCACATACGTGGCGCGGGTACGCTGAGCAAATCAAACCCAGGCTGCAGATTTTGGCCCCACAGTTAAAAGACTGGAGTTTTCAGGTTACAAGAAATATCAGGATGAAAAAGCACCGTCCTCGAGGATCTTGCATTTACTTCCTTTATCAGATGGCAGGATTTGTTCGGTACTTCAACGACTGATGTAGGTAAAGTAAAACAATTTTCTCACCCATGCGAATGCGGGGACGAAATATCAGCTGCCGAAAACAGCATTTGCAAATACCAAAATCATACCAGAGCATGAAGTGTTTGTACCGAAGTATCACTTTTTTAAGCCGCTGGAATTGTTGCTCGCTGAGATTGCGTCTACTCTATCTTGATAATCAGCTTGTTGACGAAAATTTGATGGGTTTCCCGTCCTTCAGTGTAAGCGATGAGAGATGTAGACCTGCTTTTGTGGACCATTCAAGGAATTCAGAAATCACTGGCCTAAGTCTCAGCCCAATCGGAAATCGGCTGGGCGGGTATACTGCACAGTATGTTCGCTATCTTTATCCTGAAGAACAGCTTGAGTAGGCGAAACTTGGAGATGTCTGAAAACCAACTCCTGTTTATCCTGTACTTTGCGTAGTAGTGAGTAGGTAGGGCTTCTTCTACGCTCACATCATATAGGAAATTCGTTGACTATCTTTTTTTTGTCTTAGGAACAGGCTTAGTTAAACAACCCAGCTAATTGTTCTGATCATATTGCTGGGAAACGGTGCGCCTTTGCGGTGAAACTGACTTACTAGTCCCAAGACATGTTGATCGGTAGTGCCAATGCTAACCTGTAGGACAGAAGGATATCAGTGAAAAAACATCCACTTTACTCAGGCAATCCACATCATTCACGCTCAGTGTCCGCTTCGTACAGCATTCACTCTCCAGCTTTGTTCTGCCTAAACCAATCTCCCAGTAAAAATTTCCGCTGCACGACGGGCGTGTGGGTAGTGTTCAGCGGCAATGAGGCGAGCCAGTTTGACCAATACGATTGTATAGCCACGTCCGACTGACTTCCCCCCTTCCATGCCTGTTCTACACTCTGAGGGGTAAGCTTCTGAATCTCATCCTGATGGTTCATTTCTCTTGAGTAGACAGCCAACGAACAGTGAGTAAGAGTGGCGCGACTGGCCTTACTGTCTTCGATTTTATAAGTCCTGCAGTTGAAGTTGAATTGGTACAGTCAGGTAACATTCTCCGCATCTCGAATAAGAGACAAAAACTTCTAATTCCGTACCAGCTGGCACTCACTGAACAGTTGGTGGGGCGTTTGTAAAGCTATATTACTGCAAGGTACAAAACAACCAAGGATCGTGATGAGTAAACGAGGAAATTAAAACCAGGACACTTCAATTAATATTCTGGGGCAGTGACACATCCCAGTAAACATATTTCTAAAGGACTTTCGAAAATGCCCAGAGTTGTGGTTTATGATGGATGGGTAACAAATCATCCGCTGTTGAGGCTAATTGGGCTTTTCCGGCTGGTTGAATAAAATACACAGCTGTTGAACCTTGGCCACGCAATTGTTCTCATGTGATATCTGTAGCTAACATCATAGGAGTAACCGCTGAATTGAGTGAAGCAGCTCTGTGAAGAATTTTTACACACACAAGCACCACATTTTTGGTAACATCAAATTAATTTGCGAGAAGGGATTCTTCCATTTATTTAGAATATTGCTTGAAGTCTCCAAAGCGAAAAAATCACGTATTCAGATGCCAAATTTTTTCAAAAGTTTCTAGGAGGAATTGCCTGCTCTATTAACAAAAGGCAAGGAGTGAACTTGGGAACGAAAAATTAGAGAAATGAATTAACCTGGCTTTATACTGTGTGTAGAATGTCGGATCTTGTCCGAAAAAGCCAATGCGCTGGTCTGTAATTAGTCACTTCGCGCATTCAAAGCTCTGTGTATTCCTAGAAGATAGATTAAATGAGTTTTTTCTGGCAATTTATGCATAGATGGCCCTCATATTTTAATTCTGTCTATGGGAAGGTTTGCTATCCTCTGAAACAATGTAAAAAGGCATGAAAATACTCCTAGATACGTAAGAAACCTTACTTATATTATTTAAACTTGCATAAATGTAGCTGGGTCAAAAACTGAGCAATAAAGTCCCTCTGCACTAACCGACCACGTGCTCACAATCTTTGATTTCAACCTGAGTGAAGTCGACAGTTCCAGAACTGTTCCTATGTTGCTATGGTGTCATCATACGACTTTAGTGGGATGTCAGTTGTCGCTGCAAGTCGTTGTGTCACCCAAAGTTCAACGCAAAGGCCCACGAGGCTTGTCGAACAATGACAATATTTTCTCGAACGAAACTACTCACAAGCTTGCTGGAAACGTTTCTACAGCTCACGACCAGTTTCTCCATTCTCGGGGCTCATCAGATCGGTGCAGTCCCTTGGTGTCTGATAGCTTTTAAGCTGATTATTTATCCTGTATTTGAGGATAGTGTGTGTTTTAAGTGTGTTTTAAGTCACTGACCTGAAGGGTCAGTTGCGACTCGATAATTTCCAACAAGGACAAAGCAGCTGTGCGGTGCTTCTAGACCTTGTAAAAGTGTTCGGCACACTGCACATTCTATACAATGTTGACGGTTTGTCAGCTTTATAAGACTGACTATGGAAAAAGTATATTCAAAGTTTTTTCCGTAGTTTCTGGCGCATTCATACAGTAACTATCTAGAGACAGTTAAAGTAAGCGTAAAAATCTACAGTAATCAAGCCAGTCAAAAAGACTGTGCCAGTTCGTGGAAGTTTATTTGGATATCCACATTGTTTGTCGATCTTTCTAATTGGTTTTGGTTCACTTTCTACGAAAATTGCAAAATAATTATCCTCCAGGCATCCTTGAGGTTGCGGAAAAAACTCACACAATATCCTCTTCTTTGCTTTATAATAGTAAGAAAATGATACATAACTGCATCATTTTTGGCCGGTTGTATGACGTTAGAACCACTCATTCAAACACAATATCGCATAAATTCGATGTATAGGAATGCTATCAAACTAGATCGGAGTAGGTGTAGAAGGTTAGACGTTTCCGGTTACTCTGATTCTGGGTACAACTTGAAAGCTAAATGCTTGGTTGTGATGGGGAGATAGTGTGAAAACAGCAGTCGAGTGCAGCTGCACGTCAAATGAGTCTGCGTGAGTATCAATCAATCTGTGCAACAAATACGAATATATATTATGCAGTGTATCCGGTTTCAATTGAAAACTGTTTCTGCTCCTCCCGGAACAGATGGAGTCTGCTCATTCGTTCAACCTGCTGACTCTCTCGTTTGTTTGATTGTTATGTTTCTGTCGAGATCAAGTTCCGACATCTGTCCGATACAATCCCAGGGAATCTGCATATGCTCACAAGGCCAGAGAGTTCACGAATAATCTACGGAAGTGTTGCGTGCAAGCAGATGTTCCCGGTCTGTGGTAAGATTTTTTCACCTGCTTGTTGTGTGGACATGGATCAGTACACACAGGAAGGAAATACAAACATCCATATCAGTTGTATGTGACGCACGTGGAAACAAGAACTGAAGTCTTAAGTAGTTTGAGGGTGTAGATAGATAGATCCCCATCATTTGACACTAATGGAGAGGTGAAATGGCATTAAATGCACACAAAACAAACTCACCATTTCTCCCTAAGAGATACGTCCGCGCAAAACGCCTGCATACCTTATCAGAATTCCGTCACCGGGTTTACAGAAGTAGGTTAAGAACATCCGTTTTTCGCACTTTTCCACATGGAGGGAATGGAGTGCTTTTAAGACAGGGTTTTAAATCACGGCATGTGTTCCCACTTTTTGATGAAGCTACTTCATGTAGGACCACAGTGACGGCTTGCACATGTGTCAATTAGTACCGTTTTTTATTGATGCGGTTTCCCAGATTTCCACAACCTTCGTTTCTTTATTTGCCAGTTATTTAGTGATGTTAAAGAGAAACGATAAAGTTATCATCCTCGTTACCCACAGAGACCACATTACTGAGGGAATGAGGACTCCCTAAATGCCATATACGAGATCTCCTTGAAAGTTTGCTTCAAACACGGAAATGGAGTGAATGGGGTAAGAGTCCAATGAAGACAGTTACTCCATGCTAATAATGAGGAAGAAATGTGATGAAACAATGTCAGGGCATGTTTAAACGAATTCCGATGCTTCTGACCTCTCAAATCTACTAGCGTGTCCTCCGGAGATATTGTTATATTTATCTGGGAGAGATCGGTCACCAGAACAGTCTCACTTCCGTCGTTCGCTTGATGTGACTGCTGTATACCATCCTGAACTGAGTGTTATGTTGATGCTGACAACCAAAAAAAACTACTGTGAAACCGTTTCACTCCCGTTACGACTCATCCGTAAAACTGAGCCATCGCACCTTGATTGCGGCATATCTTACACTGATGGACAATAAACGCATCGCCTATTAACTACCCTAAGTTCACGAGTGATTACACAAAACTTTTAGCAAAGCGATGGCTTGGTCACTTTCCAACACACCGCTCACCATAGACGCTTCTGGTCACTAGTTTGTGTCGACCAAAGACTGTTTGGGTTTTCATATTTCACCTCCATTTGTCTTAATTTCATCGATTAGTCTGGGGGAGTAAGATGTTTTCCGATGAATATTACCATGAAATCTTCTTCATGTGTAAGGCTGCGGAATCGACTCAAACGAAATACAATTCCCAGTGGAGTTATGTGTCGCAGTTGAATTTATGAATCCAAGCCCCCCCCCCCCCAAAAAGCATTTTATATGGATAACCATCTGTGAAAGGGTGGAATAAATTGTGGATCATGAATTTTAAACTGGATGGGTATGCATTTTGTCAACATTTGAGAAAAACCGAAAAATATGTAGACACTTTCCACAAGAAATCCCACTGGCTGTCCTGAAAAATTAAGTGGACGTAGATTGTGCTATGTCTTAAGAACCGTGAATAATGGCGCAGAGCAAAAGTTGTTTGTTAGTGACTGTATGCATATATCCTGCTGTTATTGACTTCACGGAGTTTGCATTCCGACAGACGCTTCAGAAGGGATAAAATCGAGATACGATGCTGAGAGGTGCTAATCAGTTGCACACACACTGTGTGTTTGAGGTCAGTGTGTTTCATGCATCAGAACAAAACCTTGACGGTGATAATTCGTGGTCAACTTGGGTTGGCAAAACCCAAGGTCACTCACCTACTAGGTGAAATGCTTTTTCGTTTAGGCGGTATTTTACCGCCTGAATAGCTTTGATTTAACCTACAGAATAGGAGAGAGTAATACCCTCACCTTGGAAACCTAAGCACAGAAATATGTTAAGAAATCGCTTGATAAAATCTCTTAGGAAAATTTCTTAGAAAATCTCTTATCGAATCCATTATTTCATTTGGTCAGGCATACGTCAAACAAAGGGGCTTCAGAACGTTACTCGCATTCTGACGTTAAAAAATACCAGTGTTTAGACGGACTCCTACATTTGCTTTTATCGGTAAGACTTTTGAGATTCATCGATCTATACGCCATCCTTATGAATAAGCATAGGAATGATTGGTGATGGCGTTATCCGCTGCTTGGAGAGGCCCTACTAACCAAGTGCTTGCCGACTACAAAAGTGGCTAAGACACTCCCTATTCAAATTCCAAGACAACCCCATCAAGAGAGAATATGATGACCGTTTGGGCCAATCTCGCTTCAAAACCACTGTTGGTCACCGCCACAGTTGTCGCGTGCATGAATGATTTCTCCAGAGCAGCCATTAATTCAGCTTTTGAGCCAGGATATTTCGAAAAAACACAAATGAAACTGAGGAGTTCGTACAGATATCAAGTGTGCCACACTAATATATCTCACCCGTCTGTATCGAGAGACTGAGAACGCTTTCCGCTCCCCTCAATTCTGCTTACGGGTTTGCTACTTTATGTATCTTCCCAAACCTAGTCAAGTGTTCTCGAATCCTCATTCAAGGACTCTTCGAGATAGATTACCACCTTACTGTCAGGCCGCTAAAACATTTCTCCGGATGCTGTCGAATCCTAAAGACAATCTGGGGCGACTTCGTAGTAATTACTGGCATAAATACTGGCCGAACTCCAGGCCAACGACTTTCGGGGTATCTCAGCGAAATATTCTGTTCCATCACTGTGAAAAACGCAGAAGTACTAAGCTTATGTTCAAATTTGGCGACATCGCACTGATTTGTAACCCTTGTGCCAGTGTCCAGGTACACTCGCCGCATGATCACATTTCGAAGTTGTCCCAGGCGAACATTCACAACCAACATGGCCAAATACGCAACAATATGAACTTTAACCTGGTGAATAAACCTTTTCAGTGTGACAGGTCGAAGTCCCATGTGGAGTTCACGAACAGGGTAGATGGTTGGAACGTCCCCGTGAAAATTACTGGAACCTACAGTACACATCCTTCATCCGGTAAAGCCTTGCTTTTCCCTTATAGAATGAAAAAAAACATGAATCACAAGCACATTCATCTCTTAAGCTCTGCACACAACTAGACACTCATAGATGCACTCCCAGTTCCAAAACTAGTGCTTGGCCGGCACCCAGTTCAACTATCAGCCATGTACCAAGGGCAAGTTTGCTCCATGGTTTCGTTCACCAAGGAAAAACGGACAGAACCATGAAGTCTCGGTTTGACCAGTTCAGCGGTGAAGTCCTGCAGCCAAGCAAAGATGGCAATAGCTTGGAAGACAGAATCAACGCATTTTCAGCAATGGCGAATCCCAGCTCGGCTAGCGGCTTTTTTCCTTCGGATGGTCGATCAACCTCCGCAAGATAATGCTACAGTATACTGGACGCGAGGGCTACAAGGCTGATGCCACCATGGCTTTCTTATGATGTTCTTGCAACATTTTTAGGAGACCTGGATCATCCGTATGGTTTTCGCATCAAATAGTTTGCGCTAAATATACCGAGGTTCCGCTCTATTTTTTGAGTAACATAAACCACCTAAGCCCGCTGCCTTGTTGACGTGTCCCGATGAAATTCTCTGTTTGATGGCGGCACTGTGGCAAAGTCCAATTCAGGTTCATTTGGATTACCCAGAGCTTGTGTTGAGGAAGACCAGCGCTCGCTGGATGTTGCACTCTTACGATACGCAGATGCCATAAAAGCCTGATGAAATACTGCCGAGAGAAGCAATGGTAAATCTGGATTGGGTTTGAAACACCTGAAGCACGACATAAGTCGTGCTTTGACTAACGAAGTACAACGGGTTCGTTCGCGTATATCAAAATGTCAAAAGCTATTTTCGTTTCATTCGGTCTGAAGATAACCTTTATATTCTGACAAACTACGTAACCTAAATTGATCTGTGGAGGATTTGATGGAAGGCCCTAAGTGGAATCTGGATTGGACGAAGAAACAACGGACGTTTTTTGAGGAAAAAAAGCTGTACTATCAGAATCCATACCAAACTGCACCAGAGCGAACCCGTATCAGGCGCAGTGACGAAGACCGACACAGAAAACAGTAGAAAGGAAAGAGTGAAGGAGCGCAGAAATAGGTCTGTCCGGAGAATTCACAAACTCCGGTCTTGCACAAACACCTGCGGAAAAAACAAATGGGAGTAAAAAAAGAACAGGTGCGATATCAATCAGAGGGAAGAAGAGAAGTGTGCATGAGAACATCAGTAAGTAGTCAGACGAATGAATGCGTGTAATCAATCCTAGGAAAAAAGAAAAACAAGTCATTTGGTCGACGGCCAAGAAAGGAGCAGGAGGAACATTCATGTCACAAAGTGACCCAATAAATGATTTTTTCGAAGGAACATGAAAACCGTTTTGAGGGGAGGGTGGCAGAACAGGGTGCGAAATCAAGTCAGTTGATGGATCAATAGGTCAAGAACATAAAATAGTGAAACAACAGTCCATCGCGCGATACTCAGCAAATGAAAATCTTAATTGCGTTATGGATAGTGGGAGAAAGAAACAAAAACGAAGTTGAACTCAATTCTTCCATAATTGTGGTGCAGAGAAAAAGCTCGACAATAACAAATCCTCTGGGTAGATGGAGGGAGTGTATGTTCCGCATGCGCAACATGTTCGGGGAATGAATAAGCAGCTCTGAACGGAAAGACGACTACAACTTGTTCAACAACGTTGGGAGGTTCGTAAGTCGGATGCCTTTGGATACAGTTACAACATAGCTCGTGGTCCAATGCTCCAGCTTAGACGAGTGTAAAAAACGCCCGAGAAATAACGACTAACCAGAGGTTTATAACAACTGGGAGGTCAGGACCACAGGAGAGCAGATGAAGGAAGTTGGTTGACATAAACAATAATACAGATCAACTGAGCGACAGCTTGGGCGCGTTGAAAGACACTTAATCATTCCCCGGTTGTGGGATTCACAACCACGATCAACCCATCCAATCAGGAGTCGGAACAGCAAACCCAATTTGGATAAGCAGAGAAGGACAGGTAGTCGATCAGGACACAAATGATAGAGATAGTGAGAACAGCATATGAAGGTTGCCATGCGTTTGGCAGTTCACTTGACAGGAAAATCCTAGATCGGACAACAGCGACAAGTAGTGAAACGGTATCATTTGAAGCGACGGAATCACAGATTCACACATAAACGGAGACGGGCATCACACACAAGTGTCTCGAATAACGAAAATAGTTATCCAACAAACCATAAGAACTGATATAGTGAGAGCAATATTACAGATGCTGGGTCGAATGTGGAGTTGGTATGTAAGGAGGGGCAAACAAACAAGAGATGTACACAAACACGTAAACGTGGGAAGTGGAGCGCTCTGGTTCAGGAAAAAAACACTAGATAGGTGGAAATTCAAACAGAGCAACAAAGGATTTTGTAAAGGTCATGGTCGCGTGACGCAATAGTATCCCAGATTGCTTTGTTACAAATATCGCCCGACAGATGCACAGCAAGGGAGAGAGCAATGCAGCAAGTAAAAATGTAAAAAGGAATGATACGGATTGAGTTTATGTGGGCAGAGGTTCCGATTCACACACACACACACACACACACACACACGTGCCCACCCGTCTGCGAAGGAAGAGATCATTGGGCGGAGATAAGAAGCAATTGTTGGGCACAAGGGATAAATAATACAGAGAACATGTGCGTATGAACGCGCGCACTCTGAATCACTGAGTAGTTGGTTGACAAAATATCGAACCGTCTCACTTCTTGCTTGCCAACAGGCAGCAAGTAAGTAGTTATTTTTGTTTGGCAAAGTTAGGGATGACAACAGCAGTTGAGGTGAGGAAACAGTCAATTCAAGCGTCACGGTAGTAGAGTGGGAAAGATGTGTATGGATGATATGCGCTGACTAGATTACTACCCAGGGCATCTCATTTGGAGCCTAAGCAGGCAACCGGTGTTCCGACCACAGACACATACACACAGTGGAAAGGATAAGTGAGCGCCCAAACTGGGGCCCAGATATTGCGTGAGCGAGGAAGCAGTGGGCGTTTGAATTAAATCGGATAATTGAAACTGGTAGACACGTTAGGATTCCCTGTCGCTAAACTGGCCGGTCCACTGCTCAGTGGCATGCAGGAGCGATGCACATGGACGTTCTGCCAACTTCGACCGTCACGCCTAGTCCAGATTCGAGTCTCCTCCGTTTGTTGTGTGTGAGGTATACCGCACCTGTGTAGAGGCATATGAGAGAAGGACATTAGCCACGGTAACAAATAACTGGACGATGATATAAGGATGAGGTTACAATAAAGACCGTAGCTTCCCAAATGTGTACACAAAATGATCCAAACTGCTTTCAAAAAGAAATCTCAAATGACTACAGGATATGAAGGTAGCATATTTACAAAACATGAAGGAACACGTTAGATCGACAAGAACACTTCAAAAGAGAACACATCATTCAATATAAGATGGGTAGTAACTAGATGAACGAGTCGACGTTGAGGAGCCAGAAAGGCAGGCATAGGAACTGCGACAGCGCTGAGCAGTTTATCAATACATTTCTCGAACAGCTTTAATAGTCTTAAAAAAGGAGCATAATACAACTGTCCCTGTATAAGGAGAGCAATCCTCAATCACAACAACTTGTGGTTGACCTTTCTAGGGAGGTGCGACTGAATATGTAAACGTAAACTAAGCGTGAAAATTCAGTTGTAAGCTTTACAATTCTCACTTCTCAACTTCAATCCCCGTAAGTACTCTTTTGTGTGGACGTAAAGGCCCGCATGGCAAAGCGCTGTCTGTACAACCTGATCGACCATTCGTAACCAAGGCCGTCCTCCAAAAACCCTAGATAACTGTTCCACCGACTCATCAGAGAAAAAAAACTATTGATTAGTGAATACCACCTAATCCATTTCGTACTTTAGAAAATCCAAATAAAGCTGGTGGGAATAGGACAGTAGTACTGATACTTCATTCTTGGGCACGAAAACCCGGTCCTAAAGTATTCTTACTAGGCCCTGGGGGTGGAAAAGGTGTGCTACGCAACAAAACTAGTGGAGATATAACACTGACGCTGTCCGGCCTGCTTCCCAGCGACATCAGATGCGAAAAAAACGTATCCCGGAAAAGGGTTTACAGGTTATTGTTGAAGCAATACCGTGTATCAACTTACAACCTAGAGAACAGGCGGTCTCAATATTACACAAGTGAGCTTCGTCAAGTGGCTGACCGGTAAAGATTGCAGTTGGTTGCTGATTGCAAGATCACACGTCCTCCGATAA
Source organism: Opisthorchis felineus (assembly GCA_004794785.1). Classification (NCBI taxonomy): domain Eukaryota; kingdom Metazoa; phylum Platyhelminthes; class Trematoda; order Opisthorchiida; family Opisthorchiidae; genus Opisthorchis; species Opisthorchis felineus. The sequence goes on from SJOL01007370.1 coordinate 333,654, forward strand.
ATCGAATGTGGCTGGTAACTTTCCTTAACTGGCGTGTCTCGTAATCGCTGTGAGGAGCCCCACTACTTTTGATCGATCCTGACGAGCAGCATACTCTGGGAACAGAACTCAACCTGGAGTTTGACGGGAAAGTCATGGCATCGATAAACTTATCAGGGTGCAGCAATGGACCGGATAGCTTTGGTTGGAGACATGTTATCTCCAGCGCTGTCCTTCCTTTCACAAGCGTACGTGGCCACAGACCCAACAACATGCTGAGTGTTTGCAAAATTCTCACACAATTGTAGCTAAACTGTGTGTATGACATATGATACCACCTGGCCGACTATCGTCAATTCTGACTGTGAAACTTTTCGCTGGAGAGTACCAAGTGTCATACACCGTTCGACAGATGGCTTTGAGCTTTCCTCGAGCAAGTCCGTGGACACCTACTAATATACAATTTATTGTGGCATACCCTAGTGAAAGTAGCACACACCTGAAATATTGTGCAGAAATTTTATAGGTTACTATTTATATCAATAAATTTTCAGAAACAGACTGAATCCACATGTGCTGAACACAGGAAAGTGGGGGGAAACTTACAAAGTGAAAGTTTTCCAACAGTCCTGAATCCAGCATGTAACTAGGTCTGTGTAGGACTACTGAGCCAATCCGTGATCTTGACCATGAAGTGGACGCCTGGTATGTGACTTAGATTTTATTTACATGTGGATTTGTTGCGGCCATCTTTGTCTCTACGGGTATCAGACAGCTTTGTAGTGCTTCAGAAAAGTCTGACCCATAAACTGAGGATCGGGATGGTGTAACCGTTGAAAATGGGTGGCACGTGCAGCTAGAACACTAAAAGCAATATCTATTTGCTTATGATACGAGAACTAGAAGGAACAATTCTGGTCATCTATGCATAGTCTGTGGTTCGTAGATATAAACCCATCCCGCAAAGGTCAGACTATAGGTCTTACTTTTGAAAGAGACTGGTCCAGTGACCATAGAAGCCAGTATGCATGGAAAATTCGCACTACTTGCATTCGACCTCATATTCACTGAGCTCAGTCGTCACGCCAAGAACAGATATGACACCAGCATCGACGGCATTCAGGATAGGGACATTTGGTGAGTGAGACAGAACACACGCTACTGATACGCCGCCTGAAACAGACAAGGTCTACTGGTGCTGATACTTTCTAGTGTACCAGTCTTACTAGCAACGCAGTAGCAAAAGTGCATGAATCCGGTCTACCGCTAAGATCTATTCTAGATATGTCCAGTTCCCCCTACCATTCTGTGGTAAAGTGGCTTGTCAGTTCCCTGGAACCTATAAGAAGAGAGTTATCAGTAGTTTAGCGGATACAGCTGAAAATGGATGATCAGCATATGCCTTTGCTTAGTTGTACTATTCACTAATATATCGCCATACTGAAGTGGCAGAGATAATGTTGAAACTACAGCGTCCAACTCAGTTTCGACAAACTACACCGACAGAAGACTGGTGTCCCAATGGATTCCGTGCTGGGTCAGCTTCTTTCAGAGCTTCTCATGAGCAAGCTCGAAACCCACTCATTAGGTTAGCGAACACAACAAATCACACTCTGTTGTCGCCACACACATGATAGTTTGTGAGTGTGGAGGACAGTAAAAAATTTGCCAATGTTTTTGAGTTCATCAACTCCGATCATCCAAATATTATTTACCCCGGAACCTGAATACAACAGCGGATTGTATTTCCTCGAAGTCGACGGATGTAAGGGAACGGAAGTGCCCAGTACAAGGTATACAGGAAGCGAACAGGGACGGGACAATATAGTTGGTTCGACAGTTTTTTTTAATGAAACAGAACAGAACTGAACTGAAAGATGTCTAAGTGAGACGGCCATAAGGAATTGTTCCAATGAACGCCAACAAGAAGAAATAAAATTCCTGGAACAAGTGTTTGTTGTGAATGAATATCCAAAATTAATCTGTGAAAGTAAAACCCACAAAACACTCTGAAGGAAAAAAAAACAGGCATACATCCACACTGCATTTAAAGGAGACTTAATTTATACTTTTATTGCCAGTGGGCTGAGATCTCTCCTATAAAGCTATTAATCTACATTTGAGTTTCAGCTTCATCCTCGCCATCAGGTTCCAACTGAAAGACTGAGGTGTGGGACAAACAATATAGGCACAAGCACCGCTGCGCTACTGGAGAGAAAGAGAATGTCATCTGTGTTACCTACCGGTCACCCTCAAATCGGTCCAGAACAGTCAGATTCAGGTTGTTATCAATTGCTGAGGGCGCTGGAATTTGGTTCAGAAAAAAGTCAATACTACTTTTGAACTTATGTTGGCCAGCGATAAGCTCAGCTACACACTCGCAAAGTACAAGGATGTAATCTTTCTTTCCTGGGTGAACCCACTAAAACCTTCATCCCCTCAATCACCCGTAAGAAGCTGTAGGAACCATAGAACACAGACGACTGTTAAATATTCTCATATGGATTCGTTATGTACTGTCCTGATGATAAGCGTAGAAACAAAGCTTTATCCGCCAAGCTTTTTGTTCTAATGGGTTCTATGAATACTTCTAACCATCTAAAATTGCATTTCTAATTTTGCCATGTCAGTGTTTACTTTGTCAAGCTCAGAACCGGAGAGCAGCCACGTGACTTTACGCCACAGGATGCGTACAAGGCACCGCATTATATTGTTCAGTCACATCCAGACGATGACAATCATCATCGTCTACTTCGAATTGTGTATCACTGCTCTACCATCACTACGAACACCTGTTTGAGACGGAGCAACGCCCTTGAGCATCAAAGCCTTAAAAAGACAGATCACTGACTGGTTTGAGGTGACAGTGACTGCAATCGATCGATCCCGGTATCACCCACTGCATTTTAGGCACAAAAACTGAATCACCGACTGGTTTCAGATGCGTTCAAAATGTTGATACCATTGAATTCTTCTTGCTCACATTTAGCGAACGTTCACCATTACAAGGACCTTCTTATAACTCGAAAAAATGCATCAATAACTGGATGAATTTTGGCTGGAAGACTTCGGTCTTGACTAGTTTGAAACAAGGCTGTCAATTAGTACTTAAAGCTGGCCAAAAATGGTTGCACTGTTTCTAACAGCCCGAAACTCTCTGTCCAACAATAGTACATACACATATATTCTACACGAAATTTTCAAGTTAGATGTTAGTGTATTGATACTACTCTCTTTCAGCGTCTGAAGACAGAAAAAGGGGTAAAAATGGCCGCACAGTCGTCCCAGTATCAACTCATTGAGCTGGATAGCTACAAATGAGTGTTACTCAGACTTGAACTAGCACCGCCAAAAAATAATGGTTTGAGGAATATACATCCTATTCTAACAAATCCCGTTGTGGCGACTGGGAACCCTAAAAACAGCGATTTTTCACGAACCAAAGTTCATAATGATCTTCAACTCGTAGCACAAATGTAACAACTCCTAACTAAACTAAAGTGGAGTGTTCGATTGTGTCGCGGGGTGGCATCGCGACACTGTAAGTGACAGGAACCGAGTAAGGTGACAGATGCTGGTAAATCAGGGTTGATGACAAAACGCACCACCATTTCTTTACTAACGGGTGAATCGCCTATTTTCTGGGACGTAGTGATTTTTGTATGGTTTCAGGGGCATTGTTTCAGTAGAAACCAGAGTGAACCTAGAGTGAACCAAGGAGTGCACCTCTTGTGAGGAGTCTACCATTTTTGATGCGAACAAACAATCGAAAACTGAGAAACCCAACGGAAGTAGCGCACAGTGACGAAATGCTTAATTCGACGGACTACCCGCTGTACGTGAATGCCTTTCGTGGGTCTCATTTAGACGAACGAAACCTTTAAACACAACAATCCGAGGATTTACTGAGGTCGAGATAAGCAAGAGTCCCATGAAACTACTGGAAGAAGCACCATACTCACTTATCCAAGAACTGCGTGAGACGAACATAGGCGATACAGGCTGCATCTTCTCCAAGGAGATGTACAGTAGGGTTGAGTATTGTGGTGTGAATAGACCGGACAACGGATTTTGGGATGACTGAAGACAGAATGACCAGAAGGTAATGGTTATGCAACACGAATTGTTAAGCGCAGTGTGGAACTTTGGAATGATTAGTGTAGGACACGCGGTGTTATACTATGGGGTGTAATCTCTGAAACATCTCGACAGCACGGAGAACAAAATAAGGGAGGCTTTTGGACGAAATTATGATGACCCGGGAAACTTGTCCACCGATGTGTCATAACCATAGCTGGAATCAGCGAATTCGCGATGAGCTGATCAGGAGACGGGTTTTTGGTGAAGCAGATGTTACTTCGTTCAAAGAATACACCTAGCACTGCAGGTTAAGGTGGCGGAGCCATGTCAAGATGAGCGCTGTTTTCCGTGCGTCATTCGGGGTAGCAGAAACCCAGATGTGGAAGAAATTTGACATGGCAGAAGAGAAGGAAGGATGTTACAAGACGTTTGTACGCTTTTGGCGTTGTTCGCCTTCCAAGATGGGGTCCACATGACTCTCCTTGTGCTTGGCTGGAGACAATGAATGATATGGCGGCTAACCGAGGTCAGTGGCGTTCATGCCGTCAGTTTGTTTCCAGATTGTCTGATTGTGTGCTGGAGGTGTATACACCTCGAATGTTTGTTGTAGGCTAGACCTAGGTCCCTTCCCTTCCCCATCTTTTTTTTCTTTCGATTATAAGGCCTTATTGAAATAAACTGACATTGGTGTACGGCAGTGAAGCACCATCGTTCTCATCTTGTATTGCTGTCATTGATGATGATCACCGGATCAACCACCCAAGTCCAAAGCAAGTTCAGTTGTAGAGGCAAAAACCCTTACGAGACTGGGTCATTTAGTGTGCAACACCTTAAAAATTCTCCGTCCTGCTGTACAATTGTAGTGCACTCACTTTCCCATACCGCGACCCTTCGATGTATATGATCCACGCTCGTTTCGATCTACATACTTTACTATAAGACGAGATGAAGTAGAAAATCCTCACCAGCCTATTTTTGAGAGACAATGAATGAGGGTTCAAATCGTGCGTGAGGGGACCTTGTCAAAAAGGGGTTACGCTACAACATCCAATGAACAAACGGTTTTCGCAGAACCGAAGCTCGCAAACTGTCTTAGTGACCACGACCTATTAACCTTTTTATCGCGTTGACCGTTCACATGGGAATATTCGATAGTTAACTTCTGGTCGACGAATGATCGCTCTGGCGTGCTCCGATGCGCTCATATTTTGGTCCTCTGTGGTACGTCAAACACGTTATTGGGTATAGATATGTGATTTATTGGTGGTCGTTTAAATGGCATCAAGACAGTTTCAGAAAACTAGTCAACTAAGCTATTTGATGAAAATAGAATTGAAGTACACAATAGTGGTTGCATATCTATTCTAACCATTTAGTTGTTGATCGTTGTCACAACACTTACATTTATATCAAAACGATTGGAGCTTATGTTTATGTAAACATAGTCGCATTCCTCCTTTTCTTCCTCATAGTCACGTGGTTTTTGTGACCCCTTATCTTGCTCACACGACCTTAGGAGGAAAAATCGTTAGTTTGCTTGTTTGTTCCCTCAAACGTAAATGGGGATACGGTTGGTCATAAGTACCCAGTTCATGATTACCAAGAACGTTCCAGAGTGTGAGAAAAAGTTTTATCTGACTCCCATCAATACGCCATGATCGTTTTCCAACACCCACTACGCAAGCAGCGTTAAGAAAATTTATCGGAACAACTACGAATCCGAATAGCACAGTTGGCCTGCTTGATTGTTAACGCGATTCAATTCGGTCCCACCTTTAAGTGTGCCTTATATTCTAGGTCGTGTTTCGAGACCTAGATTTCCTCACGTCGCATCCTGAAATTGTGACCATCGAAAAATGACCTTTAATGGGTAAATAACAAAATTCTGTAGATTTGATATAGTGAGTTCTTCGGTTGTTTTAACCTACAATCATTACCAGGGACCGAATATATGTTGGCCATGTGGCCAGTTCACAAAGTGCCTTCCAGGCAGAATAACTTCCTAGGATCGCTCATGTGATTAGTGGACTAACAGCCATCACGTGACCAAACTATGTTGAACGCCACATACATATCAATGTCCTACTTTTCATTCAAGCGTTCTTTATGTATCGACTTTTTGTCCCTCTTAACGGAGAACGATGATGATTATGATTCGTGAACATCTCGATCCACAAATCGTAGTCGGTGGATGTTTCATAAGCGAAGAGACTGGACCTTAGCATGGTGTGACGGTTTATGTGCCTCCACGACCCATTGGGCCATACTGGGAACGGTCCATGCGACACTCACAGAGTCTCTTATACCAGGTTCGTCAATGGTTAGAGGTCTGACCGACACAGTTTCCTGGCCATCCAGAATGAAGGTTAGAAAATGTATGACGACTTGTCCTACAAAAAGCGAAGTGCTCTGTATTCCCCACCAAAACACCGCTGCCTTGCGGTCAGGCTTTTGAGTCAAAGGATTTGGTCGAAGACAATAATCATCCTCCTGTCTAGGTCTGGGCGCCATGGCAGTATCCCAGACCACATAAACCATGACACCTACAACAAACAATGTTCTCATACCACATCGGCTGTCGCGTGGTGCCATCAGCCGGGTCGCCTTACTTGCTGCATACAGCTGGGAGGGTAAGCGAAAACATGTTACTGCTGACGCCTCCCTTCTTACAGTTTCACGTTTTCCCTCTTCTACCCTACCCCAACCAAATTTGAATACCCTATCCACAGGCTACACAACTAGGACTGACCGTTTCGCTAGCCCTGCATCACACTCAGCTGCAGCTTCTGTACGTCCGAGTTCAGTAACAACCCTAGTCTGTTTTCAAACCCCGAAAGCCTGTCTACTTAGCCGCCTTTAATGTTCGCACACTGAAGCAAGCAGGTCAACAGGTGGCCATTGCTCGTAGGCTGGATTCTCTCTGCATTGACGTATGTTGTCTGCCAGAAACAAGGATGCAGGACGCAAGTACTGTGATCGAACGGACTGTCCCCTCGCTCTCTACCAGGTTCCGGCTGCGCACCTCTGGTGATGCAGAGGCTGCTGCAGCTGGATATGCTCGGGTGGGTATTGTATTGAGCGACCGAGCGGAAGCGTCTCTGCTTGACTGAATACCCGTTGATAGTCGCCTCTGTGCGGTTCGTTTGGCAACATCTGTTTATTGTCTGCTTACGCCCCAACTGACTGTAGCTCTGTATCTGCCAAGGAGTTTCTATGACGCTCTAGGTGCTCTTCTACAGCGGGCTTACAGCTCAGATATAGTTGTGGTTACTGGTGACATGAACGCCCAGGTAGGTAGACTGAGCACTGCTGATGCCTGATTGGGTGGTCGTCTTGGATTGGAAACGAGACGCACGGACAACGGAGATCGCCTGCTTCAATATGTGCCCATCACAGACTTCCTTTGCAGTACGAATTTCCGGGACAGTGGAAATCTCTTGGTAACTTGGTGTTCATCAGCGAAGCAGCCCCGAATCCAAATAGACCATATCGCCGTCAGTTATCGGTGGGGAGGATTGATCACTGCCTGCCGCTCCTTCTAGAACACCAGCGTGGACTCCGACCACGCAATTGTAAGCTGCTGTTTTCAGTGCGCAAAATGCACACACCTCGCTTAGTCACTAAGAAGCTTGTGGATCCAGAAATCAAATGAAAATATCAGAAGTGACTCCTCGAACATCTGCCGGAAGGCCCGATTTCGGATATCAACGGTCACTGGGAAAAGATATCCAAAGCGCTACTCAGAGCCGAATGTTTTGTTTGTGGTATAACCCAGCCAACCTCATCCAAATATTGGATCTCTGGTAGAACCGTGTCTTTGCTGGAGGCCCGGCGACAGATTTCCACACAACTCAACCGGACGAATCATCCGACGCCAGGTGAAACTTAGTGTCCGTGCAGATCGAGAAGCTATTTTGAGCTGAAAGGCCGAAGAAATGAAAGATGCAAAAATGTTGGAAACTTCCACAAGTTATCCCCCTTTATTCGTACGAGGGATCCTCGGAAGCCTCTCGTCAGCGAAATTATCTGGGACCAGAATGGCTCCCTGATATATACAGCGTAGCAGAACGTTTGGACTGTTGGGCACAGTACTTTGAACAGTAATCCAGTTGGCCACCTGCTACACCCACTCAGAAAGGTGGACTGTGAATATGGAGCCACCTTCAACTTCAGAAGTGTCCGAGTGTATATCTTTACTCATGCGTTATAATGCTGCTGGTCCTGACGACCTTCCATCTGCTCTGTTCAAGGATGGTGGCGGATGTCTTGGCCAGTGCCTGTCTAGCCTAATTGGGTCTATTTGGGAGAAGAGACGGTCCCAGACAGCTGGGGTGAATCGATAATCGTGCTCATTTTCAAAAAGAGTACTGGCAGTGAAGGTAGTAACCACAGCGGTGTTATTTTAACTCCTGTTGTGTCAACGCTTCTGGCCTAGTCTTACGGTGGCACACGAAACCTTGACTCGTGAGAATCAAGCGGGATTTCGACCGGGTAGAGGCTGCCTTGACCACATCTTCACACTCCGTCAGTTGGTAGAGCAAAACCATATGTAAAGATGACCGGTAATCATGGTGTTCCTTTACTTCAAGAGTGCGTTCGATTCTGTCGACCGGTCAGTGCTGTTCATTACACTTGCTCAACAGGGTATGCCCAATAAGTTTGTGAACATAATCCTATCCCTATGTTCACATACTTCTGGGGGTGAGTGTATGATGGGCCTTTCAAAAGCACTGATGAAGTCAGTGCAAGAATCTCAAAGGCTCGAATCACGTTTGCTAATTCGCGTCACTTGTGGCGTCAAAAAGGCATATCACTAGATCTTAAGGGTCGTGTGTACCAGGCTACAGTAAGGGATGTGGTGTTGTGTGGGTGCGAAACATGGCCTCTGCGGACAGATGATGTGAGGCGTCCTCAGCTTTTTTACCACCGATGCCTCAGAAGCGTGGCTGGTTTTGGATGGCGTCAGCGTGTTAGCAACGTGGTGACTAAGATGGCTCGTTCATGTGCTACGAATGCCGAAACACCGTCTTTCGAGACGAGTGTTTTTCTCCGTGCCCCCTTCAGAATGGCACAAACCGCGTGGTGGACAACGCATGAGTTGGTAGAAGGGCGTGAAGGATATCACGAAGAGTTTGGGTGTTGTTGGTGTTGTACGTCTTTCAGGATGGGGACCCCATGACTGCGCCTGCGCTTGGCTGGAGACATTGGAAGAAATGGCGGCTGATCGACTTCAGTGGCGTTCGTGCTGACAGTTTCTTTCCAGATTGTTTGATTGAGCGCTTGGAGGTGTATGCACCTCAAAATTTTTAACATAGGCCAGCACTAGGTCCCTGCCTCACCCATTCTTTTTCTCTTTTTTCACTCTAAGGCTTTAAAGATATTTGGATGAACTTTATGGTTGTACGGTAGTGAAGCATCACTATCAACACTGATGTTGCCGTCTCTGATGATGATGAAAAGGTAGTCAAAACAGTGACTGTTCCTGAAAGACTTATTCATTTTAACTCCATGGGATGTTTATCGGTTTATCAGTTACATTACAGAAGGCCAAGAAGTTTGAGGAACAAAAGTGAGCCGTACACGGCCCGGAAAACCTTCAATAATAAAGTCAAACATGAGTTGGTGGAGTAACTCCGTCAAGAAACGAGGGACACCCGTGAAGAGCTGGATCACTCAGTTTCCTACTGTTAACAGGATTATTTTAGTCATCCATGGAACAAGAAACCAGGTTTACGACTACCGCGCACAATATGAAGTTCCTTTCTGACTGCCAAGGATATTGTATCACCCTTTGTACTGAAGCCTTGTCACAACCAAACGATAAAGTACCATGTCCACATAAAACTACTCCTGTCCTATGTACTTGAAGAGTGATTCCATCTTGGAGCGCCTTCGCAAGACTAGCGTAGTTCATTCTACACAAATATAGAAAATAATCATCGAAGACCAATCGATTGGGGTTGAGCTGCAGCAGCAGTGTACACTTTGAAGGGCAGTTAGAGCCTTATCGAAGGCAGAGGAACTGAACCAAGTTAACGTCACCGAAAGGAACCAGAATGAATAGGTTCACCACAGTGTACGAAGAAATCCTCAAAATCCTTCGCTGTGGCTGGCACGATTATGAGGTAAGCGCCAAATAACTGCACCAAACAAACGATGACAGGAGTTCGACTTACTTTGTTCAAAGTAGAATTTGTGAAAATCTACGCCCTCGAGGAGGTTGCCACGGGCTTCCGGGCCGAAGTAGGTGAATTGCGGGTCCAGATATTTCCTAGTATAAATGAGAAACATATCGATCACCGTGTCCTTCAACAAAGGATACACATACATCGCAAAGGAATGTCTAAGGCTCGTAAGGTATGTGTTGACAAAGTATCGTTTCCACTAAGAGTTCATGCTGCAAGTGAACTCAGATTATGTTAAAAAGGGAGAACTGTCTAGTCTTTCATCCTTGTTGAGAGTCCTCAGCAAACTGAGAACAAAGCTTTCCATAATGCTTATGGAAGTCACAACAAATGTTCCAGTTAAGTACGATAAATGGATGGATGAATTTAGAGATTGACTGCAGTACATTTACCCTCTCAATGAAACACACGTGAGGAATGTCAAAACTGTCCATAAATGAGGTGCCTCCTGAGAAAGACAAGACAGGTGGCAAATTAAAACCTATCCACATGTAATAAGAACCCATTCGTAAATGGGCAACAAAAGAAGCCGAAACAGCAAACACCCCTGTGTATTTATCTGAAACGTTGGAAAACCGCAACGGTTAAACCGATTATACACGCTTTCCACTTATACTTCAAAACCGTATGGCAAACTCTGCTTACAGGTGGATTCGCCTTACGAGGCGCGAACTGTTCATTGGTTGCATATGGTTCAGTCTCCTTCGAATAAACGACAACTTATTAAACCACCGTTGTTCCGACCAAAAGTGTTCCCAAGGCCATCACTACTCAGAAGTACGAGTATCCTAGAAGACAACTTTATGAGTTTGCGCCTTAAAAGACCCAGGCTGGACTCTTTATGGGCAATTTGTTGTTCTCTCAGTAAAGATATGAGACACCCTTCAAAACAGATTACGCTTCTAAGGTTAATATGGTTAGCTAGGTAAACAATACATCACTGAAGCTGGGACGTCTCAAAGTAGATCGCAGTCAAGCGGAATGACTAGAGATAGCGCAGAGATTACCGGCCTATAGTTCCAGCTATCGCTTGACAGCTCTATTGTTCCCACATAAGATTAAGCAGCTACACAGAATTTCGACTCTTGTGCCCACCTCAGGTTGGATGGCATCTATACTTTGAAGTGTTTCTACTCAAGTCATCAAAATCAGTATCGGCGGAAGCACACTAGTGGTTGGGAACTGGGCCTTAGCTAACACAGAAGGACTAATAAAAAACGTCCGGCTGTAACACCCTTTCGGTGCCTAACTGTCATGCCACCAGGAAGCACGAGGGATGGTATATTGCTAGGTTGCCAAGCCTAGACAGGGGAAGTCGAGAGGCAGAGATCGGGTACGAACCACGGATCTTCCGGTCAGTAAATTCGCGCTCTACCCTCTGAGCCATCTCGCCCTAATAAACAGCAGAAAGAAATGAAACGAACGAAGAAGCTTAAGAAGTTGATAATAAACGTCAGAAGTACGGTATGTACGCCTTCAGACACCGCTAAAGTACATGTAGATGGCCATTACATTGAAACGATTATGTCGGTAGGGTAGTCTCCTTGGTATTCATCTAGCCTGATCCATAAAGTCCACTGGACCGTGTGAACATAATACTTCTCAAGAGTGCATAGGGTTTCGTCGATTTCGCCGCTAGCTGCAACTGGTTTGAGTGATAAGAGCTGGTCTGCGGGTCAAGATCGGAACAAACAATAGAAAAGTTGGAGGTAGATAAAAACCGCGATTCTTTCAATCAGAGACGTGCGTTTTTAATCCTGAACCAGATCAAGTACAGGGGTTCGCAGATGATTCTCGGCATTCAAGATATCCTAGTTGAATATCTTTGCTGATTCCGTGGTGGGCAGGAAACTTACACCGATTCGTCTTGACGCAGTTGAGCAGCGATTTCGCGCCCTACTAGGAAACACATGAACTTAAGTAGACGCCTTACAAATACAGATAAGAGTGTAATAGCAAAGTTAACGGGTGAACTTACGCGTAACACTCAAAGTCGCCCGCCGCCGCCGCAGCCAAAAGTTGTTCCGTTACGCGAATGATATCTTGTTTTTTACCTAAAATGTAGAACGGTGAGAGATGACTGGCGAACGATCTAACACATTGCTCATAACGGTGACAGCGCCGTCACACCGAGATAAACAATGCGTTTATCTACTAAATATAGCCGTCTTCAATTGGGTAAGAGGCATGCTATTAGGGAGAGCTCACCATATGCAGCACACCAAAGCAAGTGAGAAGGAGCCAACTACTAGTACGCCATTCCATTAGAGCTTAGAAACTCAACAGCAAAAATTTTAGAAAAATTCATGGACCGAAGTATATGAGTTAAAGACAATGCGTTCGTTCACGGATTAACTTGGTCCATCGATATGTGCAGCTTGAAATAGGGGCGCTATGAAACAGACAAACGCAGTAGGTTGATCCACACCCAAGTGGAAAATGTTCCACCACCGGACACTAGTAAGGATGGGGGCTTACTTTCAAGCGCAATCAGGGCAGCATCGGTGTCTCCAGGTACAGGCGGTGCGACTGAATAGACAAATTGTATAGAACACATAACGGGTAAAAAGTAAAGTGCGGTTAACAAGTTTCGAATAGCATCGACTAACAGGGAGAACTCTTGTGTTGTAATGGTAGTGGGCACAGTTCGGATTCGGAGGGGGGAATCATTGGTGTGGCGTTTAATCACACTGCGCCACACGTTGTTCATATGCACCAACTAGCGGGTTTCAATCTGAAGTTTGCAGTATGAGTATCATTTGTGACAGCACGCTGTATGGATTTCTGCAACACACTATCCACAAACTTGAAACCTGAAAGTAAAATGAACGTACGGATTGCGAAGACTATTATGACATTTGATCGTCTTGAGAAACGTGTCTAGAACAACCATCGATTGCGCCTAGATAGTAAGTGGCTCTGTTGTCTTCACTACTGTAGATCAGTGAAACCTAGATACCGTATAGAGGACGCGTCCGGGTTCTTTACCGATTTCACTTGTGGTCTCTGCGCAAAAATCCAAAGGATCAAATGTACGGGCCGAGACCAGAAGACCGAAGACCGTCGAAGGGCAAACGCTGTTGGAGTCGAAGAGATCAACGGAAGTACGTTGAACATGGATCACTGAAAATGTTCAGTTGAACCAGTTCGGTCTTTTGAAACGGGGTTTCTGTGCTGTTGTGGATAAGCCATCAAGCTTACACCACCAACCGAGTGGAACTCATGTGGGATCAGAAGGTATCTCTCAAACTAGACTAGGCAGGTGTCGGAGTAAGAGATGGGCTCACCTTCAAAATCGCACTCAGACGAGATGCAACACGTGACCTGTTAATACGTTCGTATAAAATATAAGTCGCATACCAGTTTATGGGGCCAAATTCGAGTTCGAACTAACATATTGTGCAAAAGTGAGAATTCGAAGGTGATGGACAATTGGGTAAAGTGCACAGTAGCATAGTAGTGGACAGTAGCATATAAACTAAACTGCTTTCAATTTTTGTGAAAGGGTCGAAGGAGATCAACTATACCACAAACTGGCGAACCAGCTAAGGCTCTCAGTCAAATTCGAATGCCGATGACAAGAGTACCTTTGGTCGTTGCGCAACCGCATCTTCCAGATATTGCATGGCGTGAGGATAGTTTGAAGTCACCCTAAGCTAAGTAATCAAGAAACACTGTATAACTGTTTGGCTGTAGTTGGGATGTGGCATCAGCACAAATCAAATGAAACACGAAGAAGACTAGAACGCGAAACTCATGATAGGGTAGCACAGTCACGATCACCTGAAAAAAACCTCACATAATGTCGCGTGAATCTTCCTCTGAGAGGCCAGCAAATAGTAAGCCCCCTGAGCTGAACTGCAATTGTGGGACGAATGGCACAATATCAGTGAAATCAAATAATACTGCTGATCAATCATCCGCAGTTACTCTATGTGAGGTCACAGGTTTGGCGGCGCCGCACCCTGGGGAGGAGCTGGTTAGAAAAGGCCGGTTTTAAAAAACAAATACTCCGATTCCCCAAAGACTAACCATGACTACCGACGAGTTATCCTAGACGACCAAAACATGATTAAAACCTACCAAGAGCCCGATATGGCCCAAAAGACGTCGGTTGTGTGCACCAGCACCAAGATGTCAACATGTATGACTTCGTCCCTGTGCCCTCGAACTAGACTCGTGCAACCAGGTGGGTTGCCCGAACAAACCCCATCCTTAGTGGCCAAGTTTTCGGGTCAAAAGTTCAAACCAGAGTAGCTCAAACAACCAGGAAGTTAAATTCGGCCTCATCGTCCTTCGTCCACCGACCCTCAGACGTGTTTCCATTCTTCAGCTTGTCAAATATGTCTTACATAGCTAGCTACCACTTAATCATTGTTCCATCGAGACTACGGACTACTAAAATAAACCAAAAAATCCCTGGAAAAACACAAGAAAATATGGACTACGGTGCGGCTTACAATATCCGCACCCTCCGTCGAATCGGTCAACAGATACCTTTGCTGAAACTTTACTTGTTGTTTCAGAAGACATACGCTATGTCCCCAAAACATGTAAACAAGACCCGGTTCGGTCGTGCAAACCAATTTGGGCGAGTTCAAGTAATCCACGTATTGCTATCTGGGTACCTGGTGATCCTGATACAGTAGCCCAAGGCACATACAAGGTACGAGCTGCACTACGTCGCAGGATTGGATTCCAATAGGCAGTCATTTTGCGCAGTAAGGTTCCCTGGTTCGACTCGACTCAATGCAACTCGATGCGCTAACTAATGTTCGTTGGTAGAGAGGCGCGACTGCAGCTTTGAAGCTGAGAAAGACGGATCACTAAGAAACCTATGATGATTGTTTCGGTCAGCAAGAAAGAGACACTATCATCATGTAAGGTGACATGAACGGCCAAGGTAGACAGCTAAGCCAGGCAGGAATACAGCTAGGTGACAGATTCGGAGTCGACGCTCACTGTACATCGTCTTTTCACAGCCAGTACAAATTTTCAATATAAGCACCCGCGCCCAGTTACTTGGATGCCACTAACCACAGACCTGTAATGGACTCACTGAAACCAGCTACCGGTCGAGAGCTTAAATAAAAGACTGCCATTCCTTCCAGATTACACAGCTTGGTTCCAATCAGTCTTGCAGATCAATTCGCTTTTGTTTAGGACCATACACGGCACCTCTGTAGCCATATCAATAGCAGAGCACATTTTGATGCAGTGCGAACCAGACTGATTTATGGACCACAAATATGAGCTCTCTATGGAGAAGATATACGAAAACTTCCGGTATTTGACAATCGGTGCTTCCATAGCATTTCTCGGGTCTGGTGGGAACATCAGACTTGCAATGCTCTTACGCCAGATGGTTGTAGGAAGAAGGAACTGGCCATGCTGAACGAGCTTATCACAATACGCACGTTACAGTGGCTAGGACATGTAGCTCACACGTTAGAAGACGAGGCATCGCACACGGCCCCTTTTGTGCAGCCCTGTGTTGAGTGGGGATAACCCAGAGACGGACAGTTTGTAATCTGGTAACGAAACACGTCAGCCTCAACCAGTAAACTCAGTCAAGCCGACAACGGCTGCACCCTGTACGGGGACCGCGTGACCCGACTCTAATGAAATTGTCGGGCTAGTTCAGTCAGGTAACCAGGAGCGCTCTTACAACAATGCTATTGTCTTCAAAGCGTAGTTGCCCACTTTCCTCTTCCATTGGGTAACTAGAATGATAGGAAATCAATCAAGTGATTAGAGCATCGTATCTAAGGCTTGACTCCACATTCTCTGTCATGCCATTTTTCGGTGACCGAAAATAAAAACAAGTAACCATGGCACATGTTTTATAGCTGATTCGCTGAACTGAAAACAATTTATTGGCTATGCAACAGTTCTTGTAGTACAATGATGCAAGCAAGAAATGATCTTGCAGTTATGTGAAACTACTTGTAATCTTTCAGATTAAATGGTTCTCCTGAAGCGATGAAAGTCTATTTATTAAGTTTACGGCAGATATTCCTGCCAACATTACCACTAACCAGCAGTGAATAAACCAATACAATTGGTTAAGCTCATGACTAAACGTGATCCTTGGACAACCGAACAGATGTCACCTGACACCACACTAACAAACCAAAACGTGCAAAAATCGATCAGCATGGTAAAACGAACGAAACGAAAGTGCACTTGCTGTTTGTCCAGCCCTAAGGGAAGGACACACATATAATGAACTTGCCACCGTAATCCATACCCTTGAATGCAACGAACTATGTAGCAGTAGCAAACTACTTTCTTCCCAAGCGAACGAACGTGCGTTTGCGATAGACGGATGCAAGTCTAAAAAATCTTGATAAAAAATGTCTTGCTGAACTGTTCCGACCGATCTAGCCCGTAAAATCACTCGGACCAAATAGAGAAAACTTGCACCGAAAACGACATCTCCAACTGTTTTACAGGAAGCAAACCCAAAATGAATTAACTCTAAGCATGCAGCCGGAAACAACAGCATGTATATGAGACTGATTGCTCGGCAGCGATCGTGCACTATCGTCATATGGACCTCACAAAATGAAGCCCACCTCCACATACGGAAAGGTTTACTTACACAGTCGAACGAAAAAAAAAAAACAGATAAGGACCTCCAAGCAGTAAATTACACCCCGCCCTTTTCGAAGACTAGAGCAAGCACCACACTGCAGATACCCGAAGGCCGTGAATGCAACTCACTGAAGACCGATGGCTTTGTCCACGTACCCCTATCTCTAAACCACTGATGCCGTCTGCGGTTAAATTTTCCAAGTCAACATTGATTTATTATGTCGCCCTTGTCCAGCTCCACAAACTACTTGGTGAAGTGACATAAGATGATGGATCACATTGTAACTTGTGATATTTCCGTAGAAAACCTTTGTCTACGAGACGGCTGAGAAATAGTAACTGTCCTGAAGCCAGAAAGCCTGCTTTAACGATGAGATAAACTCATGTCTTCCCATATTTACCATAGTGACTGACGCCTCACAGAAACTGACCAAGCTTCTTTTTCCCAGGGCATCCACATTTCTACTGCTTCTGGCATTATTTTCTTCCAGCTTTCGGACCCGGTTGAATTACACACAAGTAGTGGATCCAGGTCCCTGGGATTGGTTGGTTTTATTGATAGGACTGTCAGACTGTTGTCTCTCGAATGTCCGGTCTATCCTTCACGGCATCAGTTGAGCTGATGAGAGAACAGGGAACTCGCAGCATACGCATTTATTGACGGGTCTGACAGAAGGATAAGCAGTTGGATGCAGCCGGCGGCAAAACCGACGTCAGGAACAGTGATGCTATGCATTTGTGTATAAAGTTACTGTCCTTCATGACAGAACTCCATCTTGGGACAGAGCTTAACACGCGGAACTACTGACCGGAAGGTCCGAGGTTCGAAATAAACCCTAGTTTGTCGACCGTTACCGTCTACGCTTCGACAATCTGGTACTTAGCTCTCATGCTTCCTTCGCGTTGCACCGGAAGGACGCCACTGCTGAGCGCCAGTTACCTCCATTCACTAAATGCAGTAGGTTCATGTCGGGGCACGGAGTGAGTTCCAGTATTCTGATATTGAGGATGACTGATAGAATGCGGTCAATTGTAATAATGGACAGTGTACATATTGCCAGCTATTTCAGGGAAAAATTCACGGACCGGAAAACACGTCACTTTTGTAAACGTTAAGCGTCTCGTTTTGAGAGAGGCTGTAATAAGTGTATAACAATGTAGTGGCAGCACCACATTTATCGTACTGCGTTAAAATGAATTACTAAATGAAAATGATTAAAACAACGGAAAAATCATCCTTCGACCCAACACTACATACAAAGATGCTGAAAGCTCGACAGTCCACCACCGATTCTGTCCAATGATAGCTTGAATATCGTTCCAACAGAAACACAAGTCCCCCTTGGTGCCGTACATTCAGTTGAGGATTATCAGAACCGAGAAATCTGGCTGCCCCTCGTTGACACCACATTGATTTGTAGGTGAGCACATAACTAGAAAAATGACCAAGTTGCACAGAAATCTGTGCTCCCCTTCATTGAGACCCTTACCAGAATAAATTACGTTCCTGCAGGGTGGTTTTTATAACTGCAACACCAGTTACTCGTAACGCTGACAGCAATGCAGAATGAGTAAAACGATAGAAAGAAACAAGGATGCAAAAATCTACTTTGAGATGATGAGCGCATAGCACATTCCCGAAGAAAAACGTTCCAATAGGGGGCAGAACATGCAAAACGAGCATGAACCATCGACTGATTTTTTCATTCAATGGGATGAGCGCGGGCAACAAACTCACTCTCAACCGAGGAACTCTGTTTAATAACCGTGTCTGCAGGAAATAGCCCTTCAACAAGAAGTGGTTACCAGGATTGACAAGTTTGCGAGACGAGAAACGACTATATGAAAAGGTTCCAGCTAATAGCCCAAAAAAAGCAGAAACACCGACCAAGCAGAAATCACTAGAAAACACTGATTGCAGTCCACCCCACATAAGCTACAGAATTTTTTGGTTCAGCCACCCTTGTCGGGCTTCAGCGTGAGTTGCAAAGTATCGGATGTCTAGGGCTACTGTGACTATCCAAATCTCCACGGGGAATGCTAAAACGCTCCAAAGACCACAGTCCAAATTAATTCCTATCCATATTTATTAGGACACAGGAAAGTTCAAACAAACCGGTATGTCAGTAGTGATCAAACAAAAGAAAGATGGTATATAAGAAAAACTTCTTACTTTTGGCGTCCAACGGGTCTTCTGCGATGGCAGTACTATCGGAAGCCTCTTTCGTACCTCCGTTAGGTTTCTTCTGTGAGCTGCCTATTACAGTACGTCCGGCTGTATGAAGAGTAACAGTGTGGAGGATAATGAGTGCTATTTTCTTTCCGTCTCTTTGACTGGATAAGTGTCCTCAAAGACAGTAGAACACCAGTTGCCACCACCAGTGCATAAATATCACACATTCGTGAGTAATAATGGTGACTCAGAAAGGGGAGAAAGTTGGGACAGCAAGGGTATAAGTACAAAACAACGAGACGAGTAAGGCAGCACTGGAGGAAAATACGAGCCAACATTACACAGCGAACGACAAATCATCATGGCACCCTCGTGAGATGTCACCGTCAGTCCTTAGTAAACCAGCGCGAGAGAAGCCAATACTTGAGGAAGTGATAGCATGCTTGCCACTAGAGTAAGCTACACGTCACATTATGTGAGGCCTCGAGTCACATGCAGGAACACAAGACCTAGCATCCTTCTTGGTTCGACGAACCACGAAGCGTGGGAGAAATGAGGAGGAAATGCAATTCGATCAAACCTAGGTAGGTGACAGAATACGTTCATGAATTACACCCACGATCGTCGCTATATATCCAACCGGAAGAAACCCACAGTTTCGGCCTCAGTAGTGATAAAGTAGTGAAGTTACGGAAGGTACACTGTCCAGGCTAGCAAACAACCCTCATGCTTAGTGAGTGGGTGTGTGCGCTATTCAGTCAGCAATGACCAGCGGAATCACATGGAAAACTGAAGAATCACTGGTTTCTCATACAAACACCCAAAACTGTGCCAGGACGGGAAGAATGTTCAAGTGATGCGAATGTAAACGGTACAAATCCTGCAACCACGTACAACCTGTTTTTACAGCGTGAGAACACAACATTGATAAGCCGTCTATGTCATGGGCAACAGGCAACTTTGCTTCACAGTTAGGATCATAGTGCGTTGCCTTCCAACACGTCTGAGTAATAGCCAGTTGCAAACGGTAAAATCAAGACACCTGTGACAGCGTTGTCGCCGTCACAGGTTTTTTTCTTCAGAAATAGGCTGAACCTGGGATTGGTATGCTTTAGGATATCCCGAATGAATTCGTTATTTGGTTCAAAACTGGTTCATACCAATTCGGAAGCTCCACTAAGCAAACGACAAACTAAAAAATAAACACAATCAGGGCAGCGTTAAAATGCCATTGAGCATGGTTAACTGTAGTTACACATTTAGGATAGTCAAGTATTTGATGGTTTTCCGGTCGGGCTAAGCCTGTTGTGCATGAAATGTCAAGAGACGAATGGAGCACGTCAATCCTAGCTAGAAGACAACTAAACAATAGTCGACGTGCATCAAAGACGAGCGAACAAACCAACAAGTAATATTCGACATCTAATCTGCGAAGAGAGACTAAATATTCTTAGCATGTTCTCCGGGCGTCTGCAACTGTGGAACGACCTGATTCTCGCCTATCAAGTAATCATTCAGAAAAACCATGCGACCGCACTCTGGAGCTTTCACCCAAAAATCTCTATGGTCACAGGAAGCTAGCCGACTAGTCTAGTAGGTTGAATCATCCAAAAAACTTCTCGCTACGGATGTTTATAACTCCGAATGTTTCGGCTCCTTGTAGTTTCATCTCCGAGCTCGAGATGGCCTAGCTAGTGAGGCGTGGAAAGGTGGAACGGAAGTTTCCGCGGCCTGAAACCAACCCTCGCCTTTCGATTGCTTTCGTCTAGGGTTCGGAAAAGTGACATTTTCTCAGCTTTGTGTTTCCTTCGAGTTAGGCGCAGCTGCGCACCGAAAACTGAACCATCTTCACTTCCGTTTCATCTCCATTACTGGCCGTTATTAAAGAGCGACTAAACCCTTATTTTTAACCCCATGTCATCACACAGTTGTCCCTCCTGAAAGGAACTGAAAAAATGGTTTCTCGTAGGGCAGAACCGATAAAAATCGAGTAGAGAAAAGATTTCCGGAAGCCAGGTTCAAACTCATCTCGATGGCAAGCCTTGGACGTTTTGCGGTATACGCTGAACTTGAGACAAGATAGTAGTTCAAATTGCTCCCTGCTGTAAGCAGTCGCAATCCTTCCTCCAACTGGGTCATATTCAAACAAATCAGTAATGCGTAAACCTGTACCAAACGGTTGTACAAATTTAAAGGAGAGGAAATACTTCAGTGTGATTAACACCGAGGACCATAAGAAATCGGAAAACC
This sequence comes from Opisthorchis felineus, assembly GCA_004794785.1. Taxonomy (NCBI): domain Eukaryota; kingdom Metazoa; phylum Platyhelminthes; class Trematoda; order Opisthorchiida; family Opisthorchiidae; genus Opisthorchis; species Opisthorchis felineus. The sequence continues at coordinate 354,918 of SJOL01007370.1, forward strand.
TGGACGTAACCAGAAGGAATGAAATACAGAGTAGAGTCAGTGGGTGAACACTTCACCATTCCATCCCTACAACTCAAATATGCGTGCACAGTAACAAACGAAACCAGAGGCACGAAAATGTGCTTCGTTCGCGTTACCCGAGTAACGTCCATAGAACTTTAAATCGGCATCTTTCCGAAAAGTAGAGACACCTGCTCCCGCGTTAAACAATCGGAATGGATAAGTTTTCCTTTCCTTTAGACCATAATATGCCACAAAAAGCGGCCCGTGGTCTGATGTCACGGGTGGTTTTCGTATGGATCCTAATAGTCGAAAGAAATCACTATGGACCAGTCAAACTGGTCTAGTTAGCGAATTAACGGTTTTAGCGTGAAGCACGCACAGACGAGGGCAATTATTTCCGTAACTCCTAGTTGTTTTCTTCAATGCTGTTAGACCATCCTGAAAAAAACTTCCAAGTACAGGTATTTGTATCCGCCTGCGCTCTGGAATTCGCGAGGATTCGGGTCCCCGCTGTTTTTTATTCAGTCCGTAATTGGGCATAGTCTATGAACAATCGGTTTTACAAACCGCCATCCTTTCACCGTAGACGCTCGCCAAAACATCTATTCCGCAGATAGGAAAAGCTTCATGTCAATGGGAAAAATTTCAATGTTGAACTGTCATTAAGCCCGGAAAATGATAGTTCACCTATACACCTGGTCTGTAATGGTGTTTAATTCAGATAAATTGGCGCGCCATTAAGGTTCATTGGGTTCCGATGAACAAATGGCAATGAGCAGATAAAATTACGAAATACAATAAGAGCTTCTGCACTGCATTACTGGTTTCCAGGTAACCCCTGAGTGATATATGGGAGGCTTAGGGAGTCCTTCTAGTCGACACATGACAGTTGTTGATCCACAGACGGTTCAGTGGTACGGGCTGGAACGAGGGAGAGTCCCAACAAGAAATTTTTCTCCAAGGAACTATAATGCACGGTATGCACACTTGTGACTGACTTGGAATGCAGCGTACAAGTGGTCTCTAAGGATGTCTACACATCATTTGCTCCAATACTGGCGGATTTAACATTCCAATATTCTAACCGATTAATTTTGGGTACCAATCTTGCAGAGTGAGTGGTCTCAAAGTTCCTTAGACGATACTCTGAACCAGTGGTACCACACCAGGCTGGCAAACAGCAAAATGATGAACAGTGAAGCCGCAGAAGGATAAGTACACGATGAAACCGGATGAAAGAGTTTCCGCTAAGAAGAAACATCAATAAAACCACCGGGATTCCTTTCAATCATATAGATGTTATCAAGGATCTAGTGACATTTGAGGTAACTGCTGCATCCAACAAAAACATCACAAAATGGAGGACTACATGATCTGCACGCCAAGTGCGCCCTAAGGAAACAGAGAAGTGTATTTCTTGTAGTGCAAATGCGATCAAAAACTGAATACGATAGGCACAAGTGTTGTTACTGAATGTGTGTGAGAACAATCCAGACAGATTAAATAAGAACCGAATCTAACGAAAGAACATCAAAATTAGTAAACTCAGGCAAAATATAGAAGACTTTTGTAGTGACAGGACACAGAGAGGAGGACGAATCAACAAATCAGAGAAGAGGATGAGGTTAAAAACGCAGAATAGTTGGAGTTAGTCCCCGCTTTGTTTATCCGTGAAATAAATTGTTACAGAGGAGTTTAGGAAGTATGGTGATTTTGTGCTGAAACAAACGGAACAAGAGTCATCCAGTGGAACATTATCACCACAATATACTGAGTTGGGATAAAGTGGAGAGGCTTGACGGATATCTGTTGTCGGGCTTGTATTTCATGTGAACCAACATAGGTGAACAGTGTCAAATATCCAACAAAACAATATCGCGCAACATACTGATCCGATCGGCCTGACCTCTAGGCGTCAGCTTGTAAATTTACCATACTACAGTGGTAAGACTTTACAACCAAGTGACCAGGGTAAACACATTTCCTTGATAGAAAACTCGGCTTTTCTAAATATGGCTGGATACGAGTATGTTGAAGCATGCAGTGAAGGCAATAGTTTGAATGCACGAGTGCCATTGAGGGCGCGACTGGGCCATGTGTGACAATGTCCCTAACCATTGATGCGGCCCGTCTCGGGGTCCCCATCCAAGGAGACGGCAATGACCAGCACAGCTGAGTTTGCTGGAAATGGCTTTTACAATTCGCCGCCAAGTCATTGTTTGACCTACCCTGGCTCGTTTCCACCCTTCGCGTGTTTCTGCAAAAAGAACCCTTCGAGGAAATCGGTCGACTGGCATACGGAGCACGTGGCCAAGCCAGCGCAACCTATGCAGTGTGATCAGTTCATCTATCGAGGGTGAGTTGATTCTGTTGTGTCTACGTGCGTGTCCTAACAGTTTCTTCCGAATACCATTCGACGTACTTCAGCATTGCTTATCCGGTGTTCCCACCAGACTCGGGCAATGCTCCGAAAACATCGATGGTCAAACACTCAAAGTCTTTTGACGTCCTCGGCGCGCAACAGCCAGCTTTCCGATCCATATAGTAGTATGGAGCGCACCGCAGCATTGTAAACTCGACCCTTGACGGATAAGCTGATGTCACGCCTACGCCACAGGTGACGCAGGTTCACAAAAGCTGCTCTGGCTTTCCTAATCCGCATGGAAATATCATTTTTCGCGAGAGCACCGGGACTGATACAGCTGCCCAGGTAAACAAATTTGTCTATTACCTCAATCGGTTCATCCGCAAGCATGAGGCTAGGGTTCGATCCCACCCAGTCTTGCAGTAGCACTTTACACTTTGCAGGTGTGAAGCGCATGCCAAGTTGTGAGGCCGAATTATTTAGATTATTTAATATTGTTTGCATTACCACGGGGTCAGATCCAAGAAGAACTATGTCGTCTGCGTACTCGATATCTGTGAGCGGACGCCCAGGGAGCACTTCGACCCCACAGGCATTAGAGGCTGATAGCGAGTCTTCCATAATCGTATCAATGACGAAGTTGGAGAGGAAAGGTGAAACAGGACAGCCTTGTTTGACACTCAGGCGAGAGCTTCCCGTAGACCTTCACATTTTAGTCATCGCTACAGGAACACACTTACTCCTTAAACAAAGATCACCTCACCACGGTCGAGCCGAAGCGTTGAGAGTTCGCAGAGAAGCAACAATTTTTAAACCTCGCATCTGATACTGCAGACGATGCATCAGAGCACAGAGCAGCGTCTGCTGCAAATGGTGGTTACATCACAGTGGGATGAAGAGCGACCCACATGAAGCGCTCAGCTTATGAAAACGGATAAAGGGTGAATTTTAGGGTGCCCAAAGGGGCCAGATTGTAGTGCGCCCAAACACAAATTCACTACGTCGTTCCATGGGTTACCCAAGCTCTTAACGTTTGAAGACCCCTCCTTAGACCTAGGCTTCGGTAGCACGGATTGCTCTGTGGGCCTTTATCTCCTCTGGTGATGAGACAATTCAACATGGACTGCCTGCAGTTATACCTCTCAAGATCTTCCCAAAGAGAAACGAGATTACTCAGGCAATGCAAGACTGCCAGTGTACATCCAAACGACTAGCCTAAAATAACTGATATTGCAGCACAATAACGTATCCGTTCACACCTCACACCTCGGCACGAGCTACTTTGTCTGTGTGTCTATGTGTGTCTATGTGCCGAACCGACCAGTTTGTAGACATGGTCATAAGATTATAAACGCTCGGGGCATGACAGACTGCAGATTAATATGAGGGCAGATGCATTGAAACAACAATGGAGAAACAGTAATTACCACAAGCACAATAGCACTGAAGAACAGCGCTGATAGCATACTCGCCTCGATAGCAGTTAAGTGGCCTAGTGAGCATGCTACAGCCAATTCAACCATTTTGCACAGTTCATCAGCCTTTGCAAAAAGAGTTCCCACCAACCTCTTGGGTGACAGCCAGACCAACAGATAAAAAAGAAACAGCTGAACGTGGTGCAGTGGTAGCCGAAATAACGCAAAATACAAAGACTCGGACGGGGCGAAATTCTACTAGAACCACCTTGTTCTTCCGGAATGCGGCAGAGCTAAAATAAGGAGTTGTGTTGCGTGACACAACTCGAGAGCGATAAATGCCAACAGGAACACTCGAACTTAAGGGTTGCTAGGGAGAAAAACACCAAAGTCGAATCTACATCCAGTTAGCTGACAACAAATGGCGTCGAAACTAGGAATGGTATGTGGTAGATACCATCATGTTAGTAAGTTAGTATCATTATGTTAGTAACCCATGAAACAGTCATTTGGATGACTCATGGTACGCCGTTGGAAGATGATGTCCACGTTTGGAAGGCCTTCAAAGATAGAAGACTCAGCAAACACAGTATTGGTCAAGAGATTGAGGAATATGTCCAAGTTAAGACAGACTACACGTGTAGGAAGAGTGTAACAGTTGCTGGATTCTTCAACCAGGAGTCTGACCACTAAAATGCTTAGAAGGCCAAAAGAACTATGGTCCCCAAGTACACGGGCCCTAGGCCGTGTTCAGAAGTAGTGGCCTAAAGACACAAAACAGTCCTATCGGTAAGCGCTGACATGATCACGATAAAAATAACATTAAAGAAGTGCCTCCCCGACCTAAAGCTGTCACCTTGTCGTGGTGGTCGGGCTTCTGTGCTGCAATGATCCTGCGGGCTATACTGGCTGGAACGCAGTTCCTAAAGGTTCAACCATGCCAGGAAGGCCAACTGGGAGCAGCTCAACGAAGAACAGCGAGTCCCCGTACTGCGGGTAATCGTATTACGGGGCGGTCCGGAGGTAAAGTCGTACTGTCCTCCGCGATAGGAGTGTGAAGGCAGTAAGGCGTTTCCCCCAGGCGACCAGCATGTCCATATTTATGAAAGCAGCGATGCTGCCCTCCCTCGAGGAAGGACGGGTTAGAAAAGGTCGGTCCTAAAAACCGCACACTCCGATCGCCCAACGGTTGACCGTGACCGCCGGCGCATTATTCAATACGGTCGAAATACTTTTAGAACCAAAGAGTCCGGTGCTGTTCAAAAGGCACCTGATGTGCACAGCTGCACTAGGAGTGAGACAGTAATGCCCTACTCCTTGCGCCCCCGGGCCAGGCCGGCCCCCTACAGCCAAGTAGGTCAGACTATTGAGTCATTGGCTTCGGGAAGGGTCCCCCAAGAAAAGCCTAACAACCGCTGTCTCACGGTCCAGACTCTTGAGTCAGAGGCTAGGGGCAGGGTCCCCGAACAAAACCCTACATCCTCCCACTGCCTTGTGGGTCAGACTTTTGAGTTAGAGGCTCAAGCTGGGGTACATCAAATGAATCCTCTTGTTCGGCCTGGGCAACCGGGAAGTATCATTCACCCTTGCAGCGCTTCGCTCACCGGCCTTCTCCCTCACTCCCTCCCAACCCATCGTACAATGCAGTGCAATCAACCCATCGGTCAATCCCCTAGCCACTGTTCCTGGTCTCAACCATCGCCCAGAAACATAAACCAAAATAATCAACTACTAACCTCAAAAGATCTGATCCACGTTGCAGCCATTAATGTCCGTACTCTATGACAAATTGGGCAACAGGCATCCCCTTGCTGAAACCTTGCTTTCCTTCTCTATCGATGTATGTTGTGTCTCCGAAACACGCATACAAGACCCCATTTCGGTCGTGCTCCTCAAGCAGCTTAGCACGAACCCAGATGTTCCACATTTCACTTTTCGGGCATCCGGTGATCCTGACGCAATGGCTCGTGGTGTCTACGGTGTGGGAGTTGCACTCAGCCCCAATGCTGAAAGCGCCTTACTGGACTGGATCCCAGTAGACAGTCGCCTTTGAGCTGTGCGGTCGTCTAGCTCAATTAAGATTAACACAGGTCGATGCGGTAAACGGTGTTTGTTTGTCGTATCAGTATACGCCCCAACAGATAGCAGTTCTGAGACTGAGAAGGACGAGTTTTATCAAGAGCTGTCACGACTGCTTCGGTCGGCAAGAAGGACGGATATAGTAATCCTGGCGGGTGATATGAATGCTCAAGTTGGACGACTAAGTCAGGAAGAAGCACAGTTAGGTGGTAGATTTGGAGTCGATGCTGAGCGTACGGATAATGGGGAGCAGCTTCTTCAGTTGTGTGCAGTCCATCGTCCGTTCCTGGCCAGTAAGAACTCCCAAGACAAACACTCACACCGAGTTATTTGGAAGCCACCTACCACAAGACAGTCGTGGACTCAATTGGACCATATGGCTATCAGTTACCGATGGAGAGCCTCAGTTAAGGATTGTCGCCCCTTCTGGGGTACGCAACTGGACTCTGATCACGCCATCGTGCGAGCCCGCTTAGCACTTCGCTTTCCGCCAGAACTACGCGTGCCGAAAGAGAGCAGCTCCGTTCATCAACTTCGACAAGTTTCAGTAGCTGAAGCGTATCGAGCTGATCTGGCTAGAAAGCTACTGGAAACGCACAGTCATGTGGACGACGAAGATTACTCGGAGGATGAATGGAGGCGAGTTAAAGAAGCAATGCTTTCACCTTTCAGAGCTGTTTGTCTGGCCCATCTAACTCGAGTCAATGAACACTGGATATCTTCGAGATCAGCAGATCTTATTGCTGCCAGAAAAACCATACCAGCAACTAGCGACTATGATGGCGCACGCAGATCCCTCAAACACCGGATAATCAGGAACTTGAAGAATGACAGAGAACTCTGGTAGATTTCGAATCCCAGGAGATGGAGGAGGCTTTCGCTGCAAGCAACAGCCGCGCCCTGTTTCAACTGATTCGATCAACGGGTCAAAAGAAGTCAGGTGTCAGTGAGACAATATGCGAAAAAGACGGGACAGCAATTCACTCCCTCAATCGCCGTCTTGAGCGGTGGGCTGAGCACTTCCAAGAACAGTTCACTTGGTCTCCTTCAACACAACCGCTGGAAGAACCAAGCGGGCCCGAATGGAACATTGACACCAGCCCACCATCAGCAACCGAAATCCAGCGTGAGATATCAATCCTGAAGCGCGACAAGGCACCTGGCCCGGGTGGTCTAAACCCCACGCTCTTCAAAGAAGGTGGCGAGGTCCTGGTGAACAGTCTGACAACCATACTGCAGAAGATTTGGAACGAAAACAGAATACCAGCCGAATGGAGCTCCTCGACCGTCATCCCAGTTTTCAAAAAGGGAGCAAGAACGTCATGTGAAAACCATCGTGGTATCAGCCTGGTATCCGTCGCATCTAAGGTGCTCTCTGGCATTATTTTGCGCAGGTTGATGGATTATCGGGAGAGACAGATTCGTGAGAATCAAGCTGGGTTTCGCCCTGGTCGAGGATGCATTGACCATATCTTCACCTTGAGACCAATTCTTGAACAGCGCCACTCCTTCAGACGGCCCACGTTAGTCGTTTTTCTTGATTTGAAAGCTGCTTTTGATTCTGTCGATCGTCAGCAACTTTGGCAGTGTCTGGCGATCAAAAGTGTTCCTTCCAAATTTCTATCCCTTATGTGGGCACTGTATGCGAACTCCTGTGGGCATGTGCGAGTATACGGGAAGCTCTGGCCTGAGTTCACCACGTCCAGTGGGGTAAGACAAGGCTGTCCTCTTTCCTCTTCAACTTTGTTATTGATATGCTGTCTGAAATTTCTCTGCCTGCCTCTGAAACCTCGGGAGGTGAAATGCTCCCGGAGTGTTCGCTCACAGACAGTGAGTATGCGGACGATATTGCTCTCCTTGGTTCAGATCTTTCCCAAATGCAAACGATTTTAAATAACCTGAATAACTCTGCCGCACGGTTTGGCATGCCCTTCTCACCTGCAAAGTGCTGCTACAAGACTGGGTGGGATCAAAGCCACACCTCATGGTTGCAGGCAAGCCAATCGACGTGGTAGATAAATTTGTTTACCTGGGCAGCTGTATAAGAGCAGCTGCTGTGGCTTGTGAAATAGTTCGTTTCTGATCAGCGAACCCTGAAGTGGTGAAGTTTCGCGACATACCGAAAGTGATGCGTCAAACTCACGATCATGTTGCTGGTGTTTCTGTCATTTCCACATCCCATGCACGTCGTGTAGCTCTGACCAACTGAGCCTCTTGTGGTCCCGATCATTTAGGGTACTTGCTAAAGCATTTTGAAAGGACGATTGTAGCAAAACTGACAAGACAGCTTCCTATCAGTCACTCAGATCTCAGACATTTCACAATGAAATAGAAAGGAAACATGACAACAATGCCTACTGAACTATTGTGAACAGAGTTAATTTCATTTTTTTCGTCAGTCTACTCAAACTACGTTTCTGGAGCTAATTAACTAAATCTTCACTTTGGAAACCACAGGCAACGAAACGGATTGCTGGCTCGATCCACTGCGACACACCAGAGGGCAGAATAATGATGGCTTCGTCCGAAGTGCCCGTACATACATTCACACCACACGTTGCTGGTATGGAAACAACCATCCATCCGCATGGAGTCAATGGAATACGGAAGGTGGTAGGCACTTGGCCAACCAGCCTAAAACCATACCAGAAACGAAAGACTGTGAATTCGCCATCAATATCAAATCTTTCGCCCGAGGCAACCACCCAGGAAACCTCATTAGCGACAGAAGCAGTTTAGGAGAAGCGAAAATTACGGAGGTCTATATCGATGTTCAGTAGTACGGAATACTAATACAATGACTGACAACACGCGCAGTTAGACAGTAGCGAGCGAACAGGCCTGTATGAAACTTGAAAGAGAAACGAGGGGGATAACATGCTGAGAGACTGAAGCTGAATGAGTGGGCATGTGTATGTGTGGTTAATCCAGGCACAGGTAGCCATAAGTAGGTAGAAACGCAAATGATATACACACGCCGAGCGCGCGAGAAAACAACCACGCAGCTTGACCAAACACACTGCCATGAGAAGTGTCGATGAACCACTAACATCACCACAATCATCGCCACAAGCTGTGTTGCTGCATGTTGTCGTACACATATCACAGGGGAGAGAAGAGGAAATCGATAAGGGACACGATCCGGCAGTATCGGGAATGTGAGTAACCAGGCTAGCATGCATAAATGGGCCAACTGGGTGAGTGGATGAGCGTCAACGAGAGTGAACTGAAGCGAGTCAACTTACAGGTGTCCTCCTTTTTCACTGAATCGACAAATATAAATGTGTGCGTGTGTGGGTGGGTGGGTGGTGCATAAAAATCGGCCGTACTGGAATAAGCAGAAAGCAACTAGGAAAATCTACAACAATGAACCACTCGATAACAGATCCATGCGAAGCATGAAAATGGAGTTTTTAAGTGACTTACTAGAGAAGTTCCGGGTAGCAAGCATTGTGGTAAGAATGGCACCCTATAAAATGGACACAACAGGAGAGAATGTTTCTGCATGGTACGCTGGCTTGGGTTGAATAACACAATGAGTATGTGGAGTGAATGAGTGATTCATACAAGGAGTTTATGTGTCCGAAGTATGGGAAATTCCAAAGCACTTTGCTCGGAAGCCAGCCGACCATCTGACATGGGTACAGCTGGCGAAACAGGCGATTCTTTCCCGCAATGCCTTTTAATACACTGGATATCTGAAACCTAGGAACTTCATCAGGCAATCGGGCCGAGATAGCTTAGTGGGTAGAGCGCGAATTTACTGACCGGAAGGTCCGTGGTCGGAACCTGACCTCTGCATCTCGACTTCCCCTGTCTAGGCTTGAGTAACCTGGAAGTATCCCAGCCCTCATGCTTCCTTCGGGTGGCATGGCAGTTAGGCACCGATAAGGTGGCGAATGATTTTTTTTCATCAGGCAATCAGCAAGGACTAAACAAACAGTCAACCCAAACTACTACACGTTAAGCGGTTGTTCCTTATTATTGGCGACGAGATTAGCACAGTGTACAACAGTGCAACAATTTTGCAGATGAATAGGCGAATAAAAGATTCAACTGCGTGAGACAGTGCGTTGCAGCAAATAAAAACCCATCCACCGATCTCTTCACAAAGGTGTAGTCGAAAGTCGTTAGCTTGACTTACTACAACCATTATTATAACAAGAATATAAGACGACGAGGTAGAACCATTCACTCCGCTATGGCGTCTGATGGTGTTGACCAACCGGATGGTAATCCGGAGTAACAACTCCCCTTATGGTATATTAGCTTCTTTTAACGTTCCTGTTCGATATGCTCGTATATTGGGGGAAAGGGGGGGAATAGCGCCACCAAAGATACATTATGAGGACAAAATTTCGCCCAAACAAGCAGAACACCAACATCCTCAACAAGAACAGCATCCACATAAAGGAAATCCTGGAGCCACTGAGTAAATGGGTAACTGCAGCCTTTGCGAGGTACGCCGTGCTGTGCAACAAAACAACAAAGGGCAAAGGGAGCCTATTTGTTCGTAGACATTGCTCACGGCTGAGACTTCTTGTGGGGAAGATGGAAAGCGAACAGGGAAATATTCAAAGTGTGTTCGACTGCATCAAGAATATCCTAAAAGTAGAACCTCGTGGAATCCATCCAAACCTAGTGTTGATGCGTCTGATATTACTTGCCGAAGTTACGTGACATCACAGCATGCACGCCCAGACGATACGTTCAACAGAAGGCGGAAAAGTTTAACAGCGAAGTTAGATCTCTTCTTCAGTCAGAAAAAAATCAAACTCTTATTGCCGGGATACTTTAAAGCACGGGTCAGCCGAGATCATACACTTCAGCCAGTAACCGGAATGTCAACGCTGACAACCGTAACCTACTCACATATTGTAGATGTCTACTGATGCGTCATCTGTTTGGATGCGCAACAAATTGCCGTCGAAACAGTTCGATCGCACGCTGCTCGCTAACGAAACATTCTAGAGGTGTGCAGCACACGAGTGATGCGAAGGACTGATTATGAAACAGATCATCAGCCAATCCAAATAAAGATGAACATGTGGCTTCTCAAGCCAGAGCACACCAGCCTCACCAGCGGCTAATATAAAACGTTCTGAAAATCAGGTTCATCCACATCAACCGGCCTTGGTCTTCACAAATTCATCCTCCGGTATTGCACCTTTGAGTTTACACAGGAAGAAGGACGTTCAAATAGTTGCGGACGCGAATAAGAGCAAACTAAAGGTGGCGCTGCCCATCCTGCGCAAAGCTTCATCGGCATTGTTCGATGTGAACGGCACAACGGATGTCAGCCCATTATATATATAT
>SJOL01007370.1:366181-403413 GCA_004794785.1 Opisthorchis felineus
ATATATTTATATATATATTCTAGGGACACAGATACAAAACAAAATCGTAATACACCTAAAAAATGTTCAATTCGACCCGCCTGGTCCTCCCACGTTGGTAGAATGAGAACAATAGTGGAATGCAAGGGCCACGAGCTAATCACCATTAACTAGAAGATAATTGTTTGCTCGCATCTCTACGCTGTGAGAAAACAACGTGAGCATCCATTCAGAAATGGCACAGAAAAGACCACGACGTGTACGATCCCAGGCAAATTCGGAAAATTCAACGGAGGCGTACGCGACTTCAAAAATAGCCTTCACTAGACAAGTGAGCACGGTCTAAACAGAAAGTAATTAAAATTAATGCTTTCTGAACAAAGCGACCCGCCGTATGCCACCTCAGTTGTGTTTTGCAGTATGTGGTTGGACAGCGGGACGAGCAACACAGAGCAACGTCGAGAAATAGAACGTCAGAGTTCTTCGCTCCTCCCACCAAGTGAACTGTTTGCACGGAAAGCGTTGCTACAGGCAAAGCAAACAGAACAGAAAACTTATGAGAAATCCAACGGGAGATATGGATTCTTGGTCACTGTCTCGAGAAAGTAATAAGTCGATGAGGTGGAACCCTAATAGAGTCCAACACTCCGTCCCACGAATTTGCGCAATACGAAGTGTGCTTTTTTAATTCCGATTTCCAACAAAGCGAACCACGCGGTGATTGATTGAGATTGTAACATAGGCAGTGACAGATAGCTCTATGTGAGAAAATGGGGAACTCGTGCTTTAATGTAGATTTGGTCATCTTTAAGGCTTACCTTGAGCTTACGGCGGGCATTGAATTTCTTCAAGCATTCCACGGTTTCTTGTCGGTGCACCATGGAAGCAACTCGCTCTCGTTGCTGAAAGTAAACGAGTGAAAGGGTGGTATTACAAGTAGTAAGAAAGGGAATAAGGCCACGTTGCCCCAAAACATTCAATCTAAAGACAGGTCATTCTACTGGGCGCAATCTAACCAGTAAGAGCTCCAAATGGGTTAAGACACAAACTTACTAACCGGAAGGTGAGTGGCTCGAGCGGCGTGTCGAGCGCTCCCGTCTAGGCTTGGGCAATGTGGTAATATCTCAACCCACGTGTTTCCTTCGGATGGCATGGTAGCTAGTCTTCGTAAAGGTGTTATTATTACGGTAGTGATTAGAGAAACCAATCATCAGTAAGTGCTGACGACCGGTTTATACCATGTCTACCCTGAGTGTGTGATTTACGCAGGGTCCGCTGGCTCGAAATCACATTCTGGTGGCTAACGGGGTTCTAATACGTACTGGACGAGTCAACAGTCCAACCTATGCGGCAACACATAACGGTGAGAAAAATAGAGCAGGAGTTTGGGAACCAAGACCGTGATGTCAAAGCTACTATGATCATCGACAGCATGATACCCGTATTCAGAACTGATGGTTCGCTACCGTACTGCCAAAGCCATACAACTAAGACAAGTGAAACATTATTACATTAGCAAAGACTGGAAAATGAATAGATATGGGACAACTGATGGAGGGACAGTGCACAAAACACACACAGTAGTGAAATAAGCGTGTTCACGTCACCATGGAGTACTCCTTCAGAATGTTTGGTGATCTCAGATTACTTTACAACTGAAGGAGTGCTTTTACGTACCCTTTATGAACCAAGAGTACAGGCACCGAATATTTATGGACAATCAGTAAGCTCGGAGGTAGTTGTGAACAAAATTCTATCCTCAGAAAAAAATGACGCTTTCAGTTACAAACAGCTGATATTTGTCGAACAGGCTAGCTTCGGTGAATGACTAACGGCCTTGGGATGTAGAAATACGTTGCTCGTCAAAAAAACGCATACAGAATCTACAGTTCCTGTACACGTAGGCACGGGAGTTGGAGATGTTGGTACCGGATTGTTGCACGGGTGAATTATTTAACAAAATCCATGTACTTGAATTCTGAGGTTGTATAAGGTTGGTGTATTTTTTTTTCAACGATGAGTCATATGGTTTATTGGACAACATCGGTTACATGACTGCCCCGAAATCGGGCATCTTAGGCAATAGCACCGCGTTGTCAAATACACTGTTTACCACATAATTCGGCATTCTAGATGATACATGCAGTAGGTCCCGAAAAAACAACCATCATTCACAGGATATGGCAAAACTGATCTTGCTTGGGGGACTCCCTTCAGGGGGCACAACGTCCATCCAACGTACGAGCACACAGCAGTGCGCGTACCTCAAAGTTAGAGGCTAGTGCGTGCCTATTGTGAAATACAACAAATACCCTCACAACAACTACCGTTAAAGTTAACGAAAACCTTATGTGGTAAGTAGTTTGTAAGCCTCAGTTAGGAAGCCACTTTTACAGATACTAACTGGAATTGAACGGGAAATCCGTTTGGGTCCAAACTTGTATGCAAATTCAGTGTGACTATCTACACTCTGTTGTCCAATTAGTGCCGAGGACGTCTAAAGCTGCTTGATCGGAGTGATGTATGGTGTTATCATCAAGCGATATTGCAGTTCGAAGTTCTAGGTTATGGCGATTTTCGCAGGCTGGATTCATCATTCAAAGACTGTCTACCTCTGGACAGACGATCAAAAAAAAACACCTTGCATGACCCATGGAGCACATTTCTGTACTGAACTCCCCTCAGAAAGGAGACCAACTAGCTGTAGATCGCTTATGGTCAGTGTAGGCTAGCTTCGGTAGGTCTCGAGATCTTGGCGGAACAAGAACACAGTGGACAGAAGGTGTTGATGGATCACGTGCACTAAATTGGCGAAATCTGCAGGCACTTTATTACGTCCGTTACTATGACAAACAAATTGACCAAAGCAGGAATTAATGTGCCTTCTGAAACTTCAACAGAGAGAGAGAGAGAGAGAAATAAAACCCACTTTATTATTTATCACATTCACCTGCGTCTTTATCTTGCTCTCTTTCGCTCTGTCTCTAATGGGCCTGCATCATCCAGACGGACTGCGAATACGAAGTGAAAAATGCCAAAACTAAGTAGAGAACTACGAAGACATTGACCCTCATCCCCAGTTTTGGAGGCATCGGCCCAGTGAAAATGATTGAACGCTACTCTTGCTATTTGAGTTGTGACCAAGTCATTGATGCATCGAAGTATTAACTAGTATGAGCGTCAGCCGAAAAAAAACTGCGGCGATTATTTTCACGCAGTGTGGAACTCAAGAACCCACGGAGGTTTGATAAACATGCAGTAACAATTTTGTTCAAACAGACGTACACAAATCCATGGATGCTTGAGCGCTTCGGCCGCGGTGATCCGACGAGAAGGGCAGACCGTAAGCATGGCGTTGATGAGATTTTTCGCCTCTGGAGTGACGGTATCCCACTCAGGAGAGGGATACTGGGGAGAAAACGAAAGCCAGTCAACCATGTACGGATGAAAAAAATTACTAACAGATTACATTGAAGGTCATGAGATCGAATTTCACTCAAGAGGCGGTAACGTATATGATATGAAGACGGATAAACAGTTTCTATGCTCTTCACTTCCCCATAACGAGGTGACATACTTGCCACACTAACCGTTTTGACCAAGTCGAACGCTTTTATGTAATTCCCAGGTCAACCGAGGCTACGATGAATTCTGAAAACCTCGCGGCCTGAAAGGTGACAAAAATGGGCTACACTTCTGATCAGGCGTCTACCCAGTAGCAACACTGACTCACCTCAAAAATCTTTCACAGTTTACGTAATTTCTGCGGCGCATTCCGGACAAAGAAATAGACAATGAAAACAACCTTGACCCTCCTTCTAGTTAAACTTCCTTCCAGTACAGTTGCGTGTGAAGTTTCACCACTCCCTCTGACAATTGTATTATAGGTTAAAAACCAAGACACAACAACCAAACATAGAACATTGTCCTCTCTATCCAGTTGGATAACACGCCCTTCTGTCAAGACACACTTTGTGTTGACGAACTTCCGGAGCATCCTCTGTTGAGTGAACGGGGTTAAGCAATGTGCGGTTGACAGAACCGAAAGCCCCTCGAAGTTAAGGCCCATCGAGATTGCGGGCCGTCAGTGCGCACAACACTCCCTAACGGTCAACGGAGTGTGGAGATGTAGTCAACGTAGCCTCTGGTTTGTCGAAATCCTACGTGATGCTCACGGGTCAGGGTTTCGCATGCCGCCATGGGACGACGAATAATCCATGGCGCCAGAAGCCTTGTAACAATGGGAGTCAAACTGACGGCTGCGGCTACCGCATTCGTTACTGGTATCCTCTTAGGACATGGACTCACCTCAGAGGTCTTGGGGTGGTCTCTTTCGCCCAAGTAGACACAAACAAGTTGGACAGAGATTGACTGAGGAATACACCGCCATCCTTGAACACAGCAGGTTGTCGTAATCAGGAGCACGATGGCGCTTGACTATACTCGAACACTTCCGAGGCTAAAGGAGGCTTCGCATTCACAGTTAACAGTTCCGCTACGGGCCTGCAGCCCCAATGGGGATTAACAGATAGCCAGCTGATTTGTTGTTCGAAGTAGTTTGACCAGTTGTTCTTCTCCTTAGCTGGAAATCAGATAGCTATTGTGGCCCTTGGTGACTGAACCCACAAAAGGCTGACAAATCACTGATATGTAACCCATTCATATCACTGTCAAAACAATACGGTTGTACGAAGATGGTTATAAGAGTTGTGAAATGTACGTACCTAGTACGTATAAGTTAACTCAGGCTAAACAGCACTATGCTAACTTTGGTATCTTCCGCAAAGCCCATGCGCGTATTGAAGTCCAATAAACAAAACCATAGGGACATAGTCCTGTTCCGCATAATCCTGAACGATAATCAGAATACAATCATTCATGCGTAGCTTGAACGACGGGCTGAGCGCCTTAAAGAGTAGTTCAGCTGGCCCCCATTAACATACCCTACGGAAAAACCAAACGCGCCTGAATGCAACATCGATACCAGCCTTCCATCAGCAATAGAAATCCAACGCGAGACATCATTCCTCACACGCAACAAGGCATCGGACCCGTCTGCATCCTGAACCTTTCAAAAGTATTGAAATCCTGGTGAGAAGTCTAGCAGCTCAACCACAGAAGATTTGAAACGAAAACACAGTACAAGTCGAATAGGTCTTCAAAAAGTGTACAAGAACATCAGACGAAAATCATGGCATAAACCTGTTAGTCATGGCATTCACTATGTTTTCTGCCACTGTTTTGCGCGGGTCAGTCGGTTACTAACAGACAAATTCGTGATGCTTAGGAAGGTAGGTGACTACAACGCTTCTTGAACAGCGATGATAACAGTACCCCCAGTCTTTAAGACCAAAATGGTGGGTTTACTGTTCAAAGCGTTTAAATCGCCCGGAAACGGCAGCGAGGTTCGCGTCACCAAATTAAACCCTGAAAATTTTAAGGATTGATGGTAAAACCTGAAAACATCGCCAACTGAGCTATGTACATGCTCAGTATCAAAAATTCTTTTATCGTTTTATCATTCCCAAATTCCTCAAGACTGTAAAGCTACAGTTAACACTGGAACAAATTTCCTAGTGCAAATGTTAACCATACAAAACTTTCTGACTTTTCTATATAAAAAGGAGCTCTTTGTCCTATCTAGAAGCAGTTGACTGGTTGACACGCAACAACAGTGTGAAATTTTGTGCAAAAACGGAGCAGGGACAATGACGTAGCGTAAACTTCACCGAACCCTTCACATACGCACAACACACCACTTTTTCCGTGGTGTAGATAGAAACAGACTGCCTTTTGCACGACGGCCTTCAACAACACTATGACTGACAGTACATTAGTGTTCAGCACTGATGCTTCGCTGACGTAATGAAGGGGTATATAGTCAAGCAACGATTTTTCCGCCCGGTTACATAGGACGACACCAACCCTTGCACATCTTGTCGAAGCGCCCTTTGGATCGCCAGATGTGAGCAGCCGGAAACGAGTGGGGGGTGATGGTGAGTGCTGTACAGGGATCTTGAATTCTTGTTTCTGATACGCAGCACAAATCAATATCAGGCGAGTCCAGTGTGACAGCAAGAGCAGCTTGTTGTCCTGCTTGCTTCATAGCACGAACATCAAAAACAGCCAGACAAACCGGAATTCGGCACGACAGCTTCACCGGTAAACTTCTCATTTTCAGCCCACACCCAAAGGATATGGATGGGGTGACTGTTTCCAGCGCACAGAGCTCACAGCACTAAGCATCGTTGGTATAACGTTCACTTCTTTGAATATCAGTGAAGACTTACTTCAAATCTCCGACCTTACTTTACTTGTGGACAACGACTTGTGTCCCATCAGTTCTGCATCAACACGCTCGCAGGTAAGATTATATTCTGGTGGTCATTTACCTACCCTCGATTACAGAGAGCAATGGTCGATTATCTCTGACACTAGCCTAACTACCGATGACACTGGAGTCACTGAATGAGGATCATTAAACGAAATGCAAAGCAACCAGACCGGAAGCTGCCATCTGTACATGTTCCTACTACCCCAACCCTCCTTCATCCACCATCCTTAAACACGGTCAGAATTCTTGCTCTCAAGCTTTTTCTCCCTGGGTTTGTATGTTACCCATACCCTTTGCTGGTTTGATCCAAAAATTATATATGCTTTCCATACAGTCGATGAAAAGTCTGGGTAACACACTGTCGGCTTCGGCTTTCATGAGGCTCATCAGATAGAACTAGTCCCTGTTCTTTCTCTACCTTAGTCCTCGGTCGAACGCTACATTATACGCATGTTGCGATAGACAATCATTTGAAATTAACTTGTTGCTCACGGGAAACCCGGCTGTATTACCCCGGAATCCCAATTGGATACCCTGGATAAAGGTCGCCTCATATTTCAGCTGAAACGAATTTGAAGACATCGAAGTGTTTAAATACTACTCAGTAGGCTGATGAAAATCTGGAGAGCCCACTGCCGGTTTCGTCCTTCTTGGAGCTCGTCGAGTGGACCTAGGCACCGAATCCACAACAATGTTACTTCCCACTTTTTTACCATCCCAAAAAAGTTCTTGACGAGTGTTCACTTACTTGTGTATCTCAAATCGCAGATTTCCCAAAAGCTAGAATACTGATTCACGATCGGGATGGAGTTCTCATAAACTACTTGACCTATCCGACCGAATATAGAAAGCTATCCACCGACTACCTGTAGTTGTCTGGTCTTTCACCGATAGGATGTGGTTTCCCTGTATCCTACTGCCTGCTTTCAATCGGTGTTCTTAATTGGTAGAACATGCCGTCTCTGTTGTTGATTTCAATCAATTCGACCGACTTTATCTAATCAGTTACTTCTTCCAAGTGGTCGACCCTTGGTGTGGGATTAAACCCCAATCTTCTTCGCCACTTCCAGGATGACCATATGGAGGAAACTCTCGCCATTATTCTCCACTTCCAGCTCAGTTCTCGTCACATGGAGTTGACAAGAAGTTGACACTCTGGTCAAACAAATACCTAAACGTTATTTTCGGGGTCCCCTCTTTTATGATTTTAAGGACTCTGAGCAATTAAAAACCCAACCGTGGTAAGCTTTCGGTATAAAGTTTCCAACTGGCCACTGAAACAGGGTAATCAGACATAAGCAGGAAACATGGTCAAGTCAAAAATTTTACTCGAACGATTCGTTACAATCAGTAGCGCTTAGCTCACTTGCTGTGTTATTAAGAGACCCAGTTGGCTAGTAGCACGAATAAAACGAACCCATTTTTGCAGCAGCATAGCCTCAGAATAGCTGTATCCTTAAGTGTGGCGTTCAAAGCGCTGGACGCCTTTGCTTATCAAGCGACGGGACGGACCAACACGGTACTCTGACCTGTTTAGAACTATCAGTCACTCAATCCATTGTCGAGTTAATGACTAGAATACATAATGATAGGTAACACCGATATCTGCAGAAAATATGGAACGGATTACAGCATGACGGATCGTAGAAGGCTGGCCATAAAGATATACGCTTGCACAAGACAAAGAAATCTCACTAGTTAGGCGACAATATGTGAGTAAAATAGTAGTTAAATGAAACTGTACACTTACGGCACAGCGCAAATGGAGTTCCTTAAGCTTGGTCACTAAGGATCGCGCGTATGAACATTTTTTAATTGCATAAGGTCGCAAGTAGGGTCTACCGTTTCACTCAAGCGCATATAAGTAAACAGATGAAAAACTGTAAATTCAACTTGAGATTAAGTATTTTCGAAGGGTTAAGTTGTCACCAGCTAAGTAGAATGCCAGCAGTGTTGCCACCCTTCAGGCTCTGCTAAAACTCACCCAGTTACCAGTATACGGTCGGTTGTCACATCACTGAATAGGAGCTTTAGGCTAAATAACTCATCCAATTGAGATCGCGCCGAGGAAGAAAACTTTACAAGCCTAGCAATTTGCCGATTAGTTGCTGAAACGTTTTCACGGTAAAGGTGTAAAAATAATAAGGATGACCGACTGAACTCGGAAACATGTCCGGAGCGTGAAAACCCAGCTGCTACGAAGGACAGAGGCACTTCTACCAACAGGATTATCAGTGAAGGGATACAATCATAGCTGGAGAAGTAAATCTCACAGTGAGACAGAGGCCGGAGTATTCTTGTATAAAATAAATCGAGGGAAATGAGAACTCACATCGAACGCTCCGGATTTGATTTGACTGTACAATCGGTTTTGGTCTTCATCCCAGAAAGGAGGATAGCCGACCAATAAAATATACAGGATGACACCTGTGGGAAACAGAGGACCACATAAAACATCCGCACGTGATCCACACATAATATTCTCATGCCTGCCAATGTACCCACCTTAGCATGAAACGAAATGAGAGACTGAAAGCCTAGGGCCAGATTCCATAGTTTTGCTAGATGGTGGAATCGGGCATCGAAACACGCTAAAAACGGTCTCAGTTGATAGTGTTTGGAACATTAGTGAAAGCGGTCTGGATTCTGCTGCATCATGCCTTGGAATACCGACAAAAGTGACAACATAACTGGGTTCTACCAAGGTTAAAACGGCTACCCAAGAAGTCTTGTACGACTGCGTTGCATGACTTCACTTTGCAATAGAAAATAATAATAAAAAATGCACGCAGTACATATCACTCGGTTTTACGATTAAGCATTCCCAGCTTGGATAGCCATTAATGGCCGGTTAACTTCAGGTCACCTCACACCGGTCGAACAGTTCCTTCTAGTAAACATTGTGGGTGGGCTGGCTGTGGTAGTTTGTACGATCCCTATGATATGCACCCCTCGGGCATACCAGTGATCTTGCGCAGTCCTGCTAGGTGATGTGTAGTTGAAGTGGTTGCAAAGTCGGTGCACTGTCACAGGAAGGATGGCCCAATTTCATGCCAGCGTTCATTTTCTCGGTGGTACCTCATAGAATTCCGTACAGAACGATCAATTCTGCCTTAACAAGGTGAGGGTGCATCAAGTGGACAACCATAGTCATGCTAGGTGATACCGTGTTTGTTCCAGTAGTTAAACTCCCGAAACGAACAAACTACACCTGAGGTTTAACAAAGCCATAGTAAAACTACTGTGAACTTAAACAAGCCAAATCAATTCCATCACTGGTAAGGATTACTCGAAATCCATAAAGCGGAACTACTGATGCGCCTGATAACTGATACGACAAGCACATTTTAATAAGCTAAAGCTCAGTAACTGTTCTCCAGCCTATCCGACGGCACAGCTCGCTACAGCCTGAAGACAAACTAGTCAACCACAAAAACATACTTTCACTTGATGTAATTTCCATATTCGGAAATGTACTCCTGCTAGAAACTATTGTCAACCTGTGCGCGTGTATCGAAGTTGCAAACGTTGCGTTATACACACCAACAGTTAACTGGAGGATTTCCGCTTATGTTGCACCCTTAATGTACAGTTTCGTTTCAACGAAAAACTGTCGCCTAAGGGACAAAGCATGAACGAGATCACATTTAGGCGTAGAACCTGCTGATATCTACACGGCCACACATGAGACTGAGATATCAGTATCACAAAACCGTTTACGTGTTGAGCTATTGCCAAAGTGATTTTATGAAAATTGGATTTTTGAATTTTCGCGTCCTTTTCACCATGTCGCAAATTATTCCAAAAGGACCGCGCTGCTCTCCTATCGGTTAGTTGCACCTTTTGTGTGCTAACGAAATTATCGTCCCCCGAGGTCGCTCAAAATATTTTTGACGTTGCTCCCACTGGACTTCGCCTTTGGTCGAGGCAGTAAAAGCGCTCCTCCGTAGGTCCGGTCTTCTTCTCTCTGTGCTAAGTGGTTGGGTACGCGTCATGGCTGGGTTTCGTGCGCTCGTCCTCAAGTCGCGTATAGTCGTTGATCGTAAAAAAAATCCGTCAGAATTCGTCCGGTACCACAGAAGAGTGTGGTTTAGACAGGATCCTAAGTTGACCAAGTAACTCAGGTAAAGATATCGATCCTACCAGAGCCCGAGATAGCTCAGTGGTTAAGACGCGAACATAATGACGGAAGGTCCGCGGTTCGACTGCTCCTGTTTAGGCTTGGGCAACCTGACATGATCTCAGCCGTCGTGCTTCCTTCGGGTGGCATGGCAGCTAGGCACCGGAAGGGTGTCAGAGCTGAACGACTTTTTTTATCGATTTAACATGGAAAAGGAAGTGAACAAGAAGTGAAGCAGATCTTCCTGCTAGACGTGTCACTGACCATACGAACTGATGGCTTTGATATGTGTGTACCACAAGGCAATCTGGAGCGCGCAACATATGAACTTTGGTTGTTTTGTCCGTCTACAACAAAACAGAAGTCTCGCTTCCACAGCTCGAGGAATGTGGAATGACACGCTGGAACGCGAACTGAATGCTATTAGGATCGCTCCAAAGGAAGACGGTTATCTTGAACGGTTTAGCAATATGTAGAAAAGAAACGAACCCAAGGACGAGATGTTAACCGGGAGTCATACTGCAGTGGTAAGATCCACGTTCAACGCGGCTAAATTTCTGTGCTTTTTCTAGTCTGCGCCTGCAAAATAACGATAATCTAAAAGTGCTGACCTTGTCGATGAGTGTTTATGAATTCAAGCGCACGTGTGATGCCACTTGCGTAGGTTGTACAGCCCGGTATTTGTTTAAGCGAAGTGGTTCGCGCTGGGAGGTGAGCGCAAAATCCATAGCTCTATTCTAGCCCACCTAGTCGACACGGGGCACATCGTTACTCGAGACACTGCATTTTGGATTGCGTATCACGTGCCAAAAAAGTAATAAAACCCGGTCAGGTTACACAACCTCGCCATCCGACTCCTAACGCCTGAACTTTGTGCATAAAAGCGACTTGTCCAAACCCTCCGGTTGAACTGACCCAGTGTCTCTTGTCTGAGGGATTTTTCTTCCACCTAATCGAAACGACTAACTGCGTATTAGATTATCTTTTTCCTGACTAAAAAAGCAGATTCTCCTACCCTCAAGTTTACCTTACTGTGATTGGTCCATTTTTATTACTTTTAATCCTGTATATAATATGCATCACTCAGATGTACCATTGAAAACGTATTCGCTTGGCGTTTCTTTTTCCCATGACGAATCACATAAGCTAGCTTGCCTGAAGTCATTAAGCAGCAGAAACGAACACAACCAACTCACAACTTTAAGTAGACCGCTCCTCTCCATACTCATACAAAAGACGCCGAGTTGTATGAGTGAGGCATTCGTAATTTGGAAGGAGTTAAAAATGTACCAACTCCGTTCTCACAGACAAGGCAAGAATATGCAACCCTAGTGGAGACGAGATCGGTACAAGCGCGGATGTTTGGAGAGCAGCACTGTACATAGTTGTACTGAAAAACAACTTGCGGAGTATTTGAGGTCACAGAGCCGGGCAACAGTAATGAACGGTCAAAGGTCCAAAGCCTACTCTGTTAGGAACCATTGCTTGCGCTTTCTAGTTTCCAGGCCTCATTAGCATTACAAAAACTGACTGAAATGAGTGATATCAGCGACCTGCAGACTAGATAGCGTCGTCATATGGAATGTGTTCAGACGCATTGGTACAATGAGCACACAGTAAAAAGTGTGCAGAGAAAACGTAGAAAATCGACGTTTAATAACTGAACGCAAGTGAACATGTCTACACCGATCAGGCCAACTAAGAAAGACGAGTAAACAAAACACTAAGAGTGATGGCAACATTTGCTAAAAAATTACAAAGTGCACACATACCACAAGCCCAAATATCTACAGCCTTTCCGTAGGGTTCCTTGCGCAGCACTTCGGGAGACAGATAGCCTGGAGTTCCGGCGAAACCTGAGGTCATTAAAAAGAGTAATCTGGAACTGTTCGTCGTACAAAACTCTCAAAAAGGCACGAAAAGCAAATTGATTACCCGAGCCAACAGAAAAATTTCACCTACCAAATTGTGTTTTCAACGATGCATATCGTTTTGAAGCTTGAGGAGTTAGAGCTTGTAACAAGACTGCACAAAAGTTTCATAACCAGGGGGAATGAGACAGTGATCTATACTCTCACACAAAAGGAAAGAAACAGGTGAGACTGAGGGGCTCTGCAATACTCAAAGCAGTGCTCCTCAAAGGAATGAGACGGAAGGGTGTAGGGACTGATACAGCAGTTGGCTAGACGGCGGCGAATCATCATCATCATCATCGACAGCATGAAGTCAGTGTTCAACACCGATGCTTCACTCCCGTACGGCGGCGAAATGGGTTTGTTTACTATCGTAGGCAGTTGCGATCACTTGTGGTTGTTAAGCTCAAGTTACCTTAGTGATTATGGAGCGAACTTATTGATCGGAAGTTGGTGGTTGAAGCCCAAATCCGGCATCCTGGTTACTCCCGTCTAGGCATGGGCAACCTGATAGTATCTCAGCCCTCGTGCTTCCTTCTGGTGACATGCAGCCATGTACCGAAAGAGCGTTACGTTTGAAGGATCATTAGTTTTACTGCTTATTGTTTCAGTTGTTTCATTCATAAGTATGTTAATCGAAGTTTTTATGTTCAAACAAGTTAAACAGAGTGGAAAGTGGTCGAGAAATTAAACGACCAGATCAGACTAAATTGCAACACACGATCCAGTACCTACGTTCAGCAGTATCGAGTCACCTTCGAAAAGGATTGTCCGCATTAAGTGTGATCAAATAAATTTTGTGGTTTTGCGACAGTGAAGCATCAGTGTCAACACTGATGTTGCTGCCTCTGTAAGGAGTCGCTAAATATGTAAATTACTGTGATGTGTTTCCGATATACGTCATACCGTCCCCAGGAGTTGTCATCGGTTAACATACGAAACAATGTAGCACAAACAGCCGCAGAAAATATTCATTGCCAGGCAGGCATTTCTCCCGAAGTAGCTAGTTTGGGCAGACGAACAAAATGTTCTCGCCTGACTATCAGGATGCCGTCCGAGATACCCGTATTTCCACTTTAGAGTAGATAAAGTAATCAACCGTCCCTTGGGAACTCGAGACTTTCGTCCATCACATAGTGCGTAGGTTCACCATAGCAAGGTCATCCCGTTGAGTGATATGTAAGCTGGTACACTCATGCGGCTATGGCTGACAGACCCAAAGACGTAAAACGGCACGGAATGTCATCAGAACTATTCTGAAGGGGGCAATGAAATGTGGCACATTGAGATCTGAACCCATCACTACACAATGGTGAACTTCGGATTCGAACTTGGGCTCAAGTGAATCAGCTCATCGCAAGTAGTATGCCTGAGATGCACAATGCTAGCAGAAACCCACGAATAAGTATCGACCACTGGTTACACAAGCGGAGGGCACGCGGACCAGCACTGTCTGACGATCAACATGGCCGAAAACTGAAGCAAAACAACCAGGATCAAGCACTCGCAAGATGCCTGAGAAAATACAAAAAGCCAGGTAAGTTATCCACAGCTTTCTCACGGATCCAATCGGTTACATACATCAGGGAAAAAGCAAGGAATCAGACGATGAATTTTCCAAAAGACCTCCAGTCGGCTGATGAGTTTCTCAAAGCTAAATGTTAGAGTGCGACGCACACCGCAATCGCTACAACAAACACATTGCGATCATGTTCAATAAAGAATCAAGTGCGTCACAGATAGGGTCATTTGGAAATTTGAACGGACTGATGTGAAAAAACGAATTTGAGTGGTTCTGAACAACCAGCAGACTACACGAAATGTTGAAATTCAATCGCCGATCTTGTTGTGGTGTTGTCGTGATGGCTTAGTGGATAGTGATGTTTAGTCGGAAAGCAGACAGAGGATTTACACACCAAGAACGCATGAAAATAATAAAAGATTCATAATGAGTTAGAATTGATTCAGACCGTAGTCTCGAGCACCAACAGTGGCCTTTCTCTAGCTACTTTCGAATCCAGAAAACCAGCGGGGACAAATGATCTCTCAGTATAACGCATGATACAACCTGCCTACATGACTAAATACGATTGTTTATTAGTAGCATCCGTACTGTCGGTTTGCCCGTTCATAGTCCTGTCCGAAAAGTCGTCGGTTTACTAGCGAGATCAGCTTATGTGAATGCATGAACTGAAGTCCACGATCCCCCAGAAACAGACGAAATTTTTAGTTCAAATTAAGTTAAATTTGATCAAAAGCATGACCGACAGCTGCGTTTCAGTCATAGCCAATTAAAGTGATTTTTTGAGCACATGGAGGTGTCCCCCCAGGCACATTGTTAGCGACAAATTGGTTTAACTGAGTATAAGCTCACAAACTAGTCGTACTACACATCGCTTCTCCCAATTTCATTGTACTGAGGAAACAGGATGTTTCTGGCAGATGCTCGTGCACCATATTCTGTTACACTGCTCCCAAGCTAGATTCCCAAATGTCCAAACTTTCCCTGCCGCCAGCGTCCAACTCAGATTAACATCCAAGTTTTTGCGGACCGAGTGAAATTAGCCAGTGGGCGCTGGACCTAGAAACAGGATCAGGTTAACAGACATGAGTATGCATCGGGTAAATATTGAAGAAATAAACTGTACCTTGAAAAGGGGGTACACATGCACACGTAACAACTACTTACCGAACCATTGCGGCTGGTCATTTTGAACCTCAATGGCGAGGCCGAAATCGGCCAACTTCACTGCAGCGCCTTTAGACTTGCTAGCCAACAACAAGTTTTCCGGCTAAAGGAAATGGTATACAATAAGAAAACGAGATCGAATACCGAAGAAGATGTGGAACGCAGAAATGTTAAAACCCTTCCGTGAGCATGCAGAAGACGGATTTTGTCACCGATGTGGACCATGTGCTTTCGTTATACATGAATGTCGCCACATTGGGATGAAACTGTAACACAGAGTCGCGAGGACAAAGAAGGGAGTGCAGCAAAGGGCACACAACTCAAACGAAACGGTCGAGGCGTGCTTTCGAACGATCCCATCAGAGTACAGTGCGTCACTAAAAGGATGACGACAACATCTAGCTGGAATACAGTGCTCATTACAAATACATGCATATGTCTTGAATGCGGACTTGTGCTTCGGCAGAAGGCAAAAACTGAACCGGGATTCAAATGAAACAAACAAAGAGCTAAGCAAGCTCAGTCCAGCTGCAAGTTCTGACATGCTGGATATAAAAACGTATCTATCTGCACTTTGTGGGAAAGCAGCGTAGGGGAGAACGCGTGAGACCAACCTTCAAGTCTCGGTGAACGATGTTATTCTGATGACAATAGTTCACACTTTCAATGATCTGCTGCATACAATTGCTGCAATAAATAAATTGAAACAGAAGCGCAATAAGGCGACCAAAGTTGTTAGAAGCCCTAGCACCAGGCGTTCAGTGAATGTCAAGGGAAGGGAAGAGGGATTAGAATGCGTGTGCGGCATGGTCCGGATACATATAATTTCTAGAGCGGTACTCCCTTCATTTTGTCCATTTGGCCAAACAAGGAAATCGACTGGTAAATGGACTGACCTCTAACAACCTTACTGCCGAAAACATACAATCCGAAGGACAGTTTCTCGAGTGTCGAAGAAACGCACACATGGCCCCGCAAAATCGAGAGCGCCGGTGGGAAAGGAAGTGAAGCAATAGTAGTAACCACGTAAGCACATCAGACCACGAACAGGCTTTGTTGGTGAGATTTACTATGCGATTGTGGAACGATGATATATCACATCCAGCCATGTTTAAAAAGCGCAGGCTAACAGGCTTACCCAAGTGAACCTGGACCTTCGCTACTACACACAGGTATATATTGTGAATAGAATGAATGAATTGGCCAATGATTTCTAAACTGGAGTGCTTGGTATTTCTGGTCTCTTGAGGAAACGCTGATCGGCCAATTTGCTGCTGCTGAGAAGCCAGAACAGCAACACGAATCACACAGTAGACATACAAGCCACTTGATTACGTTGCGTTCAGGTGGACCAAGAACTCATCTTCATAGTGTACGGGAATGCATGAACATGAACCTACAAAGCCTATGGTGTATGTAGAAACGATGGGGCACCTAATCAACGATGATCGCGACAGCACTAAAATAACGGCGACAAAGTGTTCATCACACACACAAAAACGTTGTGCGATAAACTCCGGGCTAGTGGAAGTAGGAATTGGAAGCAATCTTACAGGGTTGCCAATAGTTCCATTGGTTGGATTTTCCATTCTTATAAAAGCCACACCCAGTCATTAAAAGCGCCAATTCTCTAGATCATGCTTTAGCAGTGCACCTGTTATGTGGATTGCGTGTGATCATCAGATTATACAATGAGAAACACGGTTAGGGAAACACTATCTAAAATATTATATGCGAAACCCATAACCATATTGATCGAAAATGCCTCATAACACGCAGTGTAATTAGAAATCAACCTACTCTCAAACAGTATACGACAGGCAGAATTGCATACGTTTCACGACCTCTTGACGCGGGAGTTGACAGGCGAAAGCGTACGAGAAAAAAACAAATCAAAGTGAGGCGTTCCACAAATAACATAACTAATCCACTAGAATGTCAGTGGAAGACGGTTGGAGAGAAAATCACGTTTATCTCTCTCTCCTGTTTGCATTCAAGCAAGCTGCTGTCACGCGTCGCACGGTTTCTTGGGGTTTTGGCACACGTGGCACCGGGAATGTTGTACCACATAAATCAAAAGAATAACCGGTTAAAAAACAAGTCAATCTGTGAATAAAATCGGTACTTGTGGGTCCTGTTTTGGATGGCTGTGGAAAACTGATCTTCAATGGAGTGGATTGGAACCTAAGTGCGATGGGGGCTATAAACGGGGCTCCAATTGATTCCGCTGAAGAGTGACAGATTACGAAACAAGGAGCAATCGTCCCACGTGATACATTTGTATTTAGCAGAAATAGGAGAGACTGTTCGAGAAAAGTAATTTACAGGTTGCAGCTGGGAATTTCTAACTATATTTTATTAGGACGGAGAGTCATATATTGAAGCCAATGTCTCTGATGCGGTAGCGCAGATGATTGTATGAGTAAGGTTGTCCATGTGCCTCACGACTGATGTATGTTGTTATGAGTCTGTCAGCACATGCAAGATTCATAGCTACCATCACCAAGTCAAGGTCTCGCCAGTTCCCCACTGTTTATATCCAGTGTAGTGAAGTTCGAAATGCGCTCTGCGGGTTGAAAAGTTCCCCAATATAGAAACCACGCAGCGAAACCTACAAAGTGCCTAGCTCACCTACCAAGAGGACGTTATTCCGCAAAGCAGTGAACGGTAATTCAGTTGCAGTAATCTCCCCGGGTAGGACCTCCCAAAAATAGTTAAGTCGCCAATAGAAGACGCAACAAGCAACATGCGTCCAATTTAAATCGGATCCCCTATCTCAATCTAACACTTCAGAGTGTAGGATTACGTTCCTCAAAAAAATGACTGCAATCAAGAAAGGATAGAAAATAACAGAATATCAAGGCTTGTATAGCGACTTTGGACGACGTGAGTAACCGGGCGCAAGCCAAGTGCACCGGTGGCTTCTAACTTGTTCCAAACCTAATTTAAACTATTGAACGAGGCCGAAAACACCGTTATTATCCGAAAAAGTGTGGAGTTTACCCCAAAGGCGATGGATAGCCTCAAACTAGAGTTCCTTTCCACTAAAGACCCTTTTGGCTGGTCGGTGTGAGCATTTGTAGACATGTGACAGTAGCTTATGGTAGAACATTCACGGCTTACTGATCTCATTTTACAAAGCATAGAGTACTACTAGTCAGAATACGAACAATCAGTCTTGCAACTCAAATTTTATATATATATATATATATCGAATATACGTGTGCAGACAAAAAAGGAACCACAAATGATGTGGAAAAAAACTATTCAGCTCCTCGAGTGCCTCAAGAAATTTGTTTGGAATCTACAAATCAACTCGCGATAAATGGTAGAAAAACTGGTGAGAGTTGCATTAGATCTGGATCAGGGGACAAGTTCCGTCGAAGATGAGTGAGTATTTTGTGTAAAAGTCATTTCCGCAATCATCACCAGCTTTGTGCAGTTTTTACAAGATGATGCGCGGGTGTTGGATTACGTGTATCAAATTCGGAAAGCAGTTCACCCCCGGAAGAAACCGGTGGTAAACTCAGTTCAGGGGGCTTATTGTAAGGTAAACAAAATAGAGTACGATTTTAGCAGAGCATACACCTACTCTTGTGCGTGAGGAGATCGATCGGACTGTAAGTCGATAGCATTCAGCGTACTGGACAGAGAGGTGTAAGACATTTTCATGTTTTGCAAGGTCCTTTAATCGAAGCCAGTCAGAGTATCTTATAAAAACGAGAGACACGAAGGTTGCCAGATGTTTAGGATGCAAGCTTAAATTTGTGAAATTTAGAAAATGTTAAGTTGCCACAGGGTGTATCATTCATGGGAAGATGAGGGTTAGATGGTTTCGATAAAACGAAGCTTACTTCATAAAGCGATTGAAGGACTTATTAGAACAATTTTATAATGGTTTGCACAGGACTTATTGGAACTACGCCATATGTTGAACAAGCGGGTTCACTGTTAACATCTGAGTGACCATCCACTTCCAACTGTCGGTATCCATTGCCTCTAATGGAACAAATGCAACTATCACAAGGATGGAAAAAACATGTAAGAGGAATGGAACCACACTTCCATTTCGTAACTCCTTCAAGGAAACAGCCGAGTGAACGGATGAGGTACCCAAGACCCGGCCTTTGTAGAGAGATACTGAGGAACTATCAAACCAACGTTTGTTCGAAAGATGTGGACTTCGCTTTATGCTGCAAGGCGACCTGTGTGTACGAAGTTTAGACAAACCTAAGGCATACCTTAGGCTCACAGTAAGTCAAATCGCCTGGCCGTGACGCCTATTCGCTGCATGGCTACCGATCAACACAAAAAGCGCGATACTGTCAGGGTACCTGAAACCAAACACGATGTGTTGTGTTTGCACCCTTTCGTCAATTATAGACATGATTAGGCCATTTTGTTGTATCAAAAACGCTAAATAATTACTACCCGATTATACCCCCAGTGGGTTCTCCAGTGTGACGGTGCAGGATGGAATCTGATGTTGCAAATCATACAATTCTCCCACCCGGTCCCTACCAGGAGTTCTTTCACTTTTCCTACATGAATTTTGGGGAAGCAGAAAGGCGAACGTCTCTTCTGACAGAGTTGCATTTTGAAGGGGCAAAAATGGTAGACGGTTGTGGTCCAGTGCCAAAATCAAATCAGCTTAGCTGAACTTTGGAGCAGAATAATCAAGAATATCAGAAGCGGAGCAAAGCGAGTGTAAGAAGCCAAAAAATCAGAACACTGCGAATAAAGCTTAGAGACTAGATGTACATAATCACCCGCAATGTGTCAGGCAAACTTGATAGATGGGAGTTAGAACACGCGCTCGTGTGCGTCATGTTTGCTTGGGCACGGAACATACGCGTTCATTAGGAAAGAACAACCATCATTACCTTCAAATCACGGTGTACTATGGAGTTCTCGTGACAGTAGTGAACAGCATCAAGGATAAACAGAATGCACTTGCTGTAAAAACGAGAAATAAGCCCGGACAGGTAGAAGATTAATGAAGGGCAGAATGGGACGCAAACAAAGCTAGTGAAGCGTGACAACTCAAACTCGTTGCGAACATCAGAAACAGGGACCGACATCA
The DNA here is from genome assembly GCA_004794785.1 of Opisthorchis felineus. Lineage (NCBI taxonomy): Eukaryota > Metazoa > Platyhelminthes > Trematoda > Opisthorchiida > Opisthorchiidae > Opisthorchis > Opisthorchis felineus. Next base: position 386,300 of record SJOL01007370.1, read on the forward strand.
ATTACGGAATGCAACTGCAGTCCTCTCGAGCCCCAGGGACAAACCGCAACAAAGTTGCCTTCTGCTGCCCCAAGTGCCCAAAAAGTGGGACGATTGTCGAGTCCGAGCAAATGTTAGCATAACAACCCAAAACTGACGGTCTGAGGCTAAAATGACCAATGGTTTACCCTGCTACTTAAAGACGGTGCGTTTATTTCTTTTCTTTGTTGGAAAACCAAAATAACACTTTGTATGTGTGTGATGAGAATATCGACTTACTACGTGCCAGATCACCATGCTTAGTACGTATGTGTACTTTTTTGATGGCTTGAACGGCAGCAGGGATAACATTCAAACAAAACTCCAAAGGGAAATTCATGAACGCCTCACTACAAATCACGAGATTGGTTCAGTTTATCAAAGTATCCAGACATTCTGAACTGAAAATTGCATAATCCATAAAATTGGTACTCATCCAGTACCTTGTAGCATCAGCTGGTCAACTCTCCATCGCTGTCTCGTTGCGACCGAGAAGTCTCCAGCGAAATTCTAGTTCCGTGAGCACTTCAAGTCCATTGTGCATGTGAACTAGAAAGCAATATTATATCAATAAACTGGGCTACGAGATGCTCGGAAGTCCGATTGAACAACCCTATCTGTAGAAGACTAAAACTGAATTAAGTCACTGGCCCACTGATCTATACTTAGCACAATTGTTTACCCACGGCACATCACAGACAGAAAACCAACTTTGGAAAAAACTAACCTGGCATCTGCTTCGCTATAAAACTCTCGTGCCACAATATCTTCGAACAATTCACCGCCCGTCACGCTAGAAAAAAAAGGGAGAAAAGTCAGCACCTTATTAAATTTGGAGTTTTAAGAACAGGTTCGAGAGAGCACATTGGTTAAGGCAAGAAAGGCCCATGGTTCGAACCTAACCCAGGCACCATAACTGCTCCTCTGTGGGCTTAGGCAACCCAGTAGTATCTAAAACCCTATGCTCCCACCAGGTAGTGTGGCAGCTAGACAATCGAAGACATATTACAGATGAACGGTTAATATTATCATTATTTATTCAAAGTGAAGCTAGGGACATCAGTAGTATCCGACTCCTGTGAAAATTGGTTCGCTTGCGGAACCGGTCGCATGGTCAGGCGCATTAAACAAGCGCGAGTAAAAGAAACACATGGGCAGCTATGATGAGCGTCAGGAGAGAATTCACAAGTCACATCCATCTTTGGTGCGACTAGATTGTGCAACGTTCTGATTTCTCCTGTCTACATACACTATAGGTATGATTGTTTCGGTTTATCATATCCCTGCGAATGATAGGCGACGGGGTCAATGCACGGCCGCGTGAGGAACCACAGTTGTACCCAAAACCTGATCGAGATGCCGAGGAAACAAGGTCGGAAGGCGATATCAGGAAGTAGAACAGCCACCAGCGCACTCAGCTGATGCGCTCAAGAATCCGATGTTCATGTGTGTACAGTAAATGATACTAGCTGTACATTAAGGCGCCTTTCAAACCATACAATATTCCATAAGTACATTGCCACGCTCTTCCTTCATGTTTTGTGCGTGTTTCCGTCGTTTTTGTAACGTACGAGGTGGGTGCAATTGCAGATATCGAGGATAACGCGGTGGACCAGTAAATGCCCATGAACACATTCGCACCAAATGTGTAAACGAGTACATTGTGCTTCTCGTTTTTCAGTCACATTGGCTAAGGGTACATTCTAGTATGACAGAAGTAGCAAAGCAAGACTTCACTTCGTGCACTTGTCAAACCAATTCACCAGCTGAAAAAGTTTGATCGACGACGGTGGGACACAATGATTAACAATACGAATTCCTGATCCGAGTCACACGACGACCGAAATTCTTACCGACCTAAACCTTCCCCATAAATATTTCTCGTTACAAAGCACCTCAGCGACAAGAGCCCAAAAACACGGCCAATTCAAATACAACAGACGGAACTGAAGAAAATACATCAATTGGTGGTGAGTCGACTGCCTTCGTTTGGCATTCTAAACGTACACACGTCGCTCGCTTTGCTGCTTCCGACACATGTTTGTTCACTGACCACTGGATAGAGGTTGGGAATAATGTATGCTCTGTTGTTTGAAGGACACGTATGCATACATGTATGCACAAATACCAACATACACAGCACGCCAGATAGAAGAAACCTTAGCCGACTAAAATGTTACTCTCCGACACAAGCACGTACCTAACGTTCTCGGATTGATCAGTGCTCATGCGACTGACTATCGGGTGGGTTGTTGTTTGTATACGTAACAAGCAGGGCCATTCGCAGGTGTAGGTCGACTACAAGACTTGGAAGTCATTCCAATAATGGAAGAGCTATTTATCTAGTAGGTCACAGCATGCAACTGAAAATCGTACATAAACATGCCTTCATGAAAGTTTAAGAAAGTGAACCAGCTGTGAAGTTATTTTCAGTTCGATTTAGATCCGAAATATGACCCGGCCAATTCACGACATAGATATACAAAATAACCACATTTGGTTAAGTTAGGCCGTGTATAACAGTGCTCTACACTGAAAGCACAGATTTAAACCAATGTTCTGGAATCAAAGCAGGAAAGCATTCGATCCCGATGTGCGAACACTAGAACGAGGGCATGATTCTTTCAACATGAACCCAATTCATCCGAAGGACTTGTCCTATCTTCCTGTATTTCATAACAGCAATGATTGTGGTCACTGCACACTAGCCTCCAACTCGAAAGATCTCTGTAGCTTTGAGGCACTCGCCAGCTGATTGAACGCAGTACGTTTTGGCCTCAAAATAGCCTCGTTCCACACCTACTTCTCAATGTGTACCGAGGTTGATCGGTGAGAAAGTTCTAGGCACCGTTTACTGGCGATCTCGCGGTTAATCAGTCTCTAATCTTTGTGTGCTAGTATTTGAACTTGTTCATATTAAAACGGTGCTGGTTCGGGTAACATGGTAGCCAGCACTATTCAGTTTACTCCTTAATAGGCTCCGCGTAGCACTGTGCTTAACTCAGGTAGCCCAATACCGCCGGAATCCAACGCAGTGTAGCAATCCAATGGACGAGAAGTGTTCATGGGAAGTTACCAGGCGAGATGAGTGACAAGCCGGAAACCGTTACCCTTCGATAGCATAACTGCGTGTGGTTCAAGATACATCCATACTTCTGCAACCGCTCCTGGCCAGATATAGGCCTGCTTACCATGTATCGGATTACCATGGATTGTATAGCAGATGGGTATCCAAGAAATATCGTCGCTGAGATTCGCTCGCATCATTGATCACAGTAGCTAACGGAACCAATGTCTAGCTGTTGTGAAAGGGTTAAATAACCCATGTTTAGTCTCGTCAGACTATCCAAATGTAGTGCCATGAAAGTTTAAAACAACCGAACGGTCGTCTCAATAAATAGCTTAGTTTTATAGCGTACAGATAAGTGGGCTTTTTGTTCATGACGATAAAAGACAAAATCAAAAGTAAAATAAAACGACTCACAGATCAAACACAAGGTAATGAAAGCCCTCATCCTGAATACTGTCATGGAGGCGGACTGTAGCAAGGGAAGCAAATAAAGGTAAGTTTAAACGGGCAGGTATAGAAAGTAAAAGTTTCGAGCCTCAGCAAAACCTCACAGATTATTCATCCAAACACACACCCCGTGGCGCATAAAGAATGAGTCTTAGAGGAGGTACTCTGGCAGGTAGTTAAGGACATTAGTTATTTCCTTGTGTTTTTCCCGCCCAACTTGGAACTTATACTGCTTTGGATCCCTCTTATTACACGTGTGATATAGCAGCGAAAACATGAAAGAACCTATCTCCTAGGGCTGATGCAAACAAGTTGGTTTTGTCTGCACTCGACTCAGTCCCTTCTTGTGCTAGAGAAAAGATGGGATGAATAGGTCCTTTCTTGCTGTGGTGGCCAATAAACCAGTAAGTATGGATTGCTCCAAAGCCGAATTTGCTAAATAGCGTACAAACTAACATGGGATTATTCTGATCAGGCGATATTTTACTCGACTCGTTAGACGAGCTGTTTCACAGAATGACATGCATCCATACCGCAGTAATTACACTGTCTACCAGACTGAGTAGCCTCGAAACTAGGAACCCAAGTAAATTAAAACATCTCGCATATATACAGAAGGCAACGTCTAATGTTCCTGCGTTTTCGTTTTTTTTGCGACAACACACAGTAAATCAACTCAAGTGAACTCAGGTAAAAAGCATTCGGTTTTGGCGTTCATTCGGAAAATGAGAGCTTGGGGGAGTAAAAATAGGGTAACCCATCAGTGACAAAGACAAACGACATGGATTAATATACTCGAATGCTTGGCTGAATGTGACCAGCTGCCGAAATGAAGACATCCAGTCTTCATTAATCATACCACCGACGGGAAAGTTCGCACAGCAATTGCCTCTCTCCCTGGAGACACTCACGAAAGCCAAAACAGACCACTGGTGGTTGATAAACTGGAGCTTCTATGTGTTAGGATCCGCTGGGAGGCGGACAACAACACTACTGCTGGCGTCAATGCTCAGAAGAATCAATGAATAGTACCTAGTGTGACAAATACTTCGAATGAGTAAGAGACAACTAACAAATGGCTACGGGTGTTTCAAAAACGAAGACTTTCGTCGGCAATTAATGAGAACAGCAACTGATTGATATAAAACTGTTGGTTTTTAACGCCAGGCGCCACCTCATCGTCAAACGTAGTGAACAATGGGAGCAGTCATGCAGTAAAGACGTCCCCACCTAAAACACGTTAATCAAGTTTACAAATAAACCAGGGGGAAAGCTCGAAAATATTCACTGTGGTCTTAAAACACAATGAGTAGGGTAGGTTTTTAGCTCAAGCATCGTATAAACTTTAAAACACTCTGATACCACAACGAGTAACGTCACAATTGGTTTCTAACATATATATTTGACGTTTTATTTAAAATGCTCGTTTAGTGGTTATTTGCAAGTAGAGGTCATCTCCTAGGGAACACTTCGGTCGGTTCACAGATTTCTTTCCGCTACCTTATACCATCGATCACATTGCAGTGAGCTAGGCAAAAGTGAAACATGACATATAGGATAGGGACTAATCAAACACTTCATCGCCTTTGGAGCAGATGGTCCACCAGGAACTCGATACGATTCATGGATTATGGCCGAGCTGCTGACCAGAAGGTTGGCGTTTCTCATTCACACCCGGCTTTTCGAGCGTCTTCCTGATCAAATGTGAGCAGATTAACGGTATTTTGTGCTTCCTTCGCTTTGGGAAACAGCTGCGCCTTGAAAGGATGCCACAGGTGAAAGATTTGATTCTTTTATTTTGGAGAAACGACTGAGTTCAAAAGCCTATTACAATCAGAGTCTACTGAGTTCGCGGAGGACCAAAAATGGCGAGCATCAATGACCCCAGACTGTCAATGACGTATCGGCCATGCATAAAACGCTATTTCACCATAATCTATGGATCATGACAACTCTGTTTCTCACATGAATCGGCTTGTATCACACATACATATAGAGACAGATACGTGGGATAAAAACAACGAACCAATATTTGGATGCTTCAATAGCCGGCATATGCGTGCTTCACGTTCGAGCTTCTGCATATCTGAAAAGAGGGAACCGGCATAACAAAGTGAACAAATGACACGCGGGGTCACAACTAATAGGGGCGCGATATCAAAGCTCAAAAAAGATCAAGACACTTATGCTAGAAATGAGGATTGTTGAAGATCGTCCCTGGAGAAAGATAATTCACCAAAGGTGCATTGGAAGAGCGGTTATGTTTTTGAAGCCCACCAGACCGTGTTTGTCGCTCTAGATCGTGTGTCGAATTAACAGCGTAGAGAAATTGTAAAACTATAGAAAAAATTACAGAGGAACAATGGGAAAACATTGTCCTGGTGCTCTCCAATACCGCGGTTTACCTCCGTAGCAGCAATCAAGTAAATTGAATAGTACCAAATCTCCCCACATTACCGTAAATTTGATTACACTAGCCTACGTAACGAAGCTGGTTGGGAATCGTATTACTGGTGAACAGTTGGATAACTGTCCCCACAGTTCCATAGTCCTCAAAGAGGATTTTATGATTAGAAGGCCGTGGGCTTGAAGTTTTGCAAGTGATTAACATGCAGCAGAAGTGATCGGTCCTTGACACGCAATCTACCTCGCGTTTCATCTCACCAGATAGGTGTAGCTGGATAATATTGCTCAATATTCCGGTGAAAATACCCCAAGCTAGCACTGATGTTCAACACTTAGCAGCCGTACAACCACAATTTATTTGGAAGCCTTATTGTGAAAGGAATAAAAGTGGTCGGATAGAAGACTTAGTCTTAGTCCACAAAACATTCCTACACCTCCAGACATTTGTTCAGACAATCTGGATAGAAACTGATAACAAGGCCACTGATACTGATTAGCAGTCATATCTTGCAACGTCTCCAACCATGCACTGAAGTTATGGCCCCGACCCCATTCTAGAAGGCAAGTGGCACCGACAATATCGACTTTTCGTAATCACTTTCATACGCCTCTGCCAGGTCAAAAAAATAACCACCTCCCTGTTTGTGCTATTCCGAATTAGGCACGAAAGAAGATTATGCATGAACAATACATGACCAAACAACCACAGCTTTTGGTGCTGAAGTCACGGTTACACAAATGAAAACCCGTTCTCCAATTGTTTCAACACGGATTCGTTGGCAGTAGATCACGCACGAGCTGTGGGTGTGAGTCAACGGTTGTCGAAAACTTGAAGACACCTCAGTTCTGCTGCCCACACATTCGAAGTTGTACCGCTTTGCTGCCATGGGCGTCTCAAGTTAGCAAACGCTACCTGTCACTATCTGTCACTACAACCGGAATTAATACAACTTCGAAGATACGTGAAAGCGCCCTACAACCCCGAGTGTCCCTTCTTGGATGGCAAGTGCCATGTCAATAACTGTATGTCCAGCAGCATGACGTTACAACTTGTGGGTGCCAAGGGCATGCCGAAGGACAAGACGATTTCGGTCAGCCCAGCCAAAAACACTGGCTTTTTTCCTCTTCGAAAACGAGGACGATGTCGCCTGTATATTTCAGATGGACAAAGTTTTCATCAGGAGCTATTTCAATACGTTATGGAGACGTTCTAGCATTTGCCTCCTTGAAGTCGAATAGGGATGGAGGGTGGACATCCTTGTCAAACACCACTTTGCGCCCGGCGATCAAATTGCCACGCGTGAGACTCTTTCACAGACGATGCGAGAAAAACCGCGCAGATGTCTACGGGCATCCAGCACATCAAGCAAGAAACCTTCCATCCGCTAACTTAGGACAACATTGACCCCTGCACAGCCGGTCGCAGCGGCCCCTGAATTGCCTGAGGTACCTGAGGTTCGAGAGTAAAGCATCACCGTAGCCTTATCGCTCCTCATCATCCTTCTACTTCACATTACCGCCAACATCCTTACCAACAGCAACACATCATCAACACTACCAGTACCTCCCAACCGGCTTCGTAATGATACACAAGCTACTCGACCCCAACAGATGGAGTCAAAAACAAAGTCTTACTTTTAGAAGGAAATAAGGCATCCGGTCTCACAAGTACCTCTGACCTTGCTCATGGGTGACGGAGGAAAGCTTGTTCGGTATGGCAAAACTCACAGAGGGCACTTAGAATGGCATGTATTAAGGGTCAACCCTACCTTGAAAACGCATCTGAATGTGAGACTCATCGGAATAGCATTCTAGTCATCATCACTTCCAACTCATCATCACCCTACGCAGATTTACCAGTACTCATAAGAAGCAGTCCGGGAGGTGGATGTAGTGACCATACCTTTACCTTGCGACAGCTCCAAGAAAACTGTTACCAACGTGGAAATCAACAGCTGTCATCCTGGACCCATGAACAGGGCTCTATTGATCCGATCGCACCGCTCTGCGACAATGTTCCTGCTTTGAAGTTGTTCAACACGCTCTTCCAATCCGTATATACCAACATAAACGGAGGCGTGAAAGTCCCCGTCGAGTAATCCACTGAAAGTGTTTGTAAGGGTCTCTCTGTTTCACCTCTATACAATTTCCTAATCGCATTGAAGAAACATTTGTCATGACCACTACCTTCAGCATGCAACTTCCTGAGAAAGGCCTTGAGTATGCAGATGATACTGCATAAACTGGATCAGATTTTACACGCAGACAGAGATGGCTCAGCAGTTAAGGGACAAAACTGATCACGCAAGGTCCATGGTTGAACTCAACAGCAGCTGTTTAATTTCTCCCGTCTATCCTTGGGCAACCTAACGGTACCTTAGCCCTCCTGTTCCTCCTGAATTGCGAAGCAGTTGGCATCGATAGCGTGCTACGGCTGAACCAGATGCAAAACACACCAGCCAATTAGAACAATGTCGCCATGTCATCTGGTGTGTGCTATAAAACGCGTACTGTTATTGCAACACCGGGTAGAGAAATCACCATGGCCGGAAACACCAGAGACGGATAAATTTACTCCCCTTGGTGGTCGCATAACGTAGTCAAGTAAGTGCTGAAATCGCGAATGTTAAAAGTATCTCAACTAGTCACAGGCTTCTGGTGGAAGAGAGAAGTGGAGATAAAAATGGCTCGCTCCCTCTAAAAAAGAACGCCAGAGCCATTTGACTGGACGCTTTGGGCAACTATTCAACTGAGTCCTAAAAACTGAACTTGGAACCTCTGACGGCCTCTGAAATATGTGAATAGCTTCCCCAACTCAAGCGCCACCGAGCTGTACTTTGAGCGAACAAAACGCATTCCGACGTCCTGTTTAGTGTGGTATGTGCAGATGCGTGATCGTACGATCTAAGTTCATCTATCTTTTTCTAGGTGTAATGTGGACACCAAGATTTGCGGTCCATTGGAGAGTGCACTCTTTGATGGTACCAATGACCAAATCGAACAAAAGTTATGAGGGAACAACCTTGGCAAGCCCCAATAGTAATTCTGGAACTTTTTACTAACACATTGTAAGCCCCAATACGACTGGCAGTAGGGAACAAGTAGAGTGAATATTCACAAAGTTCAAGAGCATGCACCGCTGGCCAAGTATACGTGGAAGAGCCAATCTATCCACGAAGGTGAAGACTTCCGAAATAAAGGAAAACCACCACCTTCGGTTGCTTGTGACCTTACTCAGGTATTTGGTATGGAGGTGTGGCCAACACATCCTCTATCTGATGCTTTTGGGCTTGTGTCTGTGATGAAGCCAGAGAGTGCAGCGTGTTACAACCTCTGTGAGATTTACACCCTCATGGTTGAATCAGTCATCTCAGACGCTTCCATGATCGTCCCCAGTCAGCTGGAACAAATCCATGTTCCCAAATTAATCTAAACAACATGGTCAAAACAAAACATAACAGTTCACAAACTTTTTCGAATAACGCGGATGGGAGCTCATCGGTCCTGCTCTTAGGCAGAAAGGCATATTAGCACTTAAAAAACTAGGGTCTGAATTCACAGGCCACGGTTTGAACTGAGCACGTCAAACGAAAGCGTGGGTACATGGGAGGATGGACAACTAAATTGCTGTCGAAAACATGCAAACCATGGATCAAGACGCTGGTTCTTGGTGTAAATTAAAGTTCCAATGTTTGATGACGTCACTGACGACTCGCTTTTCTTGTCGCGTTCTGTGTACCAAGCGAGACAGTTTTCAGATAACCCTAGTTTCTTAAGTTTTTGCAACCTGATTACATCAGGCTACTCTCCCTACACTGGGGTCCAAAAGACCTCCTGAATGAATTACCCTCAACGTCCGAGGGTATAAGTTTTGCGCTGAGCAGTGGTAGTGTCTGTTCTGAAATCCCGTGCTTACTTGGAGGCGACCAGAAATAAAAAAAATCCTTCAGCTGCAGCATCCATTCGGTACCCAACTGCCACTCGAGGGCAGCACGAGGGCTGGGATACTGCCAGGTTGCCCAAGCCTAGACAAGGGAAGTCGAGATGCAGGGGTCAGGTTCAAACCGCGGACCTTCCGGCCAGTAAATCCGCGCTCTAAGCACTGAGCCATCTCGCCCCCTGACCAGAAATATCACATGCCGAGTTTGTGATCACATCACTGGTGATGCTTACCTTCAACTAATGCCTTCGGCCAAAAGGCCTGACTGCACGGAAGTGGTGGTTGGGGTGAGGCTATATGAGTTGAGCATGTTGCCGTATGTGTTCCAACCCCAACGAACCTAAACTCAGAGGATCAGGAGACTATCCCCCTGACTTCTGCCCATTGATCAACTTCGTAAGAGAGAATGATGGTCACATGGACAACCTCTTGCACGGCTTAATGGGTCTCGGAAGCGAACAAATCATCAAGCTATGGGAAGGCCGTCTTATTGTCACGGCATTTCGTATTCAGTAAACAATTATCTGACTCTGAGTTCGTACCGCTATGAAGAGGCTGGACTCCGTCACGAAGAGACTGGACCCTACCGTAGTGTGGCGGTTCGTGTACCTCGACGACCCATTGAGCTATACTGCGAGGTGTCCGCGCAACACTCACAGTCCCTCATACCAGGTTGGTCATTGGGTAGAGGTCTGACGAACAGTCTCCTGGCCCTCCATGTTGAGGGTCGGAACATGCGGCGACGTGTTCCATAAAAATGGTAATATCCTTGCATTTCCAGCCCAACATTGCTGCCTTGCGGCTAGGCTTTGGTTGAGGACCCTAATCATTCTCCTGTCTAAATGTGGGCACCCTGGCAGTATCCCAGCCCTCGTACAACCATGACACTTACAACAAACAATACTCTCATGCCACGTCGGCCGTCGCGTGGTGTCATTAGCCGGGTCGCCTTACTTGCTGCATACATCAGGGCAGGTAAACGAAAACATGCTACTGCTGATGCTTCTCTTCTTATACTTCCGTCTTCCACCCTTCCCCGCCAAAATTTCAATACTTCCTCCGCAGGTTCTAGCACTAGGACTGACCGTTTTGCTCGCCCTGCATCACACTCAGCTGCAGCTTCTGTACGTCCGAGTTCAGTAACAACCCTAGTCTGTTTTCAAACCCCGAAAGCCTGTCTACTTAGCCGCCTTTAATGTTCGCACACTGAAGCAAGCAGGTCAACAGGTGGCCATTGCTCGTAGGCTGGATTCTCTCTGCATTGACGTATGTTGTCTGCCAGAAACAAGGATGCAGGACGCAAGTACTGTGATCGAACGGACTACCCCCTCGCTCTCTTCCAGGTTCTGGCTGCACACCTCTGGAGATGCGGAGGCCACTGCAGCTGGATATGCTCGGGTGAGTATTGAATCGAGTGACCGAGCGGAAGCGTCTCTGCTTGATTGGATATCCGTTGATAGTCACCTCTGTTAGGTTCGTTTGGCAACATCTGTGAGAGAATCTAGAGGTAGTGAGGTCCATCGCACCTTGTTTATCGTCTGCTTACGCCACAACTGACTGTAGCTCTGTATCTGCCAAGGACAGTTTCTATGACGCTCTAGGTGCCCTTCTACAGCGGGCTTAAAGCTCAGATATCGTTGTGGTTGCTGGTGATATGGACTCCCAGGTAGGTAGACCGAGCACTGCTGATGCCTGATGGGGTGGTCGTCTTAGGTTGGACACGAAACGCACGGACAACGGGGATCGCTTACTTCAGATGTGTGCCGTTCACAGACTGTTCCTTTGCAGTACGAATTTCCGGCAGTCTCTGATGATGATGATGACCCCCTGGGAAGCGGATCGGTTCTCGAAGGATTTAATCTATTCCTTCATGAGAATTTCGAGTGGGAATTTAAGAAAAAAGGCAGTCCTGCCGCATACTACTTTTGGTGAACTCCCGGGGGGAGGCCCATTCAACGGGAGATTCGGAGGCCCACGGCATTCGTAAAGCAGTCTGTTGGAACTTAGGTAAAATCACGAATATGCTAATTACTTCGTCCGGTTGCTGAAATTTAATGTTCCCAGCCAATCTCCGCACACGGCTTGTCCCAGGTGAACCAGGTTGATGAAAAATGTCCACGATCCCCGAGCTCAGGAGGACCCTAAATTGTGGACCTCATGAAAGCACAGGAAAATATAGCTGGTCAGAGCTGTTCAAAGATGCACCTCCATGTTCGGGTTTCTGTTACACGACACACATGGATTTTCCGAAAATTTAGAGTACGAACTAGGGGAGTCTGTTCGCGAGTTTGGCACAAGGTACTGTTATGCGGCATAGACAGCGTGTTTCTGAGTGGATGGGTGGAGGCTTAAGAACTATAGGGCATGGGAGGAAGCGCTGGAGGCAGACAAAGATAAAGCAGAGACCACGATTATACGATTGTTCCAGTGGCAAACAATTCATGGTGATAGGCTGTTTTGCGGCCTTTGAGCCTAGCCCACAAGGCAAGGGAGGTATTGTCAGCATTGTCAGGTTGACTGGAGTTGCACAAATCTTGATTCACTTCCTGGAATCTGGAAACCCAAGCTTAGAAATTGACGAGGACGACAAAACTGGTTTGAGATTTCCAGAAGTCAGTTTACAATCACCTTGTGACAGATCGGGCGGTGTCTTGCGGCTGCGGGTGACGACCCCGCAGCGAACGCGCTTTCGAGAACTGACGCCCGATGTGAGCGCGTCAGCAGCAGGCGCCAGATATCCTCTTTCGTTCCCGGTTGGTTCTCAAACCATGAAATAAGCTTAATCTGCTTCCTCTGTCGCTACTCGGGTAATAAGGCATAGCAAACGCATTAGCTGAGAATGCTGACATGAAAACGGCGGTGAAAACAAAAGGTTTAAGACGCCAAATAATGGGAATCACAGTAGGGCGCCCCAACAAAGTTGAAAAGACCTAATTGGAAATCGAACAGTACGGAAACTTCTATTGCACAACAGATCGACCGGACACTGCACCATGGAACGTGAGGATTTAGAAACCTGGGTTAGATGTTGTGCTACTATTTGAAACCAATATAAAAATCCCTCCCGATGTAGCCTTGGCTTCGAATGTTTCCAGCTGATGACAGGCCTTCCTCTTGAGGCTGTGACTGACACTGTCTAGAGCGTGTTAGGACTGCCACTGTAATTTTTAAGAATTTTGGTCACTGGTTTTGCCTTGCTTACGGGGCTTCGGTTCTTCGTTTTTACTTACACAAACTATCATAATGCATTATATCCTTGAAGAACCAGTCTCCTGGTGATTTCTGTGCACGGCAAATACACCCAGACAGCTGTCCCAACCTAGTAGCTCACCAAACAAGCGCTAGGCAACAGGCTTAATCGATCTCAAACGTTGCGCACTATCACGGTCGACGAGGTCCCAACTACAGCAACATCTGTGCACATACGTAGCTGTTAAACGTGCCAGGGCATTATTCGAATCGCACCTACCAGACGACCCACGGCACAACCAGCCCAAAAGAATAGTAGTGTTCACTCATTCAGCCGTAGTACCCTTTCGGTGCCCAACTGCCATGCCACCAGAAGCACAGGGGCTGGGATACTGCTAGGTAGCCCAAGCCTAGACGGGAGAAGTCGAGAGGCAGAGGTCAGGTTCGAACCACTTCCGGTCAGTAAGTTTGCGCTCTAACCACAGAGACATCTCGCCCCCAATAGTGCCCAAAGGATAAGATCACTCGGAACAGTTCAAAAATGACACACGGGAGGCCATTCAAAGTAGGCTGGCAGGTTAACAAGCTTATTTAACCGCGGACTGGAAAGTGGTATTTTTGAAAACCTCGCCGAATTGAGGATCGACTTATCCAGCTATAATAATAAAGAGAAAAGTGCAGTATCACATCCGAGTTGCCCGAGTCGCATCGACTTTATCAAAGCAGACGAAAGTGGGGACTGAGAGCGTCTAATTATCCTGAAACGCGAGTGGCTTGCTTTTGTTCAACCGTAAGGCAGCCTAAGCAGCAACCGCATACTCAAGCATACACCCCAATATCCATGCCAAAGTTGATCGCAATGACACCCACAGTTGGGTTGAGACCTGAGAGCTATTATGCTGTTCGATTTACACAAAATTCAGCAGTCCAAATGTCTGCTTGAGGATTCAGTCCGAATTCACCCGTTAAAAAGACCGGATTGCATCGCAACTCACCTCTGGATGATAACCGCTTGGTGTTGATTATCTTTGAAGCAAACTCCAGACCAGTAGACAACTGAATACATCTTCTGACAATTGAAAAAGCTCCCCTAAAATGTATTCTCCAGATAATGATGAATATTCACCTTCCCAATTCCTCTTTTAGTTCATATAAATCTGAAAACTTCGGCAAAGCGGACGCAGCCATCTTTCGGAGAGTTCAGAAGGCCCGGTCCGCGCCGAAACAGGGGTACAGAACAATTAGTGTAACCAAAACGACGTTATTAGGTCAAATCGGTGTGTGCGCTGGTTGGAGACCGTAGGCTCGTACAGTCAGGTTGGTTGGCATCGCATCTGTCCAGATTCGTGCACACGGACTGAGATAAGACAGTTTAACCTCACAAGCTGAGGTATATGGACGGCAAAGTAATGGGAACTAATAGCTATGCATGCAGCTAACATGAAATGGGCACAAATATCAGTTGTATGTCCATGGGCCAGTGCACTTATGCAACAGCAGATTATACAGTAAAAAGGGTGGCCTCTTGTGGAGGTATAAGTAGCTGAGTTAAGCGTCCAGCAATAAGTGAAATTCTTGATGCAATGGGTTTTCTAGGAGGTGTCCATCAATACAGCCCTGGGGTCTGGACTGTGGATTCTGAGATTCTTCAGAATCGCTGGACGTGCCCACAGGTGAGCAGATGGAGGCTCACCTGCTCGGGAGATTTTGTATCACAATCTCAGACTAGTATAAATAGGCTAAAGTAAAACTTTTGGGCCATTGTTTAGGGTGATGAATGTGGCCATAAACAAGTAAGCACCAATAGGGATATGGCGAGAACGCTTCTGCATGTGCAATTGCGCATGAAGTGAAAGCAACTTCATGGAAATGAAATGGCGTCTTGCAGAAAAGTGGGTAGCCATATGTCAATGGCTGGTCCACAATGGAAAGAGGTAGTGGATAAAAGACTATGTCAGTCAGGAGCCTATTCCGCTGAGAACGACTGACGAAGACAAATTTCCCCTCGTGCGTGCACTGAACTCCTAAGAAGGTGAAATGTCGTGGCAGATGCGCGGGAAGGTGAGCTGATAGGTAAGAACACCAAGAACGGGATGTACTTTGAAAACAAGTGTACTTGTAGCCTCTACGAAAGTTGCAGTCTTTAGGTTCGATGATATTCAGACTGGAAAACGTCTCAGTACATGACAGAGTAAGCTGCAAAGGTATTTTGGTCGACGTCCGTTGAACATTCGTAGCTGCATTTCCCAAGGGTCAAGTCAGGCTGCGGTAAATACTGCAGCTCTCCAGAACGCGCAAGATGATGAGGGTGTATCGACAAATTATGGCAAATTTAAGGCGCAGAAGGTGCAGATGTTTGTTTTAGTGGAATGGCGAAAATCATAAAGGGGGAGAGGTGTTGATCTGTCTGAACACCCAGGTCCTTATGATGTTTTACGGTAGCTTTTATAAAGTGAGAGCCATTGGTATTGGGGTATGCCCTATGGGTTGAAAGATAATAAAGGGACTACTCAAAACAAACGCATGTCTTGTAGAAAAATAACATGTGATTGGACTGAACTATGAGGTCATTTCTAACAACCACATTGAGAGAACGTAGCAAAAGCAGCAAAAGTTGAGTAATAATAGAATATTGTCCATATTGGAACGGCAGGCGATCTTCGGAATGCCGTTCACATTCCTAGATTTTTGTGAGAAATGCACTTACTCTCGTCCGCAAAACAGGGGTTCAAAAGGAAAAAAAATCAACCAGCTGATGAGATGAGACTGAGTCGCCCAACATCCTTCAGCATTTCGTGTGATATGGTGCCAGAAAAATTAAAAATGTCGAAGAAAGTGTGGTTAGCTTCACTGATAAGCTCCATAGCGTTATTGAGGCAGAAAATATGTCTGGGCTTCACAGCTTGCTGAAGCAGTTCATGCGATAAAAGTCGACACTGTGCAGATATGTTTACAAGCTCTTAAGTGATATTGCGAGGGGCGGGTTGAGACTGATTGGCGGATATTTATAGAAGTCATGCCACATTCTGCACTTCTATGCCGCACGGATTTCCTGCCTGCAGGTTTACGAGGAGCACCCAGAGGAATACAAAAAACTACTCGGGCCTCGCCCTGGGCCGGGTTTGGCATAACTACATCAAGCGTTTTTAAGTGAGCGTACAGTGTGCGCAAACGGAGCAATTGTGTCAATTGACGCTCTAGCGCCATCTAAGAGTGGCAAGCCTCAGAGGCTGTTGAGCTGGTGGCTTCGACGCGGTCCTGAAGGCAGATCCTGGTATAGCAAAGGGGTGACAGAACTTTAAATGACGGCGATTGCTCCCCTGTTGTCAGGAGAGCTATGCATGACCGTTTCCAAAAAGTGTGGTATTCACTGCGATTTCTCAACCGTTTGGGACCGAAAGACGGGACCCCGCTGAAGTGGATGCTGCTGTTATACGGAGGCGAGTGCTTATGTGCGGACGGACGTGATAGAGACCAACAGGTGACTGTTATGGGGTAAAACCGACCCTATGGCACTGGAATACTCAAGGTAGAAGCTGAAAGCACAGGGGTGAGGGCGGGCGAAATGTCAGATTGGACATAAATACACCGTATATTGTGGTCGTGAGCAAGCAGCGGACAGCTCCAATCGCTGAGATATCTCTCAAAATTTAAGGGTGAGTGAAGGAGAGGCCTATGAGACACATATTCGTTCTCCAGAAAGGAACACAAGGCCCAATGTAAAAACACATATACCTCTGTTCCTCCTTCGCGGGGAGCAGTTTGAAAAAATAGCGGCTGACTTAAGCCCGCTCAGGCTCCAGGATATTCCACTTGAACTTCTCCAACAAATCGAAAACACCGAATATGAAAAACCGTAAAAATTACAGATGCCCGTACTCGAATGCAAAGACAGCTTACCAAAAAGTTACCTGAACCTGTTGCACCATCAACCGCCAGTACTAGCGTTGACGCTCCACGGTACCCTCATACTCTCAGTGCTCTGTGACTGCTGCCAGCACTGAACCCACACCTAGCTATCCAGTAGCTTCTTGCTTCACAGCC
>SJOL01007370.1:438419-462342 GCA_004794785.1 Opisthorchis felineus
TTCTGGTGCTCCCCTGGGCCGAGTCCCTCTTTCGAAAATATTTTAATCGACTGCCCTGAAATATACACACGAAACGTCTCTTTGATTTCAGATGCTCATCACAGCCAGGGTTCTCCCGAAGATAATTTTTGACACTACGGCCACGCGAATAGGAAATCTCAAGGTCAGGTAAGGTTGACTATTTCGTGTAACTTGGCCCAGCACCAACACCTCAACCAGTTTTTCATGCTGACCTATTATTCATTTGGGAGCCCCTCCAATAGCCACATTCACCCAGCTTTTTGCCATCGTCTACATAAGTGGGCTTTCTTGGCACTTAAGCTTACCAATACCAGTCCTTAATAATCCGCCTGATACCACGAAGCACCCGATCCTTACTTCACTCCCCATCTGCTTTCCGGTACTCATACATCACGGCTTGCTAAAAACAGTTTTGCCGTCGTCAACATAATTTGCAACTATCGCATACTTAACCACAACAGCACCCGCAAGCAAACTATACAGAGACCTTCGGTATGTGGTTATGGTTTTAAAAGCTTCCAACTCTCAAGTTCTCGTTTACCTGATACGTTAGGACCCATCCGTTTATCCATGCTCCCATGAGGCTTTTATTCGCTGTCTGTTGCACAGGCTTGGGCCGCGTTCTCACTGACTTATTGTCGCCCAGCCTCATTCCCACAATATTTTCTAAGTCCCCCAAATATATAGGTGATCGAGACTTAGGCGATTCTGAAACGATCTAACCGTATGGCCTACTGCCCCCAATTGCCCCGACAAAGGAATATCCTTCAACCGATATCTGAAATGCCTACATCGCCACAATGCCATCACTCTCGTCACCGTCCCCTTAGCGTTTGATGGACACTGATCCCACATCACCTATCCACTCAGTGCGTCCGAGGATACGCCTTGCAGCCAAGAAGACCGCCTCCCAAACCCCTAGCTATTCAAGGTTGGCTAACGAAGCGTTCTGCGTAATCTGAGACTCCTGACATCTCTTTTCCTTGTCCACCCGGCAACACCATTCCATGTCTGGGAGATTCTCCGATTTTAACATCTCCGGC
The DNA here is from genome assembly GCA_004794785.1 of Opisthorchis felineus. Classification (NCBI taxonomy): domain Eukaryota; kingdom Metazoa; phylum Platyhelminthes; class Trematoda; order Opisthorchiida; family Opisthorchiidae; genus Opisthorchis; species Opisthorchis felineus. Next base: position 439,484 of record SJOL01007370.1, read on the forward strand.
AAATTGTAGAGCGTGAGTCGAGACATAAACTAGCTTCCTACCGAGGTAAATAGCCCGTTGCGTGTATTCTAAATTGTGATGTGGTATGCGACCTGTTAACTCTTAAGAAGGCGTCAGACTTTATTGGCATGCTTGCCTCTGAGATTCATGAGCGTATGCAATGTTGACACCAGGTTCTAATCTACAACACGCCCCACCGCTTGAGCGCAAAAAACTGCTATTCTGACAGCATGTGGCATTCGTGTGTTGTCCAATATTAGTGCGATTCAGAGTTGAAAACAAATCCTTACGTCTGCTGACATTCCAGGCACTCCTGTTCTCCATCTCTCAATCCTGAACGATAAATCTCAAAGCTGTTTGTACTCGACTGCAAACAGAGCTTACTAAAATGTCACCTCCTCAGTCCCGAAACTTGTCCAGGCAAAGCTAATCTCTTGATTCGCCAAATCCACGCAGACCAATATATTTGGTCTGACTCAAACGCAAACTTCCCCTACAACCACCTCCTTGATGGCCACACAATAAGGACTTCCGTTGGTACATGTGAGAATAGCACCATATTAAAGGAGAACCTACTGAACAGCCAGGTAGCCCGGCCTCTTAAGCAGTCAAATCAAAGTCTGTCGGGCCCTCAACCGTCGATCACAACGCCGGGGTTTCCCTGGTGTCTTTATTTGTTTTACAACCCGGCTTTTCACTTTTTATGCCATACTAGCGTGCCTGCCAGCTCTAAATCTCATATGTTGACCGACCAAATCTGTCGTCCCACCTCAAACCAAACAAATCAACTCTACTGGCCCATTTGATGCACTGACTCCCAGATGCTCAATCCTTCTTGTAGCTCCACAAGCTCGACTGCCATCAAAATGTCTGTAAGCGCAAATTACGATCAGCCTATCTCAAACTATTGACTGCCATGTCCCGCTGTAAAACTGACCCAATATGCTATCAGACCTACGCCCCTTGTGCCCACAACGGCCAGTGCCAACACCGAAACCTTCATTTGGTCCTCACACTCCATATGTTCTGTCACTGATCGAAGAACCGAACCCACGTCGACCTATTCATTGGCTTCTAACTATTCAGCTCTTCAAGACCCGAGACCTTCTACTGCTCGTAGGTTTGTGCACCTCACCTTGCCTTCGTGAATGTCACGATCACCGTATTGGAAGTCGTTACGAGCGGAACTGAAGCGGTGGTTTTGTGCTTATTTGTTACAGTTTCGTGCAAACTATATGATTTGGCAGTGTCCAGATGAACTGCCCGACAGAGCCACAAAAAACGCCAACATGGACGACTACCTAAAGGTTTCCAGCTACACCGTAGGGAAAACTGCCTGCTGATAGTCTTAGAAAACAGTCAAGTTAACGAAGATTCAAGGCTCAAGAAGTGACCGTGTGGCAGTCAGCAAAATCTACTCCAGACACCGGAGCACAAGAGGGCCACAGGAGTTTGTAATGTTTGTTTACCTGCCCTGCGTTTTGGACGGCCGCGCCTTGGACGCAAAATGCTTTTACCTGCAAAACCTTGGTGGGTGGAACAAAACCTTTAGACCAAAGTGTGGCATTTTGTTGCATATGTGCTCAGACCAAAAATTACACCAATCTGTTTTCTTTTTTACGCAGTTTGTTTTAATTGATCTCTGTTCAAAACATTTGACTTTCAACTTGCTGTGCTATCGCTTCGAAAGTGGCTTCACACGCGTTCGTTGAGAAATTTGGGGCTGTATCCTTTTCATCCTTCACGGCATTTCAGAAGGCCCTAAACCAATACATGAAAGATAATTATGTGGTATTTGTGCGTTCCTACAGTAATTTAAGCACCAACGCTGCTCTGCGTTACGAATGTATTTACTACAAATGCAGCAGGCGACCTCCAAGCTCGACGGAAAGGAGGGGAATCCGAAGAAGCTAGTAAGCTGTGCCTGTTTTGTAATAAAACACAGTACTCGGAGAACCGGCTGTTCAGTTCGATTTTGTCTACGAAGGTACAGAAACCACCTAACAGTCACGAGACAGAACGATATTTTTAAAATGTGAGATAACGTCTACAGAATATCCAGTGTAAATTCTTCCAAGGTGGACAGTTGAATGGCGTTTGTATGCGTTATACTCCTCAGACTTAACGAACTGGAGGAGTTTGTTCACCGAACTTCGGCACAACAGAGTTTTGGGGAAGCTTGCAAGGAATTGAGTAGAATAACAGAAAATACCTTGACGCATCGTGCAGCGCTGATGCGAGTATGCATCTGTGTGAATAACCCCCATTCTCTGAAATGCGCAACTAGTCAGGAGATCATGCAGCGTCTGCATATGAATTATCGAATCCCTGTGGGAGGTTTTTCCCACTGGAAACCATGACGTCACTAAGCTGGATTACGTCCAAAAGCGCAATGACATTTCCGTAAAACAAGGCCAACCATTGCCTTTCGTCCCGATAACCGTACGCGTTGTCGCTTGCCTTGGCTAGTACCACGCCCCTCTCCCACATTGACAACATTCATTTCAGCTGCATGGCCTCTTCTGAGCCTCGCACTGCACCTTCTGCAATTGAGGAGAGAGAAAACTAAAATGGAAGACCGTGCCGCTGGCCTAAACATGCCCTGGTTGTGGCATACATCCCGGGCAATTCACCCATGAATCCAAAACATCGTTTACAGCAGAGCAGAAGATGCTAACAGAGACTCACGAAATGCGCGCGGTATGATGCCTCTGAAACAACTCGTTTTGCAAAGCCTGGACGCTTTCCTTTAGGCTATGCCTGCGCCATTCTGAAGTCACCTTATCGTCCAAACATGCAACACCCCCAGTCATCTCATGTCTTCCTCCGATCTCTTGTCCGTGCACGCTCTGAGCTACCTTATTTGTGTACAATTAAGCCAATGCATTCCTTCACATTCACATATGCCCACACACATTCGCATCGATAGCATACCTATGATCTCCACATGAATATCAATTGGCTTTTTTGAGATCGGGCAGTGTCGCCTCACTGCAGTAATTGTGACCACTCTTATCTGTCCGCTATTTCAGGCCGCAGTCTAACTCATACCATAGGGCCCCCTAGCAGATATTTTCGACACTTTTTCCTCTTTTGGCTCCCCAATGTAGACACGCCTGTTTGATTGCCTCGCTTGAATGGCAGTAATAAACCACGCCGTGCCCTCGATGGATCCAAACATATCCTTGATCTATGCTGGTCTCAATTCGTCACGATTGGTTGGCCAATCCTAATCACCATGATAGCTTTAACTGACTCACTGAAGATGTTCATGGACAGGGCTGTCCACAAACCCAGGTACGACGTTGCGTTGATGATACCGCGACTACTATACCCAGTCTAATGACTTTCCCTTGTTCAACGTATCCCTACTATTTCCCGACCAAGAGGGTTACGTGCGCAAGTAAGGCCATCCCAGTCCGTTGAATTTGTGCCAGAACATCAGCACTGTCTGCTTGTTCTACCCATAAACCCACTAATTCTTCAAAAGACACTAATAAGAAATCAGTATAAGGTGACGACAAAACCTTGCCGTGTATCCGATACAGCGTGTGCTGATCATCATAACAACCAACAAATTTACTGGCTGTGACGAAATCCTTGGTTTGGTCTGGGTGGACGCCTGCTGCAACGAAGGAAAACGCTTTCCTATACAAGTCACGAATGGCTACTCTATTCTGAGTTTGCGCGAAAAAAGAGGGCGTAATTATCATTCATGTAGTCCTTAGATTATTTCCAAATCCAATGTAGAAGAAAACACGTAAAAAAACTTATCCACAAACGTTTTCACCATCTTCATGGAGAAGTCATGCTCGGCCATTGGCAACCATCAAAATATAATTCTGCGCCCATAGTGGATTTTAAGTGCGTTTAAGCGATCTTCAAAAAAACTGCGGCCGCATTGGGAGATTTTGAGGGTTCGAATAAGTACGATCAAATGCTAAAAATTAATGTTAAGGTTCCTTTCGCTTGAACTGTGGTTTCAGAGAAATTTTGTGTGTGCCTCTAAGGGTCGGCGTGACCAAGACGTATTTACCTTACAGTTAAAAGAATGGTCTTCTACAAGACTGGGCTTATTATTAGCAATGATCAGGTTACGTGGCGCACTGCGTTTACTTTCACCGTAGTTACTGCCCGTAAACATTGCAGAATAACATATGTGTAGACACAATATGGATTTTGGTCAAAAACTGAACGCAAACAAATGCAGTAGGTTTAAAGGTTGGTTTAAAATAGTAATGAATTGACAAAAGATGCACACTCGCTGTTGCAAATTTGGACACGGGGTTGATGACCCGTTGGCTTAAGATGTAACTTACAACAATTTTAGAGCAAACTCCGGTATAAGTGAGTGCAATTTTGTGTGTAGCAACAGCGGTCTACAACAGCGTCAGGTTCTTTTCAAAGAAAGAATGACAAAATCTTAGGGCGCATCAAACACCAAACTGTAGTAAACTGCGCTTATTCTTGCTGTGCGCATTAGGGAAGTGTTGAGAACTGACGAATCTTGTGTGTTTATTGAACTGTTTCTTTAAACTGGTTCAAATTCAATGTGAAATCTCGTCAACGACTATGGGATTTCAAATGCAGCTGAAGGGGTTATAACACCAAGAAGTATAAGGATAATTTCAGACTTTGGAAGAGTACTTAAGATCACAAAACTTTTGATGCCCTGCTCACTCGAGATATTGGCATGTGACTCAGTTTACTGAATTTTACTTGAACTCCGCCAGGTTTTCTGGCATTGGCTTGATTTCTCTCCGATCAAATTTAAGACGGAACCGTATCACTATATTTTGAGGATCAGCGCTCTGACTTCACTGATACACAGATCAAGATAATGAGATATGTTCCAAACACATCTACAAAATATGCTTCCTGCTCCGGTTCTGAATCATTATGCAAGACAATATTGTCCCCCAAAGTGGCAATATCCTTCAACCGTTTTGGTATAGATTTCGTCCTTTAACTGAAGCCAGTTTATGCCGGAAAGCATAGGTTGGTTTCACTTACGAAACGAAATCTACACCAAAACACTTCCCAAATCTCCCCACACTACCAACATCCTTCAATCTACTCATTCAACAGAACATTAGGCAAAGATCAGTGAACGATCTCATCACCAAATCAAAAGGCATCCTTTTCAACTGATAATAAATGTCACCCAGTGTAAATACCCTCTTATCTCTATTTTTCTCCTAATGGCTAGCGGCGGTGCCAGGAACACGAATAAAAAACTGTAAATTGTTAGGTCTGTAGGATTACTGTTTCGGATCGTTGCAGACAACAACAGTGAACATATGAATCATTTTATTTTGTTTAGATTTGGCAGTTAAGGATTAGGTTCTGACGCATGTTTCCAGGACATTTAGCATCTTAAAGTATTTTATACTTTTAAGTCACGTATGTTTTCATTTTAGCCATCAATTTTGGGTTTACAAATTGCCACGTTGAAACTGCGGTCCACATAAGCCTGATGAACACCTTGATTTGTATTATTGGCTTAATTTTCCTTAATTTTTGCTTCCAAAATTTTTGCTTCCCATTTTTGAAATTTTGATAAACAAGCCTACTTGAATTTTTTACCCCTGTACAAACGAGAACATTCATTTAGATAACCAAAAATAAATTGTGGAAACAACTTTTTTGCTTGCAGTACACATTTTCCAGTCTAGCGAGAGGTACAAGAATTATTGTCTTTAGATGTGGGGTAAAATCGCATTTTTAAATTAAACTAATAAATATAAGACTCCAATGGTTCTCTTGCTTATAATATTGCTCAGCTGGCCTACAATTAGTCACAAGGGAAACTAGCTAAAAATTCAATGAGGAAAATGTTATGTGATACCCCTAAGGCTCCGCACTCTCCTGGTTTACCTAAGGCCAAAACAATCTACTAACCATTCCTGATGATAAGGTTTTAGGGGTTATCATCACCACGATGTGAACAACACGGCTTGGCGTCATAGAACCGCTAGCAATGCCAGCAAACATCTCGGGCCATTGAGTTGAGCCGTCAAACAGCTTGAAATAACCCTGTTGTGCACCCCTGCTGCAACCTGCATCAGATCACACGTCAAATTTTCCACTGAAACCTGCAATCTTTAGCTACGAAAAGCTTTTATAACAAACTCAAAGGCCCATTCTACATAAAATTTCCTAAAAGAAGCGCGCAGCCATCCTCGACTCAAACTCGACCGCACACAGTAGATTTCGCGGTAAACATATTCTCACCCTTGCTTCCAACTGGCAACACTTGCCGGTAGGATATGAGGCAAAATTTCGTCTACTAACGCTGCAGTTTCAACTATTATCACAGCTCCTACGACTTTGGTGATTTCTCCCTCCATAACTTATTACCCCTGGTATCGCATCCAACCTTGCGGCTCCATTCGCACATTCAGTCAGTGCTATTCTGCATCTGACAGTCAACTGAATGACATTCGGTCCAAATAGTGGCTAAATCACCATCACACTAAACGCAGTTAAACTCAATCTGCTTAAAAAAGTCCACCTTAGCCAAAACTGTCCGGTATTAATTGTAAAACACAGATTCGTACTTTTTCAGCCGTAATTAATCTCAGTGCCGCAAACATATGTGCTGCAATTTGAAAACTCCTTTGTATCAATTTTGTATCAAATTTTCCTGTTGGTAATATAAATTCAGTCCGCTTAGGCGAGTGTTTCCATCTTAGTAGAACTGCCAATAAAATATTTAAATGCTACTCTTTGAAGCAGTAATCTTGGAAGTTGCAACGTTCATGAGTTATGCATTTACAGGTTGTATGAGCTTATGTCGTTTCAGGCCTATCGCATCCATCCTCACAAATGCGTAATTTTTAGGTATGAGGCCTCAGTTTCTATCAAAAGACTGGTTTGCTTCTAAGGTGTTTCTGTAAATATGCGTGATCAATCCCAGTTTATACCCAACTTTTCCAGCAAGCAGAAATTGTTTCTTGAATTATCAATGAAAATCTTCCAACAAATCATTTGTAAAAAAATAATCATGCAATCATTTGATTGCCCCCATTCAAAGATATGAACCCTTACTTAGTGAACCGTGCGTCCGGGTTTAATGGAGCGGAAACATCAGCAGTAATATCTGCAACATATAAGCGGGGTTTCCAGACAGCACCTTCCTGTATTTTTCAATGTTCTATCCTCTTTTTTAAGAACAAGTTCAGCCTAGCTTTTTGCTCTATCTCTGTTGTCCGGATTCTTGAGGCTGTTGTGCGCTCTGACTTAGTCGTCGCGTAGCTGCCCAAAGTTTCTTAGTAGATGGATTGTACGAAGACAGTAGTCTGACCCAACTTACCAGAAAACCACAAGAATTATCGCATATTCACACCAACTTTTCAAAGAATGCATTTAGCTTCCAGCATACATTGAACAACGCTTCGTCAATTCAGTCTCTGATGTATCTGCTGACGGAGTATCAAATTCGCAGCTATATACTTTTACTTGTCATGTGGGCAGACAATGAGGACGCATTGTCATTCATTTAATCTTCGAACTGCATTTCAATCTTCGTCTTCTTTGTCAGAATACGACCTGGTGTCAACAGTCACAGCACATGTGATTAGACAGTATGTAAAAAGCCAACCCAAACTAATGTGATTTTCAGCGGAATTCCAGTGCCACACGATCCTTACTCTTTTTTCACACCGTCCACCCCTCCGTACTTTTTGAGGAGTGTTGGTGCGGATTCTATTGCGAGTCCTTGCAGCTCTCTCTTATACCTAGACAAACCGACTGTGGTGACCAGTTCCAAATTCGCGCCACTTCTGACTACATTTGGACTTCAATACAGCAGAATATAAGATTGGGATACTGGTATGCACCAGAGTGTTTTTATCTTATATTGGCACGTTTCCACCTCAATAGGAAGAAGCGAAAGAAACACAAGGCATTTCATTCAAGGGAAATAGTACGACCGTATCCAGTTGGCAGACAAGGAAGGTGTGGTCATCTAACTTGCCTAGATTGTTGATATGAATTGTTTTTGCAAACGAAGTTTACGATTTCAGCGGCCACTGTGCGTAAGGCTTAGCTGTTGGGCTTATGAGCACATAGTAACGTTTGGTGTAGTCAGTAAAGCAACACGCAGGAAGACAGCTATATATTACGTCAAATTAGTCGAATGCTTCTTTTTGGTACTTCAGATTTACTTCGTCCTTTGTTGACGAATTTCATTCAATCTAAAAACCACATTTTGGACCTGAACTAAGTGTTTATTTCAAATGTTCTATACGGAACTCACCTGAGGACAAAAAGTTCTATCTTGTTGTCATTAACCAGATAGGCTCATTTGAGATGAGTTTCACACCCAAAAAAGGCAAAGAAGCAGAAAATCTTATAGAGTCAAACCTTTTGTTCTCCTGACTCGCATATATGAGGATTCTTTAGAAATTGTAATTGATTTATCGAAAATCCCTCGCTGAAATCGAAATCAACCCAGAACACCATAAAAGATGTCATTTGCTTCCAAAAGCAGCTTACAATTGTCTAAAATGGTTGATTTTTATTTTGACTATTTCTTCATGTGAATTGGAAAACTCTAAGCCATAGTTAAGCCGCATCAAGCCTTAAAATAGATCTGAAAAGACAAAACCGTCAATTAAGGGTTGAGAAAAACGCATTTATTCGGCGTTATGCGATGTAAGCTCCTCAGATCCAAGAACAGTTACGAAGAGGATTATAGGGGCATGAATTACTGACATATTTTGTGTGTTTCCTTTAGTACGCGTGAAGCGCAATTCCGTCCACAGCGTTCGTGCACTGATTGTCGGCACGGTCCATCGCATACACGGGAGGTAGCTCTGTTCGTGGACTAGAACTGCGAAAATAAAAGGAGTTTGGTTAAAGTTTTAATCGAATGCACAATAAGGCCAAGCTTCGCATCAATGTATTGATTTTGCCCGATGGTCCAGCTGAACTAGACCAAGTTTGGTATGGGCCTCACATAGCACCGCGATGTTCCATCATAACATTTTCATATGTGATCTCATATCAGACCAATGAAATTCATCTCAAGCGATAAAATAATTACTTTCAGGATATACCCCATCCACTGGCCTAACTGTACGCCATATATTAATCTCCCCGAGTTTTCGCAAGTGGGGCAGCAGTTAATGCTTGAATGTGGCTTGATCGCCAACTGAGGCGGACTCTTCGTCTTTCATAACGGCCATATTTGAGCAGTTCGATAAGTTCGCGGCTGTTACAGCACCCACAAAGCATTGAAACATTTTGTTACCCTTGTAGGGTGGGTAAAAAGAGATAACTGTTCTCCACTGTTGTTGCTATTGGACACGTGTCCCGCGGCAGTCGCACTGCAGAAGTGCACCATTACCCGAACTCAAGTAAAGCTCCTTCCACAGCTGAGAGGCAACCCAGAGACCTGCCAAAAGATCCGTTACACCGATAAAGAACAAATACCAAAATGACTATTATCCTGTCCGACACCCACAAACTCAAAGTGGATGCTCAGCCGGGTATTTTGACACTCTTGGGCAGATGTATAACACGTCAAATACAGAATTAGACTTTGCACAAACTCCCTTCTTAGTTATTGTCATGCTTGCTATCCGGTCAGCTCATTTACACCGCAACCAGTCCAAGACTCATAGTGTAGTTCTGTTCATCTCATATGCGTTTTATTATACTACACAGTAGCTAAATGGTTAATATATAACTTGAAACCGTTAAAACCCTATCTGGCTACCCACGGTCTGGGGATATGTCTGATCGGAATTATATACCTGGATATGCAACACGTTTTGCCAAAGTTCAGTCTTCGTTAAACGAAGTTCTACTGAAGACGACACGGAACTTGTGTAGTTCACGCCTGTCAGTACCACCTAACGAAAAGCCTTGTTTCCTCATTCCGGCTGTAGGTAATCAAAACTTTCATATTTCACTCTGTTGACAGAGAGGCTCCAGTCAACTGTCTACCTGTAAAACTCTTATCACAGTATGTGCAACAGGCGAGAGAATCACAGACTATCTCAAACCACGTACTATTATAACTTTCAAAGCAGACACCTTGCGGTGGGTTTCTCAAGTGGTCTTATACAGATGACCTCAATCTGTTTATTCTAGGACAAAGATTTCCGCTGTGGAAGACCGCCATCTCGGGCGGTATGAACCAGAAGACGTGTCTTAGTTGCTAGCTACATACATCTCTCCATCCAGGTTTGACAGCTCTGGCTAAAAGGCGGTGAAACAATTTTTGACCTGACCAAAAAGGTCCTTAAAAACGGAATCGTTTTGATCCAGCTCATCAAGATATAGTGATGGCAGTTGTTGCGAGACGTTAACATATCAATTGCTTTTTCAGTCATATACGTATAACAAGCGACGATAGTAGTTTAAGGATACTTATCGTCCCATCCCCAATACAGGTCACAGTGATTATAAAGGTATAAAAAATCGCTAATTGTGACTACGGCAACTAAACTTGTGAGGATATAAACTTTTGTAATACCCTATTCTGATGGAATGTTGAAAACCATTCGGTTGCGATCATAAAAAACCCCTGGCTCCTGTGACCTCTATGAGTATGTGACGCGCACCGCTGTTCCTGCACTGCCGTTGTAGGTGCGACTGTAAAATGCTATTGAAAGGTTGGCATCTTGCAACTTTTGTCTTTCTTCTGTCTCCAGTATCCTAAAACGAGTGACCAAGCTAGGAGCAGTGATCAGAAATCCAACCTACACCTCGAGGCCAAAGATTCTGACGTATTCTCCGGAACAAACTGATGGTCTCGGAAAGAGTTATTCCCTGTCTACCAATCCTGAACAAACAAAACCACCCTTGTTGCAGTATTCTAGAACTTGTGTGTAACGTTCAACTCTATGGGGCGTCAACTGAAGCTACCCCACCAGTTTAGTGGATTACATTGCCAAAGAAACTTCTTCTGGCTAAGGATATGTTAACTATGGAATATTCTTTCTTCCTTTACATTTCCATCTCCCTCAGTTGTTTGTTTAAGAAGTCGACTCTGTGCTTATTCTAAAGAGACACCGCTACCAACAAAAAGACTGTAGATTTTTGAACTCACTTTACCCGTCTTTCATACGCTGGTTTGAGAGTCATTTGTGAACTTTTAGGCACACAAGTCTACGCATGCCTTTTACCAAATGAACTTAGCACTGGGAGTTAAGCTGATTTCGTCCCCATTCCTAATACCTCCCTTTAAACATAGGGACTCATTTTGTATTAAAGAGGTGACATTTTATTTCTGTGGTCCAGGGTATAGAAAGATGGTCCAATAGTAGGTAACCGACTTTATCACACGCAAGTCAACAGTTAAAATGAAGAACATTAATAGGAAGCGCATCATTCGGTTGATGCTATATACATGATATATGGACGATGTCTTTATCGGCGTTCATTGGGGTTGTAAGTTGTCACATTGCTAGATTTTCTTGGTTCAGCTCACTCAAGTTTCGTTTTAATGTCTGAATTCCAGGGTATAATTAGTCCCCAGAAAACCATACAGGACAGCCGTCCTGCTTATCGCAAGTCTGCTGAGCTGGGTGAACACCGAAACTTTTTCAAATTTTGTCTTATATATTGCAACGGCTTAACAGTCCGTTCGCGTTTCTACAGAGTCAGGAGAATATGTACACCAGATGTGCTGGACGCTGGTAGCGATTACCTACTCTAAAAGCAAAATCCGTTAACGCAAAATGGTTCAACCATTGACCAGTGTTGTGCTAACAGCTGAAAGAAGGCGCATCTTTCAAGTACTGACTTGCAAGGGTGACGTAATAGCAGGATGCATCTAGTGGGTCGTAACACCAGCACTTACACGAACAGATCACGATTCAGAATAAGAACTGTTGTTAGAAATAAAGAATATACCCCTGCCGCCAACAAAACCACCCCTGGAGGTGCTCTCCATGTCCACTAGTGTCTGCTCACTCACTGAAAGGGGAGGTGCGACTGAAGCGAAAGACTGACTCGTACGCTCTGCCGCACGCATTCCAGAAAGAAATGGCCGACAAAATATGGCCAGTCAAAACCGAACTTCGTCCATCGCCGACCACCTGCTGCAGTATGCCCATCTAACCAAAAGTCACCTAATGGTCCAGAGTGGTCATAAAATGCTACCGGCCCGATTTGAATAGTAAGCTTAAGGTCTTAACCATCACCCGCCACAGACCTGGCTTACGCACAGGAAAATTTCAGTGTGAATTTATGGTTAGTCCTATTCTCTTGGTGGGTACACTCACCATCCCTACATACCCGGTCTGGATTTTGAATTTTGACTGTTTTTGTGTACATCTGTCTGTGTAAGCAATTTTTTTTTTACATGAACCTTATGGCCAATATGTGTGACACGTACTGCAGCTGAGGGGTGCTCGAAAGATTACCACGCTATGTAAAATGTCATCTTCTTGTAGCACCCTTCAAAGAGCGATAGGGTACACAGTGTTTTATGCCTTATACGGTTGTAGGGGTTCTCTTCCTGGAAAACCGCCCAATGGCATTCGGTTGAGCAATGTTTAAAACAGCTGCTTTGATTGGACGTGTAATTAGGAAAGATTTGAGACCTCACAAACGGTTCCCGGAAAAGTGGATTGGCAGAATATGAACACAGAGAATTTAGAATCCGTATTTCATTTGATGGTTGATGATTAGTTCTGAGGGAGGGCTGAATAAGATCTAATCGCGTTCATCCTAGTGGCGCATGTACAGATTTCTTCACACGAAAGTGAGGCTAACCTACGTACATACCACTTCTCAAAGCTGCCATCTACTGACTGACTGATTGAGTCGGTGACAGACAGATAGCACCTTTGACTACTCTCAAATGCTGAAGTAGTTAAGACACAACAACAAATTTCCGTTGTTTTCCATTGTGGGCATCTCTTTTCTTTGTTCCACAGAATACAGGTAAAACCTTTTTTGGATTACTCAAAAAATAGATTGAAAGTTTCACAAGATAGCCTGGAATCTTTCGGGCATCTGCTTAGTATTGGTAGCTGCATGCCGTATTATAGCTCAGACATCTACCCGTAAGCCACAAGGGCTTTTGGCGCTCCTGGTTTCACTCATCTGTGCTGTTCCCTTAAAAGTCATCCGGTATCCGTTGAAAACCTCACTTACCACCAGGTGATGGGAAGTATCTTATGTGTACATTATGTGGAGTAAGCACACAAAAACATCAATACATCCGATGCGAGTAATGATGAAGCCTGTAAAGGAAAAGCTTCTTTCATTGGATGCGGTTTAGCTGTTTTAAGGAAATGAAGCTTAAACGTAGATAAAAATCCTCGCGATTGTAACTCACTTTCCAAATGGGAAGATCTCAGGTTGTTCAGCTCGAAAGGATCCACATGCTGGTACAACGTCTTATGTAGCATAACCGGCAGAGTCGTTATTTTCGATGCTGGCCTAAAATGATTAGGATGAAGGGAGTGAAATAAGGGAGGATTAATTATGATTGGAAGAAAATTTGACGAGAGTAGCCATGTAAATGGCGCCTACTGGCTTCTGAATGGGTAATTGCAAAACAAAATGTAAACTTGGAGTTCACTCAGCTCAAGTCTCAAGCATAATAGACTGTGATTTTCCACCCAGTTTGATAAACACGCGGCCAGCCATATTGTGGAAGCTAGATGTTCACGGAGTTTCTAGTAGCTGGAGCCCCCGCCCCGTTCGTATGCACTTGTTCTGGTCAGTCCACACAAAAACGAGACTTAAAGAACTTGAATTTCCCTCCCATTAAAGGTCATCAGTCAATCCTAGAAGTCCCGCAGCCGACTACAACCAATCAAAAACTGCACAGCATGTTCAACGCACTAGTTGATTAGGAAGTTCTGACAGATGGGCAAGGCGACTGATATAATCCGAGCAGCTTCTAAGTCTTCGTTCAGGCCGTTGGCTAAATCAGTCACATAATCCAGGTGTGAATTTGTTCACTTCATGATGACCCAGTACGTCCATTATGCGCACGTTCGCCTCGCATAATGGAGCTCAGGGGTTCAGATGCCGGTACAGTTAAGGAAGTGCACTACTAATAAGCTCTAACAAGGGTGTAACTCTAATCCAGTGCTTCCGGTCTCCGATGTGGGCTAACTGGGACAACAAAAGAATTGTTCAAACGGTAGTGATATGGATGCAAAATATGATCGAGGAACCTGCTATGTGGGAGCACTCAGTTTTGAGCTAACTAGCCATTACGAAGCACAGGGCAGCAGCGTGTGCTTAATTGAAGAAGACCTCTTAGAATATCAGAAGATATGATAAAAAATTTTCCGGATGATATTCTGAAACAGCGCAAAAGAGGGATAACAGACTGCAGACTTTGAAAGAGACGAACAGTGAGCTGAGGACAAAAGGTGCACCTGGAAATGTAGCTAACGAAATTGAATTGTCCTCACTTTGTAAATCGACATTAATTTAGGGAGACCCTGGAGCATGAGATAATTCACCCTGGAACATATCGTGTAGAAACGCGTGGACTGTGAATTGCCACAAAACCTATCTTAGCTTTTTATATTACATGTACATTGCTTGAAGTCAGTGAGAAATTGACTCTACATCAATTGATGTCCCACGAATTAGGATTCCTCTCAAGCTTTCAGGTTTCCTGAGAGAGTCCAGAGCACGGGCAAAGTAAAAAATTCACTTTGTTTGGGTATGAGTAACCACACAAATAACCCGATATAAAACGAGGTAGCAAACGACAAAGTATCTTTTTGACCGCGTGTGTGCAGATCAGTGTTGTGAACGTCTCTTTTTCTGAAGTTCACGAAACTAAGCAGATAAAAAAACTAAATAAATGTATAAAGGTAGCTCGGAATTCCTAATAAGGATGTGAACAAAGCCAACGCAATGAATGTGAGAAAAAAGAACCGATCTCGAGACAAGTGAACTAAACTGTTGAATTTATTTATATTTTGAACGTTGTTTAACCGGAACGGACTGTTCGAAATATGAGCCACTCAACAGCAAATATACACACTAAAAGGTTTATGAAGCCTCACATAGGTTTGGATCAAGATCTTGCGTGTACTCTTCTCTGTTGCATCACTCAGAAAGTATCTGATGCAATCTTGTTGAGTTGGACACCTTATACCGTTATTTTAAGTCTTCGAGACCAGTAAAGCAGTCCATAATTTGCCTTGATCGATCTTTTGACCAAGGTTAACATGAGCTATTTCGTCGCGCCTCCAAAATACACTTTCCCATAGCAACTAGCCATTGAACTGATATTTAAGCAAGATGTCAAAATGGCACATATCCTGAATAGAGCTATGATACAAAAACAACCCGTGCGGTCACCACATAATCGTGAGACGGCTGCATTGCGCCAAGCACTGGTAACCAAATTTCACTGCTGATTCCGATCCAGCGTTCAAGGAAGTCTTATGCGCTGAAGTGCAGCTGATCCTGCTCACCAAGCTGGCTTTATGCTGAAGTTTCTGCTGCAAACTCTTCGTCTACTGTGGCCTGGACCTTTCGCTGACCGGTCCCCTTCACTCACCTTTTTACCACTAGTAAAATGCAAGTCTACCATAAACCTAAATTTGTAAGCGCAGTTGATGAAAGTAAGTGAGTAAGTAAGTTGTATCTTACTGTCTGGTATATCATAGGCGAAAAATCGAAATAAACGGACCTGTTTTCTTACTTATTTTTCAAAATATGTCTAGACGTTGACGGATTTTAAACTGGGATACATTTTTGTTTATTCGTAGTTTGAAAACTTTTGTTACATTTATATAGTCAGTATTCTTGTCCCGATCAACTGCAACTTGTTAGAGTTTTGGCTGCCATACTTTCACTGGGGTGAAGAAATATGGTTCGGTTTGTGAGCGTGATTACTTTGGACTGAATACAGATACGATAAATATGGATGCTAAATACAGAAGCAAATCTATTCAAGGTATTGTAGGTACGGAAATTTTCTAAGCCTGTTCGGAAAGGCGCATGATCACATGCATCTGTGTATATATTTTTGAATTCGAATTGACCTCTTTGTCTCCCTCCCCGGAAAAAACAAGTAAAGTAGATTCGAAGTGATAAGCTTTATTCCTTAACTTGGATCATGTTCACTTAAACTGTCTTCCCGGGTGATAGTTAGGACATTTATTCATGTAGACTCTCAAGTATGGTGCATGCGCCCACTTCCAAATTCGACGAATTCTAACTGTTCTCGGTGCCCAACTGACTGTCTCTCTCTTGGTTTGCGTCTCTAGAAGGCATTAGGTCCACCGCTCGCTGCCCCTGAAATGGTCGCATTAAAATATCCATTGTTTTTCGCTAATCTGAATCAAAATTTATGGGTGTTACATACATTCTTGGACGTAAATCGACCCGTTCGATGAGAGACATCGCTATATAACTGGTTCGAGGAAGGACAGAACATTGTCCTATTACATCATACGTGGAGTTTATCACAGCTCAGTAGGACGGTTTGAGAATTTAGATAGGTTTCAGGTGGATAAAAAACAGTCATACATATCCAGATCCACAGTATGCTGCTGTTCAGGTGTCGCAATAAAGCTTGATAAAAAACGATTATATCAGGAAGCAACCTTTCGGAATACGGGAGACTTACGACTTTTCAATGTACTGTATACAAAGATCGTCCGTCAGTCGAAGCACATACGCCTGGGAGGATATGCTCAACTCCGAAACACGTATCGGCTGCAGTATGAGAGCAATGCCCAGGTACCAGCAGATTTTGTAATCTTCTGAAAAGGCCATTTTGATTTGCAAACAAATTTTCTTGAACGAGAAAGAAATGGATTAGTTTAGTGAAGCACCTACGCGATATCCATCAGACTGTAGTCCACGTCCACGCTTTGGAAGGTTTGACTTCAAACGAATGGAGAGTGACAGCTTCCTCTTACCTTAGTATATCAGAACAGAACATTTAAAAAAAAGAATACCTTGCACAGGATCTCTTGAACGTAGCAAGATTTCTTCCAATAGAAATCGTTCTGTCCAGCACACATATTCTAGTAAGTTTCTTCCCGTCATATCTACCTAGACTGGAGGGAAGGCTGCATAAGCTATGCTGTCAGTATTCACAGACTGTGGTTAAAAACAACTCATCCTTTGGCGTGCGTATCAATGGCCTGACAAGCTACTTCCATCACCGTTTGTCCGCGTTTTAATCTATGGTCAGTATAGAAGCAGAATATAAAATATTCTGTTAGGAAGGACTGATATTGAAGTCGATAGTATATTCCGATGCAGAGTGGCCCTATACGGAGAACTCTGCTTCGCGATATTTCTCTCTTTGAGCGGTTGGAGAAAGTGAACATGGCAAGACACCCAACATTCTGAAATCGCCGACAGCGGAAGAATCAGTCAAACATAACTTGGACACGAGCCGACCATGATGTCTCGTTCTGCAAATAGGGTCGCTGCTCCGTTATGCTCCAATCAAGTTGTGCAAAACGTCTGAATATTAATGGAGAATTCGTCCCGTAAGTGAAGCGAAGATGTGCTTGTCGACTATCTTGGATTAGCTCCTCTTACAGAAAGAAATCCTCAGTAAAATTCCCAAATCTTCTCACACTACAATGTTTGAATATCTTACAAGTAACTGTTTCGTTTTTTGTCTTGAAAGCAAGGAAGCGCAAAGACGAACTATGAAAACATTTCCTCGTTCTACTTACTTAGACTAGTTCTCCCAAGGGAGGAAAGTTCCATGAAAGGGAAGGGATTACACATTCCGGATTTCTCCATGGTCAGTGATATAGGGACTTCTAGGATGACGCACACAACAGAGTATGTTCAAGAATGTTCAAGTAGTACATAGAAATAACGACCCACTGCAAGCAGTAGTTCACTATTACAAACATATAGTGCTCTCCACAGCGGAAGAAATTCGTTTCCGCTAGGGATATGTGGTTGTTGTCATGGAAATATTGTAATACATATATCCATATGTAATGGAATAAAAGCTTATCTGCCATCCTGAGATGGTGCGAGAATGCGGTTTTATTTGGAATTCACTCATCAGTAATGTCTAGTCTTGTTTCCAACCTCCTGACAGACAACCTCTTAAACAGGAGCCCGCTTCCTTCCAGTCTGGATAGTGTCTTCGCAAGGAGGATCAGTAGATAAACCTTCGAATTTTGACCGGAAGTTCAGTGCCCGTAATGCTTATTTTCAAATAACCTGTCCAGAAAGTGCTGCTAAAAGTCAGATTATTGTCACGTTGTTTATGTCTAGTGGGTTTTTCAAAAGTTGCTTGACTTGTTTGTAACGATTACTTCGATAAATTATTTTGAGAGGAACTCAAGGTAGACGAGTATGTTATCTAATTCGGCTATTGCTGTCAGCCTAATGGTAATGTATCAAATTCAAGGGAATGCCGAGTACCTTCGGTTACAAGTTCAGGAGAAAAAGCTTGACACGCAGCCGGAATTTTCAACTTTTGTCAACAATCTACGGTTGGACATAAAGATGAAAGAAAGATGCGAAGTTCAGTCCAGTGCTCTGACTCCTTCCCAGCTACTTTGGGAAGGAGGTCATGTAGTTTTAAGAGAGTGAGAGAGAAATAGAAGAATATTTTCACAACTCCACCTGCTATTTGGCTTTATTGAGTAAGGCTTTTGGCCTAACAATACTCAGTCTCTAACTTTACACTAGGCATTCAAGACCAAATTCGTTTTATTTTCACACTCGCTAACATTAACGTGCATCGCAGTCGCCAATTAGTCAACAGTCCCTAGCCTTTGAATAAGTTGCCACTTTTTTAGTTCACTATTGGATAGTACTTTGTTGTTTTAGGCCCTGATTCTCGAGGTGGCGTAGAACGTTTTGGATTTCCCCCCGGATAGCTTAAGAGTACATAAGGTATAATGCGCTTGTGTCTTTCCGAAAGAAACATACACCCAAACTGTTAGCGCAACACTGACACTGTTTTCTGATTGGTCGCGTTGCAATTTTCAAGCTGATTTTGCCAACATTACAATTCACGCTAAGTGTGGTGTAGACGGAAACTCTGTCAACCAAGATCTGTTAACCTAGCCAGCACGCAGATCAGTTAATGCAAAGTAGCAAGGCAGAGCAGCAAAAGGAAGGCATCAAAATTAAATATTGTCTCATTAACAAAAGGGGCTAAGTGTTTCCCGAAGTGACTGGTAAACCGGTAGTGTTTCTATATTGATTCCTGCACTAATCGGCCAGAAATTTTGAAAACCCTCCGTAAAAGGATCTTTGAAAGAGGCATGAACTTATAAAAGGTCTAGGATGGATACCATCCTAACTTACAAAATACCTTTTAAAGGAACTAGCTTATTTGAAGGAATCGGATATTCCCCCCACGATAATAAACCACCAAACTCGTTTGCCCTACTATTGATAACGGAAGCAATCATTTCCACAGGTTCAAAAGTATGGTTAAACTTTTACACAGTGACAGAATTTCAAATGGCAAATCGTCTAACCTGATGTGACTCTACTCTGAAACGAATGGTTTGCTCATCGGGTGGAGTATAAGATAATCACTAAATATGTTCACACGTCGAAACAAACATGATTCTGACTAGTGAAACTCGAGAGCCAGACCAGTTTAACGGCGGTTTTTCCAGTAAATAACTGGAAGGGTCCCATATCTTTTATCCACTAAGAGAATGAGTCATTCAAATTCTTCCTTATACGGAATGCGTCCACTTGTGGGATGGGTGAGGAATAACATCCGGGGTGAAACTACGTGAGAAGCCACATCGTTGAATGGGGATATCAACGGGATTTTTTAGCTCTTCCAAGTGATAGAGATCATCAACGGGATCTCACATAATGTATTTGCTGCTTTTTAACAATGCCATTATTCTTCTCCAGACACCCTGGTGGGTGTGATAACTCACGCCTGTAGTCTATTGAATGTTATATGCAATACTGAACGCAACTACTGTGAAATGTACAATAAAATCTTTCCTCATCCAACATTCTAATACAGTGGACGTTTTTGGGGTTACTAGAAGCTAGGTCGAAAAGTTATTGTTATTCCGGTCTAGACGCAAGATTTTCAAAAAACAGACGAAAGATGGGCCTACTGGCGTTTTTAAATTAAGTATTCACGTTGCTATGATCGGCAAACTTACCTGTGATAATCCGAGAAAAACAGAGACAGTCTCCGAAACGTATAGAATGGTCATATCTGATGCCATGATAATGAGAAAGCTATCAGAGAGCTATGTAGCTGGTGAAATTAAATATGTTGCCATCTTACCTGCAACAGCTCAGATAGCATCCAATCCATTGCAGTTGAATTGCTACGCTCACCTACAAGGACAAACGTTTGAATAGGCCATAGTTTCTGAAGAAATCAACCAACCCGGCTTGATGTTAATCGAAGTATTTGCATAACTAGCAAAATGCATCTATCCGCATATTAGGTTGATCTTAACAGGTAACTCAGCTATTTATGATGTACTTCGATTAAATCTTCCGCACAAAAGCTGTCTCGTCTATCGGTTGGTACACTGATATTCGAGACATCTCGGTGTATCTTCTTGATGTAACCTACTACTCATAATGTGATTCCCGTAGGCCGTGTGTGTTATACTTTCATCCGTTGAGCTGCCTTGATAACCCAGATTATGGACCCATACCGACTATTTTACTGAGCAAATTTTGTTAATTCTCAGTCGCTCATGAGTAGCCAAACAATGCTAAAACGTAATCGCCGGGTGAAATATGGGTAGTGGATTTGACCAAGTGGACAGCTGACTGACAGACAACGATCGAAATTCAGTAGCAGTACTTAATAATGAAAACCGCGCGGGAGGAAAACCACTGAACAAAAAATAGGAATTGGCAGTCTTTTGAATTTGACTCATGTGTCATGGCAAAAAATGGAACAAGGGAATGTTCCTGATCACTTTCAGCTCTAATGTTTAAGTCCTTTCATCAAGCCAGTGTTAGGCGTGTTTGTCATTCATGCACCTGAGGAAAAGCTTGAAATACTGCAACATTCCTGTTTTGAGACACTTATTAACGCCCAGAGGCAACTGTTCCTGTTCTGATCACGGTAACAGTTATTTCACTAAGAAGGAAGTCATCAAAGATTACACAGTGTATCTATTCGATATGAAGGTCGTGAACTTACAGGTGGAATGCGGTATATTGTCCCA
The DNA here is from genome assembly GCA_004794785.1 of Opisthorchis felineus. NCBI lineage: Eukaryota > Metazoa > Platyhelminthes > Trematoda > Opisthorchiida > Opisthorchiidae > Opisthorchis > Opisthorchis felineus. Next base: position 460,594 of record SJOL01007370.1, read on the forward strand.
TTTAGCAGGCATGTAGATGTGGCTTATTTCATCAAGAAATGTTTGTAGTTTTACATAACTGACTACCAGTCGGACGATAGACGCTTTGTCCAACTGTGGAGCAATTTCCGGATGAAGTGGTAGCAGATGGGCCAACGCTTTGAATAATTCGTTCTCTTGGTTTCGTCTGCATCGTGCAGCCTCACGCGAACGTTCTTTACGCTTGTGAGTACTGGAATACCCATTTCTGGCAAGGAAAATCAAACGTTACTTGAAGGGCTAATCAATAAATTGCACTGGTTTATACTCGTAAAACCATCCATTTTACTCCTTCCCACTCTATGTATGTTGCTACTGCAGTGTAGTAATTGGCGTCTTGTCTAGGGATAGGTCAGTAGTTAAGGCACGAACTTAATGACCAGAGGGCCCATAGTTCGAAACCAACAACAGCATCTCCACTTCTTCTGTCTAGGCTTGGGCAACCTGGCAGAGTTTCAGCCCTCGTGCTTCCTTCGGGCGGCATGATAGCTGGGCACCGAAAGGAGGTTATAGCTGAACGATTGCCATTTATTGATTATCCGTAAGTATGAGAAAAAATTACGAAATACATGTAGTGTGTGTTGACCACAGCTGCCTAGGAATTGATTGTAAGGCAGCAAAATTGGGAAGGAACCACATTTATGAACAGCCCACTCTGGTATGTAGAAAAGGTACACTGCGACATAGAAGAGAACTTTGGTTGTTCAATTTGTTCAGTTAGTGATCGAATCGCGCAACAGAATTGCCAAGTTCAGTGAACAACTGAAATACCAGAGTACACGCTGTCCTACGTAGCTGATCACATAGTAAACAATTTTGTCGATTTGTCTGACTCGCTGTCTATCCCCCATATGATCTTCGTGCACCAGAACCATCACGATATGTGCTGGGTTTGGAGCAAGAACTACCTGAAAGCTTTGTACTTCACAAAACCTCCAGGGTTTTTTTTTAACGCAACCCTTTCTATTCGTTACGGTATTGATTTGTCAACGTATTTTACCTCAGATACCAGCCAAAATAATCCGATAAATCTTGTGCTGGTTTTAGGTATTTTGCACTGGTTTTGCTGCCGCCACTTTTGAAATTTTCTGCTCCAAGGTCATGAGTAAGGAGAAACGTAACTACGAATCGAAAGTTCACAATTTGGGTTCAAAGTGATAGCACTGACTGATGAGGTTCAAAGTGTGATATCACACATTGTAGTGCCAACCCCACACAGTCAGTTTTGATCCGACCAGTAGACTTTATCCCACATGACAAAACAAGTTGAAACTTTGCCTCAGCATCAATCGCAATTGGGTCGGAGAAAATAAAACGGCTCAAAAAATCTGTCCAAAAACAAGATTTTATATCTGCAAGGATACGGTTCAATAATCACTGACCTTATTCACTCTACAGTGTCGCACAACATCGGATCAGCTAATACATTCTGATAACAACATATGGGGTTCTCTACAGATTTCCGGGGGGGGGGGTATTTAGTTGACAAGTTTACTTTGTGAAATCGTTCAAGCGCTGAAGTATGTTTCCTGTACTGAACAACAGCCACTTGTGCCAGTTTTAGACAACCTCGATAAATTTTCCAAAAAGAAGGGTATTATATTAAAAAGTACTAGATGACATCCTGGTTTTTGTTTACCTCACTAGAGTATCGCTTCCCCTTACAAAAGACAGATCCCTAAACGACGAACTTGCCAGGGGAGTGAATCTAATTATTCGGCAACAAAGATG
>SJOL01007370.1:463306-504423 GCA_004794785.1 Opisthorchis felineus
AAACGTATACTGCCGGTTAGTAATGACAGATCTTTTGGTTTTCAATTCTTCTATTATTAAGAAGGGGGTTATGGGAATGAGAAAGCATGCCGGCACAAAACCTAATTGTTGGCGGCTTAGGTAGAAACTGAGCAAAACTATTAGGATTAAAGGGAGGTATTTTTCGTGGCGAATGTCTTGCAATACAGACGAAACCAGAAAACCGTGGCATCAATCGTAGGATATATTCATTCTTTTGGCCATCTTGTAGAGTCCGAAACGTCGTTCGGAGTCCTGGTGTACAGTAATCCAAAACTGCCTGCTTTCAGTCAGATGACGATGGCTCATTAGGCTTGTGTGTAAAAAAGGTCTTCATATGTGTAGACTAATACATTACTCATATGGTTGCTGAAAATTCTTCGACAGTTCATGACCGGTTTTGCCCTTCTTGGGGCTCATCAGGTAGGCGCAGTCCCCGAAGATATCCGAGTTCCACGTGCCAAAGTCCTTTTGGTGTCAAAAACCTTGGTTATCTACAATACCCAAGCTAGCTGAACTCGTCATAAAACCTTTTAGATAGGTAGATCTACTGATTTTCACCAGTTAACTGGACAACAGGTAGAAGAATCTGATTCAACTAATTCGCTAGATGCTCAGCTTCACTTGTGTGGCACATTCCAAATGGTCGATTGTTTCCATCAACCTGATTAGAATAATTACTTTTCTGTGGGTAGGTGGGTGGGTTGGTCAACTATTCTCAGGGGAAATCAGTAGACATATTTCAATAAACATTCCACCCACGTAAGCACCAGACGCACTCCGATAAGTCAACCACAAGGAAGGCATATGAATAATAAACGATGGGAAACAATTTTTCGAACGATACTCCGTTGAAGCTCGCGAACCTTAATGTAGATTATTGACAATTATTTTTCACCTGGTAAGAGGCTCTTCACTATGGATGTTCATCAGCCATTAGAGTGTATGAAGAGAACGTACAATAGTTTGTATAAATCCACCTGTCTTCACCGAAAATACGAAGTATGCGTTCACTGATGTTTGAGCCTACTGCCAGCACAAACGGAAAAGTTACACATAATGTTTCATCCATAAAAGGTCAATTGTTTATTTCCATCTGAAGGCTGGTGAAGGGCGTGGCCCACAGTTAGCCTGCAGAATGGGCGTAACAGCATCCGACGTGACATAACGGTAAACAATTCACATTTATTGTAAAAACCACCTTCTAGTAAGTCACCAGTAGCGACCCTGCATTTAAATTGAATAAGCGTGATAGGAAACCGGAAGGTTTACAGGTCTGTTTTCGTAGTCACACCACTTGTTGAGCAGCGTCCAATTTATTTTTCGTTTTTATCCCTTGTTACGCCACAATCAGTAGGCATCGTTTTCATAAGCATGGCTTCCAAAGTTATAATAGTTTCCACAATTTATTTGCTGGTCAGTAACCAATCGGTTATTGATCGCCTACTCTGACAGGTCGAGGACAGGATTAGGGCATCATTAAAGCTGTCTTTTTCATCGTAATGACCCTTACCTATACCAGTGTCTCTGTACAATCGATGTATGTGGGATGCGATGAGATTTTGAGTTTCGGTCAAGATATCACCCTCCTAGCACAGCCCATCTATCGTGAAGTACCGATAATCGATTGACAGCTGGTTCATCCCTGTCGAAAATAATCAGCAGCGGACACCTTGTGAAACTTTAGCGATATTCTGACGCGCAGTGAAGATTCCCTCCTAAGATGAAGCAGCTGTAAAATGATTTCAACTAGTTGTGTCGTTGCGAGGGGAGATGGAGAAAATGTAAGTGCGGGTTAACGACATTGCTGACAAGCCCATCGTGGTCGAATAATTTAGTGTTCAAACCACTAGCTTTGAGGTCGTGGGATCCAGTCTTTCTGGAGGTTTGTTAGGTGCACATTGCTAGTAAATCCCAATAGGGGTGAAACAGCTGTACAGTGCTCCTCGGCTTTTCTGCATAGATTAATGTCACTCACATGACGCAATCGCCATTAAATGTAAATAACCTAATTTGCCGACATTCGGGTGTTTCCCACTTTTGGATTATTCAAATAATCCATCTGTGTTTACCGTAACACATATCTGTCTGGAACTGGATTCCTTGTCCAACGAGAGAACGATCTTCATTTTAAGACAAGAACTTTTCAGTTCTCATGACATAATCTCCTGCATACTTGAACTTTCATCTTTCAGTCACGCAACTAGACTTTCACCGATCAATTAAGGTCAAAATATTTCCGACTCCTCGCAAGGTTGGCTGAAAAAAACGAGACAACCGTTGTGTCTACAGTTCACGCCACAATTCAAGATTTGCTGGATTACGCAATCCACTGGACAGTAAGTTCACTTGTCGAGCTTATTAGACAGTATCACTAGGGTGCGCCCGAATTAACCAGTAGAGTTTACCTCAGGTTTCGGACATCCTGGCTCCCCACAAAGCAATCAGTCACCACGCCACAATGTTTGGATTTCCTGATTTCTGAACAAAAAGTGTTCCCTGTTTGCCAGTAGTTTGACCAAAACCGCTGAAATTTTCTGTTTTTTTTGGTTGGTATTTAGTCCAGCGGTACAAAAAGTCTCTTAAAGGGAGGTAATTCCAAGTCACAGATATCAGACCGATTGAGGCGACTAAACACATTACTCAGCGGTGTATAGGTCTACTCGCGAACAGGTGAGTAATAGACACTAGTGAGGAACTGGATAAAGAAATGGATTATACTGTGAGGCCAATGTACCCTTTAAGTATCGTCATAGTCCAGTTGTTTACATCAAACCTTAAAAATGGATATTGAAGCCGAAGCTACAACGAACTCTCTGAGTTCACAAGACTTGGTAGCTGTACTTCTGTTTTTATCGATCGGTTTTCCTTTCTTGACAGGGCGAACACTGGAAGAAAGCGAGTAAAGATGCTCATACTTGATGAAAACATCTGTTCTTTATCTTAAGGAGGCATTCGGATATTAGGAACTTGGTATTTAGGCGGATTTCAGGTGCTCCAATGGGGACCATGCTCTCCTGCATGTTAACTGTTGGATATGAACTCTTCAACCGTTGCTTCAAAGACTTGTTCGCATCAATTTGCAAACATCGCTCTTATACGACCAGATGTGCGCAATTTTGGAAATACTTTTTACACTGAATTCTGAATATTTTATTTACGATGCAGCAGAATGATTAAATCCCAATTAATAATTCTAGTTGTGTTCACCACGTTTCAAAACAACGCATACACAGCACAAACAGAGGAAAACGAGGCGTTGTGGTGATGAGAGGTGAGATCTGGACGTTCCGGATGGCTTGGTTTGCTGTTGGTATGTTGCAAAAAGGGGCTAAATTTAACATTAGCAATGGAGGATCTCGAGCAGTTTTGGATTCCATTTCTGTTGTGCATACACATAATATAGTTGAAATAAGGGAAGAGACCAAGGCCAATTCACACATTAGGATATTTCAAGACCACTGCTTTCCGTTTACCTATCGGCAGTGCATTTTAGTCTGGCAACACCTAGTCCTGCACTGCTCAGTTAAAATGCTCTTCAGTGTTCTCTCAGACACTTAAGTGCCATGAAGTAATTGGGGACAGATATCTACGTGATCCTACATAGAGCATAACAATAACCCTCGGCAACTTTAATGTGGAACGTGCACATAAGCGAAGTCTAAGTGGTAGATAACGAGGGACATTTCAGTCCCTGGAATATGCCGACACTGAACTTGGTTTCGACCTGCCCTAAAAGCGTTTCGCACACTTTCAGCTCTAGGAACTCTGTGCAGGCCGAACCAGAAGTGATCATCAATTCGGTGAACAGTAGTCCTGTGCACACATTCAAGTTCCAGCTAAGTGGCCACTCCCGGAACATTAGGCAAATGCCACATAAATCGAAGTGGTTAATTAAACTGGGCTTGATTGGTAGCACATCAGCGGTGTTTTCTACGAAGATTTTCATAGAACTTTGCGGAAAAATTTATCAGTGTAAAAGTATTTAAATGTGTTTTCTAGGGTGGTCCTTCTAGTAAGGCTATGGTTACAAACACTATGTGTTCCTCAGACTGCAGGTTTCAAATTCGGATAAAAAAACTGACGTTTGTCTGTAGTTACTAGAAACTCAAGTAGAACATAAGGTGGAAACTCGGGGACTGCGCCCACCCGATGAGCCCCAGGTAGGGCAGAACCAGGTCTTGGGCTTTCAAAGAGTTTTCAGAAATCTTGTGAGTAGTTTCCTTTATCAATACTGAGTTTTTTACTGATCTGCTTACCACAGGCCATATAGCTAGGGTTAACTCTAGGAAACTAAAAATCCCAGTAATTCCAAGGGTTTGATGTACAGAGCCTCATTTTAATGTCGGGTGAAGTTTTCGAGCCTGCATGGAGACTTTCCATCAGAGAAAGCGTGGCATTATAGCAAAAGTCATCCCAGAACTGTAGTTCTCTGCTGGAGTTAGTTTCGGATTTTCGGTGTGCCTTGCATGCTATGATCATCTGCCACTGGATATATCAACAATGCACCGCCAAGCACTTGGGTAACACTAATGATTTACGATAGGCCATTTACCGGCCAGCTTAAAAGTTAAACAACCTAAAATTCATGCTGTTAAAACTTGTTTATATTTACAACAAACACACTGATAGAAAACTGCCATCAGGATTGGATAAAGGGAAACGGAACTCCAGAAGAAAACAGAAGAAACCTCCATCCATTTTGATGAATCCAGGCTGACTTGTGCAAGTCCAGTGTTAAATTTCTAAGTCCTTGGGAGGCCTGACTTTAACAACAGGCGTTGTGCAAGATAGAGCGTTGGTGGCTATGTGGTTCAAGAGAAGTGTGGAATACTGGTTGGTTTTTATTCCACAGCACTACCTCACTGTTCTTGTCCCACTTTTGGGATTTCCGGTCCGTTTACAATGCACAAGTACCCTTAGCCCACCTAGTTCTTCCTTCAGTGAAGGACTTGTCGAGGAACTGTCAGACTTAGACCTGGATCAACTATGCAGTAGAATCGACCAACTGACGTAAGTTTTGTGACGTGAGCTAAAAACGACGAATGTGGACTCTTCCCTTTTAAATGTTCTCAACCACCAAACAGTTGAGCATTTGTGCGGTTGTGTTACCTCAAAGTATACCAAACCGTGTTCCCATACATTATCTCAACGATTTGACGACTTGATTTATCTCAACGATTCCCAGACTGGCAAACTTAAGAGCAGACTGATAGTGTAGCAGCGGATATCATTCTTGACCTTTGCCAATTGAAAGATCTTCATGGATCGTTTTCGAAAAGTTTGGTAACAATCGTTAGATTGTTACGATGACTACCTAATGGGTTCCAAGCGTTTTTCGCCTGATTGATCTTTATGGATGTTCGGAAAGCAACCAGCTGATGACGCAAGTCTGAAAGACAGCAGTCATTAAAGTAATACCCCTTTGTAGCACTGGCTCACTCGACTACGGGAACGATGTCGTAAACACAGTTCTAGGTTCGGCGGGATTCTTCCAAAAAACTGTGCTTTGGACCAATGCACCTTGGCTTGAAAGCACCATTTAATCGCGTTGGTGATGGAGTCGTTACCGGGAGGGTGGTTACACAGGGATCACGGTATTTCAGAACAAACCTCTCTGTTGCTTACTTAACCCAACGTTTTATCCTAGCTGTGTTCAAGCATGCTTGACGTCGGTATAATGGACTTGCGTTTGGTCTCTTTCGGTCATGTGATTTCAGTATCGGTCCTTGGTCGGGAACGCAATGATCTGCGTTTAGTCGTTCTAATCACGGAAAAGATGCATTGGGACCAGGTGGGAATTTTATGCCGTCGGTTTCGGCAGTCTTTTTGTGGTTGACGAATTACGCTGCGGATATGGCTAGTGAAAAGTTTTCGATGGAAGTGAGATTCAGCTACATTTAATATTTAAAATTTATGCCCAAACCCCGGAAATTTTCAAGGTGTCGTATTTTATCAAACATTTTATTGCACACAAGGATACCAAATCTCTGAAATTAGAAGAGAAACGGAAGGCGGAACTTCTTCAGGCAATTAAATATGGGAAGCGCTCTGACAACGGATAGAATTCATTTCCATCCTCAGTATAAGAGGAAGAAAATCTTATTCGCAACTGTGCAAACTCATGGTGATCTGCTCACATTCTACCTCTCAGTTTGATACGTGTCACTCAGATGCAAATAGAGGTTTAATTATTGTGGAACCAAGTGTCTTTTACGGATCCACATTTGTGTGTGCTATTCTTCCAGACAACACACCAGCCGCCTCTCCCTACAGGGTGCTGCGTACTGTCAAATAACCTTCAGACTGTCTTCCTGGTTGCATCCTGCACTTTGGGCTAAAATCAGCGGGCGGTGAGTGAAATTACCAAAGGTGTGCAGATACCAGATCGCTGGTGCATGTCCCAACAAGAAACTGTGCAGTCTATTTGATTCCTCCTGGTTAGTAAGCGGTAAATGCTTTCAGTTGCTCACTTTTGAGAACAAAGATTTTGTAGGTTTGCCCTGAATAGGTCACATTCATTGTATTGCTTTGAAGTTTTAAATTATTCATCGAAAACTTACTTTGGAGTTGCCACTTTAACTCTCCACCAATGACCTTCCGGATGTGTAAAAGTCCTTCGGGTCATATATGATATGATTGCTACAGAAGCGTTCAAATGTAGACTATCTAATTCGGGTAATTGTAGCATTCAGTCAGTTTGGTTTGTCCTCTCTCGCGAAAAGTTGGAGCTAGTCTCACGGGGGTCAGATATGCGCATAAATGTCGAAAAAACTTTATCGCTTAGATTGGTTTGAACGGTACATCGATCTAACATCATCTACTTAAAAATTAACTATGGCTTAAATATTTTAAACTGTAAAATTTGAATGGAAAATTTGACTATTTTATGGTGTTGGAAGCTATGTAGCTTGTTGAGTACAGAAAAAATTCAAACGAACTTCCTTACCAAGCGCGGTTTGTACATCCTACAACAGGTGATAGTAAATCAAACGAATTTGAGCTTTGTGAGCAGGCTCTGCACCAAAGTCAGTGAGTTTGCATCAGTGGTCATACCTGTCTTCAAAAACTGCGGTAAAGGAATCTTTCAAACACAAACGAGCAATAAACCTGACAGCTAGTTAACTTCCAGAGATAAATCCTCCCACGGAATGTGGTGGACAGACCATATAAGTTTACGCCTCTTCAAGCTGAACCGGATAGGATGGCTTAGTGGCGTTTACTTCCGAAATGAAGTTATATCCCAATCGATAGTCCACCATTGACGTGACACTGGGCTGTTATCCTTCTTCAGTAGTGAAAGGCTGACATCCATAGAAATGCAAAAGAGATCCAGTGAACGCAGAACGAACACAAATGGGTACCCCCAGTAAGTAGAATAGTACAATAATCCGCCGGAAGCTGATTTCTACCTTCCACCTTCATCTTCACGTCGTGGTTGAAATATACACTTTAGTAGCCTAGTCCCTATTTGGAGGGGTCTTTCTCGAGGATTACTGGTTTTCCGAACTGAATACAGTGGAATATTCATTTCTATGCAGAAAAATTGCGCCCAAAATTCAGCGGGACGCAACAGATTGTGAAATACCATCAATACTGAAGAAGTTCGCAGTTTTGGTCACAGTAGAAATCCATCACAACGAATACTAATAGGATGAATTTTGCGAAATATGCGTCAACCGAGTGAATATCCTCCGATCGTTGTAGGGTGATTTTCGTTCCAGCAAATTTTGGCTAAAACAAAAATCCCTTTTCCGACACACTCACCTACATACCTATTTGGTTTTCACGGGAGGCTCACCTGGAACCCAGATGTATCTCTTCTTTAAGATGATCTTCAAGTGAATGTGCCGCACCAGACTGCCTCACGTTTCAGTTGCTACGATATTCGAGATATTGCAATACAATAATACACCAATCATAAGGTTGCTGAAGACCCTTCGACAGCCCATGACCCGTTTCGCCTTTCTTAGGCTCATCATTTAGGTGTAGTCCCCAAGTTTCGCCAACATTATGCAGGACCTGAACCCAAGAAGGCCGAAACCGGTATCACTTGCTTAAGGACTCGTTTTGACAACACCTATATTTGTAACTGAGTTTTCAACTCCACATGTTCCTTTTTGGCTTTCCAGTAGGAGGATGTTCTGATGGAGACTTGGGACTGGGCCTACCCGATGGATCCAAAAAGGGGGCGGGACCGGAAATTATCTATCCAGTGGATCTCAGTCATTTTGATCGTATTCACAAGGGTACTTTGCTAGCTCGATTACCGCTCAAAAAGAAACATGGGCAGATCTTCTTTACCGTACTCGGATGAGCAACACTGGGGACAAAAATTCCGGTTGCATCTCTATCTCATCTCATTTTGAGAATGGGTGTGTCTGACTCCATATGCTCCAGTTCGGTGCTCGGCGTGAGCCTCGAAAATGGAAAAACATGAAGCTAAATCTCTATGGCCTTTCATCCATACTGTAAGTAGTGATATTTTAATAGGAACATTTTCAATGATGATTTCGTCCTGTGTGTGGAACGAAAGCTATATCCTGTCTAAGTGCGAGTTAATCAGACTGCTGATTAGACACTAGTGACGAAACGATTGATTGCTTAAACTAGTTATCGCGGGGTCACGGGTCATGGGGAGTAAACCACATATCATAGGAATAAGATAGGGTTGAATATTTACAAAAAAAGTGAAGCAAAGCGCAAAGCAATTGTCAGTCCTCCACGTGCATCACATGTGCGACAGTTCAGTCAGGAAAAACAAACTAACGTAAGTTACGTTAGCTTTAGCTTTAGCTTTTTGCTTACTGAGTGTGAGCTTTTCAAGTGCACAAACAATCAGAAACCACTCCGTTTTTTCCGCCTGACATAGGTTTTTTTGAGCATGAACGGTGACCAACTAGCCATCCGTAAGACAACTGTTCTCCCAATGTCTGTCAATCATCGATATGATCGACGTGTACAAGTGCATCTCCTTAAAAATTTGGCCACCGGAAGCAAGGTAACAACGATTAGGAAGCTTTGTTTAAGACAGTACAACAACGACGAGAATTCATCAAAGGCTGACGTTACTTGGATTGAACTAAATATAGGTGTTTACACCCAAGGGCTCAATTACACTTAGATTATAGGATTTAGACTTTGTTACCCTCAATGCTTCAAGTTCTTTTGCGGTTGGGTCAAAAGAAAACCCATGGGTAGGTGTTCAGGATCCCTTCATCGACGTTTTTTGAGTTGTTGGGCAACATCTCATGGTTTGAAATCTCCAAATTACTTGGGAAAAAAGAAAAGACTTCAGTACTACACACTTCAGTAGTTTGTAGCATGCACATGAAAACGTTAGCAGTGGTGACTTTTCAGTTCTTAACCGCAACTAAGGTTGCATTCCTCTTTGACATTTCTATAAAACAACATGTATTCTTGTCCGAAACTAAACACGAGGTGCCTGATTTACCAAGAAAGCCGAAATCTTCATTGCTTTTTTAATGTCGTCACATCCTGCCAAACCGAGCTTGTCGCTTGTCTCCGTTTTGGTTTTCCAGCGCTTCCAGCCCACTCAGTTCAGTTAAAATGGCATTCTTCCGATGAAACAAATGAAATAGCACCAGGAGAATTGACAGGAAATAAAAATTCACATCCTGCAAAAAGTTGCTAGGTTTTGGTTCCCCAGCGGTGTAATATTTTAAAGATTTGAGTGCACAGAAAATTTTAAACTACTTGAGAGAAAGCACTTTTGACGGACGAAGTTTCGTTCTTGAACTCAACAAGTCAGAGGAGCGTGCGTCAATGTTGCCCAAAAGTGGTGGCCAGTAAAATCACAACTTTAGTGCCAAAACGTTTCTTTGTCACGGCCAACTCACTGGATTTCCTATTTCCACCGGTGCTGGAGCTTATCAGCGCAGGTTAAATACATTCTACCAAGTCATCGTAACAGTATGGCCTGATGTGCAGGAAATTATATGTTTTCATCATCTTGGCTTCCTTGGTAGTAAACTGATGGTGGTCAGTCTTATTTTGGTTGGTTACATGCACTCTAGACACTCCGCCATTATAGACTTTGTGGTTTTCTGTTTGCAGTTGTAATTAAGAAGAATCGGTTGTTCGGTTGTTCGAAAACAACTGAAGGCAGAGCCGGTGAGCCCAATAAGCGTGGATCTCATCTTCACGGCCTCACTGCTTGCGATAGATAGGTAGAATGTCAAGGGAAACTACCTCGCAACCCCTGTGTGTGCGTCAAAGGTGTCTTTTCGCGCGCAATATATCCATACAGAAATCGGCCACAGCAAGCATCACACCAAAGGATCGAGTTTAAGGTTCACAAAGAAACGAGCCAAATTTAGCCCTGGTGCAAATGAAATACTTATCAATCACTAGGATATGACAATTTGGTTTCTATATGCAAAGCAGTTTTATTGCACAGATGTTATATTTGGTTGAAAATGAGATTGTACAACATGCGAAAAGCCCTTACGGCCACTCATTTCTCTACCGCTTCCGTTCAATTTATAACATTTAACTTTTATAGGTATTTCACTCACAATAGTTATTCACTGAATTGTAGTCTATTTTTATTTGATTTTTGTTATATCTCCTGAATTATCTTGTTGCGTGCCAAATTGAAGAAACAAGAGAATCCCAGAACCGGGATGGAAACAAGTATCCCGTTAGTTGGGGAGTACGGATCAAAGCTAGCTGAAATGAGACGGTGGTGCAGTAAGCAGCCTGACGAAGGGCCTTTGCACTGGGTTCAACCAAATATTGTTTACATACCACATAAACAAAATTATTGGCCATAAAATATCTTTCACACTGACTTTGACCACGATAAAAATTTTTTTCTTCTATACTAATCTAATCGCAAACCCAGCCATCCAAACCGTCCTGATTACAGTTTATCTGGTTATTTGTGGCTTTCAGAAACTTCCGCTCCACTATTAAGTACAGATTTTATTATCTGACCCATGTAGTCTTCAGCTATCAGCCGAAAGCTCGCAAGTTTGAATCACCCTGGAGACTTATGAAATGCGCACTGGTGATGATTTTCACTAAGGATGAAACAACAATACAGTGATTCTCGGCTATTCGGGGCAAACTATCTGTTGTACTGAATGTTGTGAATCCTCTTTCCCAGAGAGATTAGCCAGGGGCATTTTCACCAAATCTTTTCTAACAAACTGCAGTGCAGTGCACCCGCTGTTTAGTACGACATTGCTTCAAGTACATATAACTTTCCTGTCTATAAAGAATAACAATGATCCACATGTCTTCACCTGTTCTCACTGATCTATTATGCTGACCACGATCTTGGGAACTCTCTTACGACAATCGCTCCTCAGGGCATTTATCCATTGTATCACAGCAAGGAGACGCATAATCGCAAAAGAGTTTGAATCTGGCCTCTCTGAGATGGTTCATCGGTCGCTGACATGCAGTTCGATTTCGACAGTGTAACTGAAGTTTCTGATCCTTGCACAGCAAGGCTTGAAAGATCATTTGTTTGCAGTCTACCTGAGTTAAATGATGACAGTCCAACAGATAAATAACACCTTGGGGCTCAAAACTACCTGTAAACTACGAGCATCCGAAAGTCTGTGAAGTAGGCATACCTGAGCAACCGCATCGAATACGGGCCAAACGACTTGTGAAGTTCAGAGAAGACATTGAGGGTGAAATAGCGACAGTGGGCTCACAATACTTAGTACTGGTTAGATCCAAAATGGACTGTTTTCTAGAAACGCGTGCATTCATATGATGTGTCACTTAATTACCGGTACATTGTCTGAGGAAGTAAGTGGCATTTGGAGTCCTCATGTCAATGAACCAAATATACCTTCGCGCAGTCCCCGAAAATTATGAATCTTGCACACCAAAGATAGTGACCTTTATCTAAGAACAATATCGGGATATCGACATCACTATCAATCTACGGTGAAGATAAACTGCCAGGGAATTGCACACCAGAATTAGTGAGCATAAAAGGAGGATAAACAAACCACTAAGGAATGCGGAAGAGAAACAAACGCTGGTCAACTACTCAGCGATGGCGGCACATGCCTTAGACACGGAACATAGAAGAGATCTGGAGAATGTGGAAGTTTTAAGACGGGGACTGCGATTCACACCATAGCGACTGACGGCCGAGGAGGTGGAAATTACCAAGCATCACAGCTTGAACGGAATCGAGGGTGTGGAACTAGTGAGCGTATGGAATGCGGTCTTAGACAACCTGAGTTGACACGTGACTGTGTATGGTTGTCGGTGCACGTAGAATCATTAGCAAAAACCGGGGGACATCTCAACCCGACCAAAGTTCACTGAATCCCTCTTCCTTACACAACTATCGTAGCACTAGCTCATCCACACAGACGGACGAAAAGTGCAAACGACGTTGAAGAGGGATCATCACGTGAACCGAACCGGAAGAACCAGACCCTAGGTTGGACCCAAATCCATGTAGGTTTCTCATCGGCCTAACATTTGGTGACCCACCCTAACACACAAACCCCTAGGCTGACACCTAACAGAGATTTAGGTTGACTCATCTGATTGGTTCTACTTCCGCCTTAAATCTCGACCAACCTCGTAACCTAGTCACTTGGCCTGACGGAGTTTTTGTGTCAGAAGCGAAACGTTGCCCAGCAATAAATTTACCGATTGTTACCAAACTTTTCCGAAAAAAGTGAGGAATCCAATTATCTCACCTATTTATGGACCACTAGTGGCGAAAGACATGCTAGAGCATGCTAAAGCGCCTAAACTTAAACTGGTCAGACAAGGTATAGCGAGCCTGACGTTTGTAGAGCAGTAGCCAGCTGATGGGGTATTTCTAAATCGGGACTGCAAAACCTATACTGAGATTCTGCGCCATGGTCAGTAAAGCCGGGTAAATCCGCGTCTCCCTCATTGGGGTTTACTTCCCCCATATGCACTGCGGCTAGGAACACAGATCGAGGGAATTTTTATCACAGATCCAACTATTCGGTCTTCTAAGCTACCGTAGCATATCGGCTGGATGAACAGGGTGAGCTTTTCAGTTTGCGAGCTTCATGTATGCTCTTTTGTTCTTTAAACTGATATTTGGCTTGGTTGTAAGCCCGAAATAGTGCTTCGGAGAAGAAAACTTCACTGAGTTTGACGAGAGAACTTAACATTTTTCTCTAGATTTAGATTAGATTATATTAGATTAGATTCTCTATTTAGCGGAATAACGCCTCGACCGCTTACCTTATACCTCGCCATTTGTCGTACCTCCGATCCATCTGCGAGACTCTCAGTTCATTCCTTGAGCGGTATTTATATTAACGAAGCACGGGCATACGGAATGGCTTTGGGGAAATTACTGATTAAATTCGCAAAATGTCTCTCGGGAGTGGATAGTCAATTAAGTGACTTTCTTTCCGTTGAGGTCAGCGTGAGCAAAATTCAAGTGAGTTAAATTTACTCCAACACTCGTTTAGTCATTTTGGGAAAGGTATATGAAAAGGAGTGGCCGTGAATTAAGGTATGAATGAACCATCGTGCTTCCTCGAATCTTTAATCAAAGAAATCGCAAAGTTGTTTGCAAAGTCTGTGGAATTCGATGACAAAACTTGTGGCGAAAAGACCATCTGAGGTAAGTTCCCCAAATAAAGTCAAGTCAGAATGGATTTCAGCGGATATGTAATTGTTTGGTGCTTTAAGTTGCGAAATAAAAAAATACTGAAAATTAGGCGGGTTTACAAGATGAGATGGTCCTACATTTCAAACCGCTTTTACCTCAGCTTTTGGTACTCAAAACGTAAGGTTTTTTTTATCTGTTAAGCTCACTGCGTAACTTTCAGTAATCCTACACTGTGAGCCAGTGCATGTTTAATCAGTGCTTATTGGGATCTAGCGCCAACCGCAATCTAACTTTTCTCATGCTTTCACCGACAAACGGATAAAATGATGAGCATAATTTTAACAAAGTTGTAGTTGCCTTTCGACAACAGGCTGTAATAACTAAGTAATAAAACAAATAAGTTTTCGGTTATTTTCAACTTCTTTTTTTTGATATCAGGTTGCTTGTACTTTGAAGAAACTAGACAGCCAGATGCATGAAACGCAACGGGAAGTTTCCGAACTAAGAGCTCTTCTAAGATAGAAACTGCAACCACCAGAGTGAAATGGAGCCGTTTTATTCAGCCACTCATCGGTCTTGATTACCGATGGCGTTCGAGATTCGGACCAATCCATGGTTGGTACAAGATTCTCACCCTCACTGCTGTGGAACATTACAACGACAAGCCGCAAAAGTCGCAAAAAGGACTTCAAATCTTCAGCTTTATTGACAGCTAAAGTCATTGATTGCGTCTCCGTCGAAAACTCCATCTGGTGGATTGCTCGATTTTCCTTCATGCTTTCTTCATATGTAAAAGGTTAATAAGAATTTCACTCCAACTTGGAATTTCATGCAAAATTTCGTTTCATGAATTCCACTTCAACAAACCACCGCTGCAACGTAAGCCTCTGCGGGATTTGTCCGTCCAAAGCGACCGATTCTGACTAGCCTCAAGAGATTTCTATTTCGCAGTCTATAAAATGCATTTCGAATTTGGCCTGAGCACCCTTCGAAGCCTACAATCTTCATGGTTTTCCACCAACAAAGTGATGGTTTTCGAGAACTCTGAAAAACGCAACTTGTAGTTTGACCCCTATATATCTGTCAGTCAACAGCTGCTTTGACAGATGCACCATACCCCAGTACATACATGATCTCGCCAAATACTCTCATTTGCACACGAACTTGGTTTCATCGGGAGACTCAACTTAATCCAGCCTAACCTCTCGTTTATGATGAGAGTATTTGCGGAATTCCATCCAATTTGGGTTCAGCTGGAACATAAGGTTAAGGGAATCTTGTGGACCGCGCCTGCATGATGAGCCTCAGGAAAGGCAAAACCGGCCGTGAGCTGTCAAAAAGTTTCCACCAAACTTATGTGTAGCATTTAACGACTAGATAGGTTATTTTTATTCTGAAGCTGAGATACCGGCCTACACATGCAAGAGAACAATCTATTGGCCGGCAAGAATGTGCACGGTTGGCGTTGCCAGGCAACCAGACGATCAAAACAAGCATGAAATGATGGAATCCGTGACTCATGCGCATTGTTGTAACTCCTACCCGAAATTCTTCTAAACTGTCGAGCGTAATGGCAGGATGAAGTGTAACTTGAAGGCAGCAGAATGATGTGGTAAGACAGCTCAGTTCCGTTTCAGGTGAAGCCAGAAATAATTTCTTGGCTACACAGAAACGCGTATTTGCTATTGGTGTGCTGTTGGAGTAACATTTTGTCGGGACTATTGAAATGTCCACACAAGCAAAGCAACCTTACGTATCAGATCAGAGGTGAAACTGAAGTCTCAAAAGCAGGTTAGCCTAGTCCAGGAGAGAGGGTACGTTAAAAAAAGAACTCAGCTGAGGAATATGAGCATTTCAATTCTAAAAACAGCAATAAAACCAGGGTTAAAGTATTTCTTCTATGTATGGTTGTAGGGCCCCGATGACCACAGCTCCCATAGTTGAAAAAAAACAGTATCCACTGCAACTAGCACACAAAGATGACGATCGGAATGTTAGGTATCGAACAAATAACAATAATACACGTGATTGAGGATCCCTGAAAAGGAGAAGGATACATTAGACAAAATGAAGGATCCTCTGACCGTGAATTATCCGATAAAGGCAGCATGTCTGTCTGATAATTTCACGCTAAACTTATGTTATTCACACATACTACTGAAAACTGCACCTTATGACGGATGAGAGTGTAGGCACATTTAGGAGGAGGCTGCCATTGCTTTGATTCTTTATTCTCTCTATCCTACCATCGATACGGACTTCGCTTTTGCGAAGGACAGGGTTGAAATGCATCTTGAACGTCGATCCGATGGATAGTTTGTGTAAAGAGAATCTCATCTACCAGACCAAAAAGAAACCCTCTCCTGCTGCCGGATGACCGCATTTTTTTCGCACACACAACTGATGGTTACAAATGCATATATAATGCTTAGCTTACACACTAACACTAACGCTTTCGACATACGCCGAAGTTCGAAGAGTGGATCCTCCAAAACTTACATGCGTATCGCTGCAAATTGGAAGGACCGCTGATAACTTGGCAGTTCAATGCTGCTTAACTTGCTTTCTGTGAGTAAGACTCAGTCCATTCCGCTCTTTACAAAAAACGAATTGACGTTGAAGTCACTGGTACAACGATTAATTTGTTTTTGTGCGAGGTTACTCCCTGGAGTTAGAGAGAGTTTCTTGATAATATTGAAGGTAGGAGGGACTCGCATTGCCAGACTTCCCAATCAACATAGCTGTTTCCTCGAAAGAGTTTTCTAGGTGGAGTTTGCATAGGAACAGCTAAAGTTGTCCATGAAATGTAAAAACTTAGAAGTTGTCAGAATCGGTCCTGTTTTGAATTTTTTCATTGATGGAGGCTTCTCAGGTAGGCAGAGGTTTCCCGATGTGTGGTGCTGTGATGGAATGGAGGTGAAAATCTTGGACAATCACTTAAGACGATTGTAACGTGTTTTCTGAACGGAAAAATAAAACCTACTTCGTGGACAACTAAAAAGCCGAGAAACGAAACCCTGGTGTGATGGTGGCTGAATACCGGTAGAACGATGAAGTCCACCAACGTTGAGTTCGTGAAAGTGAAAAACAAACGGAACGGCGTTAATAGAAAAATAATGACACATGGAGCCCAACAATTCAGCGACCTACGATTTTGAGACATGCAAAACATCTGGTTTTTGTGGTAGCTAGGTAACTTCGTGACATAAGTGACTAAGTTGCAACGCTTGTGCTCATGCTAGCGCGGTTGGTTTTGCAACTGATGCCACCAACGAACACAGTAATCCGTCGGCGGACAAAAAATAGTCTCACAGCTTTCTTACCTCTTCGACGATTTCAGACAAATAACCCTGCAATTGTTGTGCATCTAACTGAGTGTGACTATCTCCGAACAGACAAAAACAATTCAAGTCGTGAGAGACCGTAACACGCCATATGTGTCTCCCCAGGTTTTGATTGTTCAACAACGTGGGTCACTTGGTCCAATCCAATCAGAGGCTAGTACTGAGTACAACAGTTTTGTCGTCTCCGCGTGAGCTGTGAACGATTTTCGGCATGCTGCGACAAGTGAATTTCCACTAAATATGGAAAGCTTCAAGTCAAAATAAACCGTAATGGAAAAAGATGCCACAATCCGATGTTTCGGTTGTCGTGGACAAAATCCCTTTCAGAATTTCTACAGAATTTACCTTTCTGTAGACTTTAACATTATGGTTTCTATATTACAAATCGCATGGCGCATAATCTGTTTAACAAGATCCGAGTCAAATTTCCACGACTGTCAACTTACAGATAAAAGTACATTAAACCCTAGCTAACTAAAGAAAGCCTTACGGATGTGATGTGGATTCAGCCCATTCTTAGTGAACCCCATAGGTCGACCCGAAATGGAAAACATTTGGTTCACTTATTAAACCATCCTTGTCGGGGTCAGCAAACAACCAACCCTAACACTGAAAATCCTCCACATTTCACCCTTCAGCGATGCTAAAATTAACCTTTGGTTTCCTTCACTGTGCACTGTATACATATGTACCTCACATAAGTCTTATGAGTGGTGCGAGCCACCGCGATACTCTGTTGATATATTGTGAGTTGCAGTAACTCAGCTGTTCTCGCATTCTAACTGACAGTCACTGACTATTTGTTTTCGACTAATCGTTTGTTTTTTGCATTTTAGCAGCTCAAAAGTGCGTAGAGGTGGTGGTGCTTGTTCACACATATCAAAGTTCTTGAAGGCAGTTATCCACACATTCCATAATTGTGCTTACATTATGTGCGCAATTTGCACTCGTCTGTGGTCAAACGAAACAGTGAAGTCCTCGCAAAATATTCGAAGGAATGTGCCAAGTTCAAGTGACAATATCTCTGTCTGAAAAACTTGAAACCTTTCAGTCTGAAAAGTAAAAAAAAAGATATAACAGTTTTCTGAAACGCGACTATTGACTTTTCCCGTATATGTAAAGTACATCATTAAGTGGAACCTCCCGCTGTCATTATTAAATCTGCCAACCTGCGCAAGCAGAAAAATATCTCCTTAATGGACCTTTCTACTTTCTAAAACTTTCTTTACCTCTACCTTTCAGTCTAACGTTTCACAACATCCGGAAGTCCCGGGTAATTCCTGCTGCGATTAGTGCCCAAATTTGCATAGACCAGAGTTACCGCAAACGGTTCTCCGAGATGGATAAAACCAGGGACGTTTTTAGGCTAGCAGCAAGGCACGTGAGTGGACATACGTACATACACACGCACACACAGGTATGAGAAGGCCGGGTGAATGGGTGCGAATGGGCGTTCACAGCATGCCGATACACAGTAGATGGGTCAGACTTCTAGTGAGCTCTTTCCAGATCAGTGTCCAGCTACGTAGTCAAGCTGGGTATTGATGACCAAATCAGGTGCGTCATTAGCAACCACCGATAAGGACACGAAGAATAAACGACGAGGCAGAAAGACAGGGGATTGGGCAACTGCTCATGTGCAATAGAGTATGTCCGAGACAAAGTATAATTTTGCGTGGCTAGCGTGTTGATAAATTAACAATGTTGAACGCCCATAGGAGGATTATGGGCGACTGAAGTGTCAAACTGTATCTAATGTCAAGTTCTCCGAATCGAACAAGTAAACATTTTCCATCGGCTTCGTTCGTTCATATTTGGAAACACCATGAAATTTATCATTTTACCACTACTGACCGAAAAGAGCTGTCCAGGCAGGTGAGTGCAAATATTTTGCCATGTTTCCAACCACAATTTCAGCTAAGAAATTTAGGACAACTAAAAATCTGAATTCAGTTATTTTAAATGCTCCCTCAGCTGCTTATCAGAATTGAATTTCGCATGCCTTGTGAGTAGGTGAACCCGAGTTTTGTCACAACGCACTAGTGCACTAAAGTGCAAAATGAACAGAACACCTCTTGTTCAAAACAACGCCAATGTGGCATGGAAACCGCCACTGACGATGACATAGGAGTAATGAGTATCTAACATCCACACAGCGTCCCAAACCGTCAACCACCATTTTGCTATCTGATGTTAGACAAAAGCAGAGAGCGTCATGCCTATTGTCGAGCAACTATTTTCGCTTGCAGTTGAAAACTGTTAGTCAGTTCAAAGCAAATCTCCATAGATTCCAGATACATATGATGGTTATTTGTATTTCTGGAGGTTTTTGTGCCGACCTGAGCATCATTCATGTTTACATAAGATCGGCTCGTAGTTGATTGCTATGATAACTCGAGTAAAACACCGATAAGCTTTGACAACTCAAACTTACTCCACAAGGACATCAGATTTTAAATGCTGGGGTTGTTTAAGTAACTGAATCGGGTAACGTTATCCCAGTCGGATTTACCGGTTAATAATGGCTGCAACATTGGATGTCAGTAGATGGCTTGCGTGCAGTTAAATATTGCGTCCCGTGTGATTTCCTGAAGCCGATCTAGCCCGAAGGAATAAGGTCGAAACGCGAACATGCAGAGGTCTGCTTCAAATCGTCCAGATTCTACTAAGGACTAAGCATCCACATGTGGCACTGAGGAAACCTGTGCGTTTGTCGAGTAACTCGTGTGTCATGCGGTGACCCACTAATATTCACGACTATGGTGACAGCTACTGCACAGACCTCAAGGCCTGATCTGTATTAAAAATCACGGTTTTTCAAACTCAGGCCATCGTAATACCGAAAGCCAGAACTTCACTCTCTTTGACCGTAGACAAAATGCCTTTACATGCAAGCTACGGACATTCGTCCGATGCTCCTGACTACAGGAGCTGGTTTCAAACCTAGCTAGACATAAAGCCATTAACGTCTGGTCTTTGAGGAATAATGGTGGAGCCTCAATCTGGCCACCTGGATCAAGGGGTTTTGCAAAGATCTTATGAGTGAAGTTCACCAACCATACAAAACACCTCGTCTTTAGTTTGCTCACTTTACACCGCCAAACTATATAGAAGATAGCTAAAGAACTCTATATACTATGATGGTTTCTCCCGACACATTTAAAAAGGCAGGCAAGTACTTTCCTAGTTCGTGTGTTCATTTTAGGCGTTCCGTTTGTGAACAGTATTCTGCCAAAGTAGAAGGAATCCATAGTGAAGGCTACCTCATGGCCGTTTGGCTGGACATTTCGTGTTTCGTGTTGAAATCTCAATGACGGTTGATAAAAGGAGTGGTGTTCTCAAGAAGTTAGCGTATAACTAGTAAAAACACCATAAACGAGAGATTCAGATGGTTTCAAGCTGAGTTTCCCATCAAAAACAAATTGGTATACAAATGAGTTTATTTCTTCATAGCTAGTAACGTTTTGTTTGCTTCTTGGTGGGATGGGAACTCAGAGGGTGGAGTGGGGTCTTGTATTCTCTGCTCTAATCAAAAGTTGACGGGTTCCAAAAAGCTCAAAAGCACTAGCGCTTTAGTTCTTATTAGGATGTATTTAGTTAGCTTTTGTTTTGTTTCTTATCTATAAATGCCGTGATCCTTCTACAAAAACCTCAGTGCGATCTTGTCCCAGCTGTTTAATTCTGCGCTGACCAGTCGTGTTGTTTCATTTCTTTGTGTTGGTATTTATATGCTTATTTGAACGTTTAAAACGCTATAAATGTGCTACCTGAGAAAAAAAACATCGAAACCATATGATTGTCAAGTCTTTTGCGATGAACGTTTGACTGTGCTCTCATATCTCTAATCATACGACCAAATGACGCAGCTAGGAAACTCTTCAGTAGTATACTTCTCACTCCGGCGACTTTGTTAAGCAGTTGTGGATAGTTCGTTAGATGATAAGAAGTCTGTCCTTAAAATGGCCATTCTCAAGTAATCCAAGCCTATAAATTATTAGTTTGGAGGACATGCCGTTAAGTTTGGAAACCAACCCACGTTGCCAAATTTCAAGAGGTATGCTGGCTTTACTTAATACAGACTTTCTGGCCAAAGACCATCTTCATATACCTTGGTAAAAACACCACAAAGTGTGACAGAAACTGCAAAAAGAAAGATGATGGTTTGTGCGTTTTACGGGAAAAAGTACTGAGACCGGAAATTCATAATCATATGTTGTGTTTCCAGCTTTCCAAGGAAATCTTGAAAGTGTGTGTATGAATGCTACCTGCAACTCTGCTGTAGTTCAGCGGAGTTGTCCCTTGTCTTGTGTTCCTTGTAAAATACTAGACCAACCTTGTCCCTTTTTCACACCGGACTCACCGGTACTTTTCAGCAAATCCCGGTAAATCCTGATAGATCCTAGCAGTTTAACGACCAGTTCGTAATCAAGAAAGCCGTGCAGGTAGGCAAAATTGATTGAATTTCCATCTCCATCAGCCCACTGGAATTAATATACTTCAGAACCGGACATTTCAATCTGCAATGCAAATTCCATCAAACATACTAGCCGGAAAACATTTTGTGGCGTTTTTCCTTCCTGCTTGCAATCATCAAACGTGCTCACCGAGGGAAGGATATTCAAACGTAACTAAAAATCCCTACTACTCATTTACTGGTCCACCGGGTGGCTAAAACCCGATGAAACAGCAGTCGTTCGAAATTATGGTATGAACCGTGCAGTTGAAAAATTGAGTAAGGTTATAACCTAAGTACAGAGTGACCGTTTGATCAACCGCGCTTAGCTTGAAAACAGGCTATCCTAAGTCTAACCGGATGGCAGCTTAGTTCTCAATCCTCACTCGAGACCACTGAGAAGCGCACTTTTGATTGTTTCCAGTACTAGACAAAACGGCCGTGCAGTGCATCTCAGCTTTTCAACACAGGCTGATGTAGTCATACATGATGACAACCGCCACGGAAATTTCGAACTTATCTCAACAGTCAGGGAATTTGTGTATGATAATCCTGCTCAACATAGGCTACAACAAGTCAGCTCATTTCGAAGTCCAGAGACATGTCTAGTTATTCACCTTCCATTTAGAGGCCATTCGACTTGTACTAATCGGTGCCCCACGATTAGTTTAGACTTATTTTTACCACTGGAGTGAACAGTCCAAACACGTAAGGCAGAAGAGGGATGGTAGTGGAACGCATTCATCATTTAACCATTATGGCCACGAATAAAGTTAGGGACACTTACCTTAAGCATCACAAGTGTCGCCTCTTGAACAGAACTGAGGTCGATTCTCACCCTGTTTTGGACTTCATTATCGGTGGTGTTGGAACCAGGCCATGTTGTTCACCGTACATCGTTCCTCAAATAAAATCAGGTTTTTTTGGGTCTGTAAAGTGCTTGATGACTATTATCCCACTTCACAACTCTGCTAAATCATTTCTTTCTTCTAGAATAAGCTGGCTTGCTCCTCAGCATATCGTTTCCCCATTTTTTCGACTAAAACGGCATCGTGCAAAAAATGGTGCAGCTTTTACAATCCAGATTGATTCTGACCCAAGTTTGCTTGGAACAACGTGATCACAAGATGCAAAACCGGCGGTTGAAAGTCGACATAGCTGCTATTTTTTTTCACAAACCACGGATTTCGCTGCTATAGACTTCAATCATTCTCCGTAAGAGATCCCTTTTTTCTGAAGGGGTCCATTGTCAAAGTTATCAGGTCTTGATTGACTAACCACCACAGGTGATCCAGTAAAATTATTGGGAGCCAGTTGGATAACGTTCATGGAGACTTAAGCTGCTACAGAGTTACAAACAGAACACCATAGTAAATAACATTGTTGTAATACATTTTTCTTCCGCTGTTATGTAATTTTCCGGTCACTATGACCGGCTTCTGCGGTTTGGTTTGAATGAAATTCGGTTCACAATTTAATTTGCAAGAAAATTCGTGGTATCCTTCACAGCTCGGTTCGGCTGAAATAGAAGCGTCCCTTATACTTTTCACTATTCTCGTTTCATTCTCACGTGCCTGTGCTTGTATAATGTAAACGTTCTTGCTCCACTGAATGGTGGGTTTGTTGTTGCTAAGGCTGCTGATATAATTTCGCCTGCTATGAAACAGACTTTGAGGTCTAACGTTGGAACCAACATTAGCTCACTGGCTATTATAGCCTGAATTTGATTTCACAAATTAAAGACGGTCCGCTTACCGATATGGTGTTAAATGGGAAAGTAATGAAGTCTGGTCGTGACTACTTGTAAATAATTAATCCCCACCTATTTAATTTTGGCCGCATGGGCCACGTTGAATGTTAAGCTGCGTCTCTTGGCCCAGCTGTAAACAAGATGGCTGGACTGAGTCGACTGAGATTACACATCCCGGTAGTCAAACTTACTATCCTATTTTTTTAAAAAAAACAGTTTACTACGACCAAACTACTTCTATCCGAAGCACGTTGATGGTATTCAAATCTCTTAGTCTTCTGGTATTCCAATAGAAGGAGTCAAATTACTCCCAAAACGCCAAGAAATGCAGTAAATTTTGAAGATAGCTCAAGATCTACATGTGTTCTGAAGGCCAGAAGAATACAGCGTTGCTGGGAGCTAACTCTTGCAAAAACGTTTGGAACGTTTTGTCCAGACCTTCTACACGAAACTTCGTGAATGCCGACTGGGACCAACGCAGGAAAACCATATTCCTCATTTAGCTCTTTATGTGTCTATCTTTTCAAAACCGTAGACAAGCTCTGCAGCTCGCGTCGCCTCGACCGCAGTGTGTGCCTACAGCACAGAGAAGTAGTCGGCGTTCCAAAATTTCAAACATTGACTTTCACACCACGCCTCCCTTGCAAGCCCACAGGTAATAAACGACAAGTACGCCGATTCGGTGAGCGTATCAAATTAGTGATTCCAACAAAATGGACGGACTGAATCACTCTATGCGAATGGTTTTGCTTAGGTTTTTTAACAGAAAAATGCAATTACACTCTAGCTCCAGTTGGTATTGCTTCCCAGAGAGAGCAAATTGCTTAGATGGACATTCAAAAACTGGTTTCTAAGATTCCCAGCCCGGTGCCACGGAGAAAGAGGGAAAAGTCACCGGAAACTCGTAGCAATATCATAGTGTCGATACATATTCGTCTACTTTGAAGGGGAAGAAAGCACCCGTGCGCGAAAGGGCCCAAAGACGGTTAGCACACGCTTTGGATTGAATCAACCTGAACACACCAAACTGGGTGTAAGTGAAGTGATACTTTCAATTGAAAGTTAACTCGATGTCAGTTAGAAAACTCAAAGGAGCTCAGATAGCTTTGACAGAAACCTAGGAACTATGCCGACCCAATGAGCATTGAAAACGGTGTCGCCCGGGGTTTCAGCAACCATGTAAGTTGGTTGGTTGGTCAGGAAAAATACTTCGATAACTTCAATATTGTTTCAAATGAAATACGAAACGGCCTCCCTCTAGCAAATTCAGTTAATGAACAATATCGTAAACGATAGACCTGGGTGAACTTCACCTGAGTCTTCTGTCAGCACTAGATAAATCTGCAAACTTATGTTCGATAAAGTTGATGGAAACTCATAGCCGAGGCCTTCCAAGAAAAACGAAACAGATAGTGGGCTACTGAGGACATGTATGTAATTAAAACTGAGACTTGTACCAACAGTAAGCACCGTCTCTGTCCTTTCAAACACAACAAATTACCGGTGTGGATCACACAGCAGCTGTGTGATGGCAATCTATGTCAAATATGTGAATGTTGGCTTCACACATCACTACGATATAGGAGATGAGAGCAAAACCTCTTCTCCTGTGTTTTTTGTCTGTGCCCGCTGCCCGGGGGTAGAGCTACAATGAGCAACTCACAACGAATTCATTTAAACGTGTGTCTTGGTGTAAGAAATCCGTACTGCAGAGCGGTCAATTGGATCATATATATATTCAGTTATTTCATAGTCTTGATGTCATTCTTCTAGACGAACCTAAGTTAATCTGGACAGAATCCAGAACCAGAATCCCTTTGGGCAGGAAGTGAACACTGTCACTCAGCTAGGGACAGTTTATTGGTAGTGGCTGATTCAAAGTTTAAGCCCAATTACTCTAAATTGGACGTTGTTCGAAGTGAAGTCAACATTACTAGATTATACGTCAAAATATTTCTAAGTTAATACGACCAATGAAAACTTTATGCCCACATAAGTTCTTTTCTCAAATTAGGACTCCAGTGTCTAAAAAAACTCTCTTGATTTAGGCCTTAAATTCGTGCACATTTTATTGGTTCTGAAAGCTAACATGTATTAAGTCGTCACTTTGTTTGACTTTGTGCGACTGAAACGTGGTGTAAGTAGTATTCTACCAGTAGCCCTGAATGCAAATCTGAGAGGTTGTTCTGCCTAAGTACAG
Source organism: Opisthorchis felineus (assembly GCA_004794785.1). NCBI lineage: Eukaryota > Metazoa > Platyhelminthes > Trematoda > Opisthorchiida > Opisthorchiidae > Opisthorchis > Opisthorchis felineus. The sequence continues at coordinate 488,672 of SJOL01007370.1, forward strand.
GTTAATGACAATACTCAACAACCGTTCTTGGCCGAATTGTCAAGTGTTCGAACTAATAACTAACTGTCCGAAACTCCCTACTGGAGTTTCGTGAGATTCGCAATGCTGATGACTCCCAATAAGGATGAAACAGCTGTACAGTGTTTCTCGATTTTTCAAAATCTCAATTGAAAATTCCCAAACATCCTCAGAATATGCGCAATATTCATGGAGTCGAAATTGGCTCTGGTACCTCTGCACGTAGAACCTTGAAAATTAATTTGAATCTCCCCACCCCATAATTTATTGAACATACTTAACTCTTAAATTGAAAGAACATACCTGGACATAATTTTCTGCTGTAAAAGGCTGTAGCAATTCGCTGGAGTCTCTGTATTCTTAGCGTCCTCCGTCGAATGTTTATCCTATTGCTACGGCGTGATCCTTCATTTTGTCCGCACCAAGGAGTTACGCTCTCGCCAGAGGTCACCAGTAACACATTTTCACTGCGGAATAATGGTATGAGAGGTGAGATGTTACCGCCAGCGCACCTTTGACAAACCTTGCTCGAACAGTTGTACATTTTAGAATTTGTGCGATGTGATTTGTGTCCGAACGTCTTGAGCTACGTCCCAGTAACCTTCCTGGTTGCCTTGATTGATTCACGCACCTGTTATAACTTCCCATTCGGGCCGCTTGGAACCAGATGGACACTTGTACGCGACTTAGGGACAATATGAATACCATCTCATTATCACCGATTTCTAGAGTCGCACCTGCCCCAAACTTTTAAGTTTCAACTTCTTGCATGTTGTATCGTCGGTAGTAGCCAATTGACAGATAGCTACTTTGATTCATCACACGAAAGACCAGTGATTTGGCGACGTGAAGAACATCACTGATGCGCAAGGACGTGAAATTTGAAGCACAGCCATCACAGCCAAAGGAACGGAGTGATAAACGCAATTTACAGCCTTCTATCCAATCTTCCCTGATACTCAGTGAAACTGCCAGAAAGGAAAACATGATAGAGTTCGAAAAGGTAAAAACATGGCTGGCGAAGGCCGAATGTTACCACACGACGGGAACATCGATGTTAGGACGCACTCTGGGCCTCAAGTTATTCGTCAGGTGAGTGGGATAGGTCTGACAGTCAACATCATATTCATAATTCACAAACTGACAGAGGACCGTATCAGGGAGAATTAAATTAAGTAAAAGGTTTTCTCTAGAAAAAGAAACCAAAATGGTCTAGTAATGGGTCACATAGGGCTTATCGCAGAACTATGGCATTTAAGCACCAGTATGTATCACCTGTATATTGCTGTCAACGGTGATGACATCGCAGAGAGAAAGAACAAGTTGGTAGCATTTGATGGCCAGCTTACGATTTATGACACTCAAACATTCAGTAGGTTTTAATATAACTCAAATGCAGCTAATGAATCATAGAGCCATACGCATGTTCCCCTGCAAAACAAAACCGCTCTTTCTTCCAGAAGGATTCATCTACTGGGCATGCCGCTGGGGTCAGGATATATTCCAGATTCATTCGAGGATATCCAGGAATTTATAAGATGATGGTGAGGGTGGAATAAGAACGAATCTTTCAGTCACTTGAGAAATCAATGATGGCAAAAAGGTGGATATTCAGACTTTCGGTAGTGCAGAATTAAGGATGTGATGTGGTTAGTCCTGACAAACAATTCATTATGCGTTTCATTCCGACTAGGACCCATCGAGTGAACATAGCACGATAGGTGGTGTACGCAAGCATTTAACAGGTTATAACGTTTTAACTTTTTAACACTACACAGCCACCAACCATAGTTGTGGCAAACGTCACTCGAAGGCATTTATTAACCTTAACAACTGCGGTGAACTTTGCGGGAAAATCCGACTACTTGAGAACGTCCAAGTGTTCCACCTATTTTTTCATCATCCTCATCTAATAAGTTCTAGGCTACGAGGCTTAGATTTATAGAATTGAACTGTAAATAACTATGTGATAACTCTTGAAAAGAAATTCATTTTATGTTTTGCCCAGATCGTATTTTATCAGGTAAATCGGAAGGGTTAGCAAAATGTTTTCACCTAGGAAAGCAGAAAAAAGACTAACCACAGCTGCGCATTTCCAGATAACGGAGGGCTCGTAGTCTTACCGCAGGCACCACATAGTTGTAACGTTTACGACAGCCCCTCCGGTTTACAACACCCGAAGGCGAATATGGTATATTGGATCACAATTCAAAAAGATACTGATGGATGTTCCGGAGCATATCACATAGATGCGCGAAGATGGAACAGCAATATTCACTAACGACGAGAAGCTTAGTCTGAATGGTCCTAATGGCTAGGCATCTTACCGCATGATTTCTTCGGCGGCTGAAATCATCAGAACAGTTCTGGGATGTTTTAGAGAGAAGGTATCGCATGAAATAAGGTCAACAGCTGGCTGATTTAAACATTCTAAAGCTCAAACAGTACCGCATCCTTACTCGTGTTGGAAACTCAGAGGAGGGTCTAAGCTCGCGGATAGGATACATATGCAGTTTAAATAAAAATTATTATAGTCGCTGTTCTACAAAGTTCATTTACTAGGTTTGGTCGGTTCGCGGTCCCTATGAAGCCCAATGATAATGCCCTATGACATGATGCATGTGTGTTACTGATTTAATCCTTCGAAAAATCGAGGACCTACTGGCGACAACCAACAGTAATATTTAAAATCAGAGGACATCTCCCCGCTTTTCTTTTGAAGTATAGCAAAATCGTCCATTTCAATAATCCAGAGCAAAAGAAGCTTGTTTCATTAACACGGTTCTCCTGAATCGCACCGAATGCGGTTTCTTAGCGCCTGCTGCCTATTGCACAAATGTTCCAAAAGTAGGCTAACAGCGCAAGAGATGCCTTTTTCAGATCACTACAGCCAGTGCTCTACCTTACTGGCTCAGGTTTCAAAGGATACTACATAACCAACTTATATAAACTTGTTTTCTGAAAAATTTGGTAACAATTGCTGGGCAACGTTTCGCTTTTGGCACAAATACTTCGTCAGGCCAAGTGACTAGGTTACGAGGTTTGTCAAAATCTAAGATGGAAGGAGAACCAATCAGCTAAGTCAAGCTAAATCTCTGTTAGGTGTCGACCGAGGGATTTTGTGTGTTAGGGTGGGTGACCAAGTGTTAGGCCAATGGGGCAACCTACATGGATTTGGGTCCAGCCTAGGGTCTAGTTCTTTCGGTTCGGTTCACGTGATGATCCCCCTTCAACCTCATTTGCACTTTCCGTCCGTCTGTGTGGATGGACTAGTGCTACGATAGTTGTGTAAGGAAGAGGGATTCTGTGAACTTTGGTCGGGTTGGGATTTCCATCCCCCGTTTTTGCTAATGATTCTACGTGCATTGACAACCATACACAGTCACGTGTCAACTCAGGTTGTCTAAGACCGCATTCCATACGCTCGCCAGTTCCACACCCCCGATTCTGTTCACGCTGTGATGCTTGGTAGCTTTCACCACCTCGACTATCAGCCTGTCAGCCTGTCTGAGACGTGTTCAGCCGTCGTTGAGTCTTTGACCACTGTTTAGCATTCTTCAGCATTCCATGGTGGTTTGTTAATCCTCCTTTTATGCACACCAATTCTGGTGTGCAATTCCCTGGCAGTTTGTCCTANAGATTTATAGAATTGAACTGTAAATAACTATGTGATAACTCTTGAAAAGAAATTCATTTTACTTTTTGCCCAGATCGTATTTTATCAGGTAAATCAGAAGGGTTAGCAAAATGATTTCACCTATTTCCAGGAAAGCAGAGAAAAGACTAACCATATCTGCGCATTTCCAGATAACGGAGGTATCGTAGTCTTACCGCAGGCGCCACATAGTTGTAACGTTTACGACAGCCCCTCCGGTTTACAACACCTGAAGGCGAATATTGTATATTGGATCACAGTTCAAAAAGATAATGATGGATGTTCCGGAGCATACCACACAGATGCGCGAAGATGGAACAGCAATATTCACTAACGACGAGAAGCGTAGTCTGAATGTTCCTAATGGCTAGGCATCTTACCGCATGATTTCTTCGGCGGCTGAAATCATCGGAACGGTTCTGGGATGTTTTGGAGAGAACGAATCGCATGAAATAAGGTCAACAGCTGGCTGATTTATATACTCTAAAGCTGAAACAGTACCACATCCTTTCTCGTGTTGGAGACTCAGAGGAGGGTCTAAGCGCGCGGCTAGGATACATATGCAGTTTAAATATAAGTTATTATAGTTGCGGTTCTGCAAAGTTCATTTACTAGGTTCGGTCGGTTCGCGGTCCCTATGATGCCCAATGATAATGCCCTATGACATGATGCATGTGTGTTACTGATCGAATCCTTCGAAAAATCGAGGACCTACTGTCGACAACCAACAGTAATATTTAAAATCAGAGGACATCTCCGCTCTTTTCTTTTGAAGTATAGCAAAATCGTTCATTTCAATAATCCAGAGCAAAAGAAGCTTGTTTCATTAACAAAGTAGAAGAACACGGTTCACCTGAATCGTACCGAATGCGGTTTCTTAGCGTCTGCTGCCTATTGCACAAATGTTCCAAAAGTAGGCTAACAGCGCAAGAGATGCCTTTTTCAGATCACTACAGCCAGTGCTCTACATTACTGGCTCAGGTTTCAAGGGATACTACATAACAAACTTATATAAACTTGTTTTCGGAAAAGTTTGATAACAATCGGTAAATTTATTGCTGGGCAACGTTTCGCTTTTGGCACAAATACTTCGTCAGGCCAAGTGACTAGCTTACGAGGTTTGTTAAAATCTAAGATGGAAGGAGAACCAATCAGCTGAGTCAAGCTAAATCTCGGTTAGGTGTCGACCGAGGGATTTTGTGTGTTAGGGTGGGTGACCAAGTGTTAGGTCAATGGGGCAACCTACATGGATTAGGGTCCAGCCTAGGGTCTAGTTCTTTCGGTTCGGTTCACGTGATGGTCCCTCTTCAACGTCGTTTGCACTTTCCGCCCGTCTGTGTGGATGAGCTAGTGCTACGATAGTTGTGTAAGGAAGAGGGATTCTGTTAACTTTGTTCGGGTTGAGATTTCCATCTAAGACCGCATTCCATCCGCTCGCCACTTCCACACCCTCGATTCTGTTCACTCTGTGATGCTTGGTAACTTCCACCACCTCGGCTATCAGCCTGTCAGCCTGTCTGAGACGTGTTCAGCCGTCGTTGAGTCTTTGACCACTGTTTGGCATTCTTCAGCATTCCTTGGTGGTTTGTTAATCCTCCTTTTATGCACACCAATTCTGGTGTGCAATTCCCTGGCAGTTTGTCCTATGTAAACCTTAGTGCAACCGTTGTAGTTAATTTTATGCACAGTCCCTAGTCCTTTCAACCGGGAGGGGATCTTTCAAATGCACTAAAATCGAGCGTAGCGTTTTTCCCTTCTAGAAAGCTACTCGAATGTTGGCTACGTTCAACAGTCTTCGAATGACTTCCGATGTTCCTGCTTTATATGGAATGACTGTTGTGCCAATCCATTCCTTACTGGGTCTTGATATCGGAGCCAATATCCTTCTTAATTGACGCTTAACCAAACTCACTGGGTATCCTACTTCTTGCAGTCTGTTGGCAGGCTCCATTTGAGCTGTCCTTCGGTCGATCTCTTCTGTTCACAGCCCTCTGACCCGACGAAACATCGATGAGACAATACTGGCGTACATGAACTTTGTGTGGACTGCACGTGATCTCAGACAGATTCATTACAAATGATCAAGTCTAAAGGCACTAGGAGACTGATTTCTGAGAAAATGACATAATATTACATACAACCCATGTTTGGGTCGCACGGTGGTGTTGATTTCACGCATTTTCCGTTTGAAAGACCGCAAGCTTCAGGCTGAAAAGCTGCTTTATAGAGCAAAACATCCATAAGTGGAGAAACTCTCCATACGGCTTCGAGAGAAAACCACTTTTCATAAACATCTGGTGCACGTGAAGACACTCCTTAGGCGATTCGCTTCAGGGTGATCGACGGCCAAGGCGCACGAAAGTATCGCCCTATACTCTTTAAATGGTCTTCGATCGCCACACACTTCCTCTCACTTTGTCGTTTGTTTAAACATTTAGCTGTTCCCCTTAGTGGCAAACTTAGACATGAGATATCGAGTATTTCTCATCCCGAAAATTGGGTTTTGATCGATGACTTTGTAACGCACCCTATTTATTCTGTTAGTTTGGGTCTTCCGTATGCATCACACCGAAACCCATCTTGTTATTTCAAACAGGAAGGTTTATTCGTCACTCAACTGTTCAGCTATATAACCTGGTCAGTGCTGTCCCGCAAGGTGCTGCCCTGCCTTTTACTTGCGTCATGGCCTGACTAGGTAGGGGGATTCCGATTCTCACTGCATCATCACCATCACAGATGATGAGGCTGATAGTAATGGTGGTGATGATGAACGCATCAAGTTGAATACACCTGCCCGACCTTATGACTGTATCACCCATGTTCCAACCACTGGAATTACCTATACTGGCTACGACAATGCTTTACCCATACTGGTACCAAAGCCCAAGCAAGAATTTCTCGCTATGAAGTCTTGTTTGTTGACAATAAAGTAGAAAATCCTAATTTACAATTCCGTTTATTTAAACCTGTCGGTGCCGATGAGACCGACAATGATGGTCAGAATAAATAACTATCCCTGGAGATTTGTACGCCGCAGACAGTCCCAAATTTTGAATGAATTTGAACGATAATAGTGTTGGACTTCAAAAGCTCTAAAGACTACGCTGGAAGAAGAACGGATGCTTTACTTGCTTCTATCGAACTTTTATTGAACCGGCATCTAGTAATTAGATCCCAAGTAGTGCTGTCTGATAAAATAAATGCGGTGAAAGTAATCGTTACCAGGACAACGGCTTTGATATTTGCATCTGAATTTGGTTATGTCCCGATGACGTCGGAAATCCGGTCTCACACGACTACATCAAGACACATCGGAGAAAACTTCATAGGCTGATGAAAGTGTGTTAAGTTGGGCTGAGTTGACATATTTTCAATAGAGCTAATCACGTATCACAAAATCAGCCAGCTAATCTAAACTGCTTGACAAAAACAGGCTGAGAGAACCCAAAAATGACCTTCATTGCAGGCCAAGACAAGAGGAGTGGCGTCCAAATGTTCCTTCAGTTTAAACGCCAGCTACGTGTACGATGTTGCCCCACAAAACTGAGACGGTGATTAACCCCTGCCGGTCACTTCTGCTTCAATTTCTTTTCCAGGTTTTCTGATTGGGCGTTTTTAGTGGAAGGCACCTGAGAATGTTTGGGGTAGGCCAGCACCAGGTCGCTTCTACTTTTATCCTCTTCCTTCTTTTACACTTTAAATATAAGTAAATAAACTCCGTGTTTGTGCGATAGTGAGGCGTTATTGTCTCTGATGATGATGATGATGACTGCCGCTCCACAATCAGGCAGTTGAGCCTAACTCTCTGACAAAGAACCGTACTCGTCCTTTGGTCAAACCTGATTTACCCCGATAAAACCATGTCTATCGCACAAGTATGAGCTTCGCTCCAAAATAATCTAGTATGGTACTCCTATTAGCACGTTTTATGTCCTCTTCATGTCCAACGATTACTATGCTATATGACAGTTATACGCCTGTTAGTACTGCCGGAGTAATATAGTCTGTATTGGTGATGGGAATGTAAAACACGTACCGAAATATCCACATTTCACTAAGGTTAAGAATGTGCCATTGGTTTTCCCCCTCAAGAGGTTTCATGAGTTATTAAATTTCTGCAACATTAGTGGTTTTGGTTCATCTACCTTCCCTCACTGTTTTACACGTACTAAAGTTTGAAATAATACTAGATGATTTTACTGTTCCAATATAAGCGTCTGAATAAGTGGTACAGTCTACAATGGGACTTATGGAGTACCTGTTTTGTGTATTTTTGGCAGCCCATAGAAACGTTCGGGTCTGTTGGATTTTGCCCAAGTGAATACCACCGTGCCTGACCGAGTTCGGATTTTAGTTGTCTCAGGCACTTAGTGACGCGAGGTTTGGTCTTGTTGAGAATTAGATTTTCTCGGCTCGATCTTCTCGTAAGGACCCAGTGTTAGGTGTTCGAGTACTTTGTCTTCATAGTCCTTTCGATTCATGACAACCGTTACATTACCCTTGTCAGCTTTGGTGATGTGGATGGACTTGCCTTTCTTCATTGACTTAAGCGCACCTAGTTCCTCCGGTGACGTATCGCTTCGGATTGGTCTTTGATTTTTAAGAATATTGCAGATACATAATCTGGCTTCTTCTGCTCTCTCTGCTGGAAGTTTCGACAGTGTGGGCTCCATAGCCGGGATTACTTCACTGGGCGTTAGCGGTTTCCAGGTAGATTTGAAATTCAAGCCTCTTTTCATCAATTTCATCTCATTGGAAGCTTAGTTCACAACAAACGCCTGAAGCTTACACAAAAATTGCAAAACATTTTTTCATCTTCATTTAAGGAACAACTTCTTCACGAAATTTTACCCTCTTCATGTTGCACTGCCTAAAACTTGTAACGTTCGAATCATCTCACCATCTAAAGACTGTAGGTTTATGCTGTGTGAAGGAACGGTCCGTTTGTTCACCTGTTCCATTACGGTTTTCGTTGTCTTCTACGTCATTTTTCTAGCTTACTCTATCAATCTGAATTCCTTTCGTTTCGCAGTGCTCACTATGTACCAGTTCCTCTCTTCGCCTTCAGTCTGCTGAGCTGTATTTTTACTTTGTCACCTTGACAGGGCCTCGGATAGAAATATTTTCATTTGGCTGCCCCAGAAGTTGCTCTGGTAGATCATTTACTGACGGATGATTAGCTAGTCTTTGCACTCTTCACCGAGTTAGGCAGTTAGCCTGCAAACGTTTCCTACCAGTAGAGGTGACATCATCAGCGCTCGGCTGAGAGGGTCAGTCCTCCTTACTTGCTTGGAGATTTCGTCCTGTAAACGAAGCTAGTCTATGCTGAAAAGCCAAGAAGCACTGTAAAGCTGTCTCGTGCTTATTGGGAATCACCAGCAGTGCACATCTCACGAAACTCCAGCGAGTTCCGAATCCGCGACCTCCCGGCTACAAGTTTGAACCCTTAACCGTTCGACCACGAGCGGCTGAGCAGCAGTGTGATTTAACCGCACTTAGACAGAATATAGCGCCGCTCATCCTTTAGTCACTAGGTCAACATCACGTGTTGACTGGCTTCTCGAACAACGACTTCTCAGCTGGAAGTTTCACTCGTCGGGTGAATTTTATTGGTCCTCTGGGCTACTTAGAGATATAGCCGATATCTACTACCGTGATTGACCAGCCCGAACATACCTTTATTGACATCCCATTGATCAGTTTCCAACTGCGTTGCGTCGTGGTAAGTTTCCCTTGAATTTGATTATTGCGTTGAGTAGCCTCTGTCTGAGGAATTACGATCCTGTCCTTATTGGTCGGTTTTCGACTTCTGCCGCGTCGTGAGCTGCCTTCCCTTCAGTTACCTGATTTTCACGGCAGTTTCTATTTTAGCAATTCACTTTCTTTGATTTGACTGGTCCATCCTGAGTTCCGAAATTGAAAACCAGCCAATGAGAAAGAAAACAAAAGTCCTCGGGTAGAAGCTACTCAACTCACTAATCAAGTGCAAAGAATACGGTACACAGTGCAGCACATTTAGAAACGCACCAATGGGAGTCCGAGAAATGTTGTTCAAGTTTGCCAATCACGACAGCAGATATCAGCTAGTCACCAAAATCTATGTAAACTCAAGTAGGTAAGGACGAGTTACCCACCAATGCGAGCACTGACAATGTCACCCCGCTTTGTAAAGAACGTTTGCAAGCTAATCGCCAAGCTCGGTGAGTGGATCAACGGCCACCTGATCAATCACCAGTGTACGCACCCGAACTGTCAATATTCCGATACGATTCCAATTCATTCATTGTGCAATTATGTCATTAAGCAAGTTTGACTCTTTGCATACGCATGCTTGTCAGGCATGACAAACGATCAAATTAAAGGATGAAATTGTCACTTTACATAAATGAACAGCAAAATATGGAAACGCATTCTGAAGCGCATAAAAATGCGTGGAAATAGGAGACAAGCGAGGTGATTCTTGGAAGCTTAGTAGTATACATCAGCACCATCAATCAGGTGACTAAAACACTGAGGCACTCTGATAGACAAAATGACAGTTCTCCATCACTGCATGCTTAATTAGGCATAGACAACATACACCACCGATTTTACCCGCCCAGACATTTTGAACCTTCTGCAGGCAGTTGAGATGAAGTGCGCGAAGTAGAAGACAGGGAAGAAAATACTGTTTGATACATTGCTAGTCAAAAACACCATTCCCTCCTTTGGTAAAAAGGTTTGAACTGGACCATCCTTAACATCTTTTCCTGTACTCCGAACACTTCTGTAGTGTATGATGTGCACAGTTTACTTCTGTCAGATAGCCATGATCAGGTCAACATTGCTGATTGATCGGGATCGTTTGGATTATCGATTGATTGAATGACATTCCTGAACAAAGGACGAAAATATACCCCAGTCACAGGTACACTTCGACACTGTGTGCGATTTTGGAGTGGTGCCTAAGGTGTTGAGAATTCCGAAAATTTGGAGCGAAAGCTGCTCAGTCAGCTGAAAGGTCTCAGACCCTTGCACCTAGAGATTGGGCGATAAATATTCCGCCGTCAGTGATACACCCTCGTTTGCATTATGAGTTTCATCTACACTACCTGGAGCCCGACAGTGTTGGCCAGGTGGATAAAACCGGAGGAATGTTCTGCTGGGGTCAGTTTGACAAGAATTGGTAAGGTACTCTATTTTCATCCAAAAACATTGGTAGTATATGGGAAAGTGATCTTCAGGCATGGGGTCGATTTTCGTGACGATAATCCTCATGTGTGCAGGAAGTGCACCGGGAAAAACCCGTTCAAGTGTTGGTCTGACTAACATGGAAATGAGCTCCCGTAAAATTCATGAATAAAAAACCTGTAAGTAGGAATTATTATCAGCTGCATGTAGCCTATTTGTTACTGACGTAAAATTACGTGTGATAATTAAAAATATCGTGCGCTTTTTGAATAACAGTGGGATGCTTTGGAAATGTGAACAATTACGTGTTAAAACCCCACACCCTACTAACATCTTCTCCAAACGACCGATTAGTCCGTTCCAGAAAAATTCCTGTTGAGGTGATCGCCAGAAATACTTGAGTCACAAGATTGCCACTCAGGCGGCGGAGCGAGATCAAAACAGCTTTGAAGTTCTGTTTTCGGATCTCTGATCACATCCAAGGGTGGTAAAAGTACGCTCAGTACCGCTTGGTATGGTTCGGTCAATGCTCAAAGGATAATCATACTTTCAGCCCTTTGGCTGTCCTTTCAACAAGTGAAAGAAATGGAAATTTCATATCTTCATTGCACTGGGTGGCTAAGCAACGCTGAGTTGAATTTGGCTAATGAACATCTGTTCATTCAGCGCGGCAACTTCAAAGCTACAGTTATTTGAGTGCATTCCTGATAAAGTCACTTGAGTCATTTAAAATACTATGTACTATACGAAAAAAAGACTCTGAATTACCATTTGCGTGAAGATTCCTCTTCAGCGTCAACTGAATCCCACCACTTTTGGCACGTAACACAATCTGAATTCAATACTTGTTTTGTTTTCTGAAAGCACGGCTTTTCTACTCTCTCGTTTATTTGTCAATTGTCGTTCTCTAAGAATAGAAATACCACGTGAGAATAAACAAACTGTTTTCAACAGTGAGGGTTAGCATCAAAGTGCCAAAGGCGGGTCACATGAAAAGCTTGCTCATTAATCCAAAAGATGATAAAGCTAGGCTACAATAACGCACCTTAAATGTACAGTAATCGTAGATAGTAGGACAAAATATATTCATATTGTATCTGAATGTACCTCAGTCGTCAGAACTTCATGTTATACTGTTGAACTTTTGTGACTGTGTTTGTATCAGACAAATCAAAGGTTTTGAAAAGTATGCATTGATGAATATGTATGTTAGTAAATACTTCAATTCACCGGTTTTTGACCAAGGGGAAAGGTATCTTTTTCTAGACGAGGATTCAAGGTAGATGGAGGCATCGGAATCTGAGGATCCCGAATGCCGTAAATAGCGACTGTTGGTCCAATGCCGAATCGTCCAATACCGGTCTTTGCTAGCTCGTGTTTTTATTTATGTGGTTCACTAATAACTTGTCATTAATGGCAGATGTGTGGTCCGGAAGCTTTTGTTAGCGTGTCAGTACAACTTATGTGTGTTGCTTAACCATATGCGGTTAAAAATAAGATGTTTCGAAAATAATGCGTCACGCTTTGCGTGCATGTGCGTAAAGATATTCTTATCTGTGTCCGTCTGCACTAGTCTATAGAGCTTCCAAATCCTCCATATGTGTGAGGGGCGAACAAATTACCATGAAGCAAATAAATTTGTGAATCCAAGAGGACCAGTGGAATGTCACCAAAAGTTTCAGCAATCTTCTGCCCGATAGTATAACGAAACACTGGCAGCTCAATGCGCGCGTTGAGTGTTTCCACAGCTGATGACGAAAAGTCTGCAAGTAAGACTGCCAAGCTCTGCAGAGGCGACCTGATCTACGACCAACCCTCTGCTTGTTGTAGTGCGTCTACAGTACAGAACAGAAGCCCTCCGGCACTGCGACGAATAATCACCATATAAAATAGGACGAATGATCAAGTGACAGTATATAAGACCTGCGACGTGTGTGATATTCTGGCCTGGTGTCAGGTGAAATGAGAGTGTATAGCGCAGAAGGTTGTTTGTTCCATTTGTTGTCCAGCGGCATTTAATGTGTCACCTTATTTACCCAACGATAATTTTTACGCCAAATATTCGTCCGCTATTATCTTACTATTGGTTGCTTTATTCACCGAACCCACTGTGTGCTATCAAGAACGTTGAGTTTAGCTTTTGTCCGTCTTATTAATTCTACGATAATTGTATGACTTTTTATCAAATCGCTCTGGACTGAATATTATGTATCTTAATGTATTTGTCACAAGGTTCATGCTTGTCGAAAAATGCAATGCTGGAAGTTGAAAAAAACTCAAAAGAAATTCCGTACTGACACCGGCGTTGCAATTTAAGGTCAGTACCTGCAGCCAACAGCTCATGAAACTGTCAGATTGTCGTGGCATCACTATCACCATCAACTGATAGACAGTCATCCTGGATTCTCATAATTTCCACCAGGTGTTGTTTAATTTAATTCATACATTGTCCGAATTTTGGAGAAACCCCGATTTTGGAAAAGAAAATCGGGATTTTTGACCTTTGGTTCGCACTCCGTAACTTTCAGATAGCGAAGATAACCCCAGGAACAATACCTTTATTTGTACTTTGGAAGGCAGCTGATACTCTTAGTATTGATTACGGACTAAAGTGAACAAACGAGACTGATTGAAAGTGAACTTTGACATGCTTTGGGTGGTTTCGAATGCTCGTTTGCGTTCCCTGAATCCAATCAAAGAACTGTCAAAAGTTTCGCGCAAGTTTACCCGTTCATTATTTGGAAATCAAATTGTTCCTATTGAGGCCTGTTCTTTTCTTAGACTGCAAAAATCAGACACTGAAACATTAAAGTATTACTTCAATTTTTTCTGATTGACTACTTACGAGTAGTTTTAGCACAATTTGGAATATTTTGCTACAAAATTTTAAGAGAAAGCAACCACTCATGACATACGGCGTGATATGCGGTGGAATTTACAAAAACACTCCAAAAGTATGTCATGACTGAGTTCCAGGGGATCCTGTAAATCAGGGGGATAGGTCCATGTAGGTGTTCTGCACACATTGATGTCCACCCTGCGTTATATTTAAAAGCCAACGAACCTGGGGTTGGTCAGTAAGACACCACCACGGAGAAAATCTGACACTAGTAAGTCTACATAAAAATGGGCTTGGAAAAGTAGGTTAGTTTTCGAATATTATTTGGAAAACAATTTTATTCGACAGCCAAAAGCTGACGAACAACTTTCCACAAGAGTCATTTCCCCTTTTTGAGAGGCTGAGAGTGTTACCACGCTGACTGATGCGAAATACCTCTCTATATTGGAAGAAATAACTTCCGTAGGGTAAAATGTTTTTGGTGAGTCTCTTAGTGGGTCTTATTTACCCGGGAACATTAAGTAAGTAAACATACTCCAAATTAACCCCATCAACAAAATCAATCCCATCAGAATGAGAACGCTCATACTGACCCACGTATGAGTGTTCTCATTCTGATGGAGTTGATTTTGTCCCCCCCCTGACGCGTAAATATCTCCCATTAGCATAATGCTAGGCTTCATTGAACATTTGAATGAAATCTGCTGTTTGACAGTCACCGGCTGTCTGTAAAGAGTCACTTGTCCGTCTAATAATTCTCAGCGTTTGAGAACCAACTCCCTCTGTTTTATAGACAATGCTCCTCATATTTCTTCTGCACACTGCACCAAGTTGCTGGTGCACATCAAAAAGGTCGCCTTTTCATTTTATGTTTCCGATCGCCACAGTAGCAAAACTTTTGTCTGAAAAGACATTATTACCGGGTTGAGTACCTTGTTGGCTGTCAGACAGTCCTCAGTTCAGTACAGGCCATGCGGAAATCTCGACTTCTGAGACAATGTTCAGAATGAGGAAGACCGAAGTGCTTAGGGGGTTGGCTTACTAGATGGAAAGATGAGAGATCATTGTTACAACTAAAACACTTTAGATCGCCCAAGTGCTCAATGATGCCCTGCATTCTACTGGGGGATGTAATTAAATGGGGCAAATTTCACCCCATATTTTACGTCAGCATTTGAGTGGCGTACAATCACCCAATTTTCATGGGGCATAAGGGTTCAAAATAAAGGACATGGTGCACAAACTCTGTTCATCTTTGCATGAATAGGTGTATACTATCACCGAGTGCAGTAGCTTCCCTGTTAATGATCACTTCTTCAGCAGTCTGTCAGTTTGGGCCACTAAACGATAGTACTTCCCTAGTCCTATTATAATGGGGCTGACAAGCCTGGGGTCACTCAAACCAAAAAAGGCGCAACTGTTTCCAAAACATTTTGAGTTTACCTGGTCGCTTTTTTAACACATACGCAGATAGTTGCTAAAATGATTGTATGATTCAACTTATACACCCATCTGCATACCATTTTGGTTTTAACGGGAGACTCGTCTGAAACCCAGCTGAATCTCGTTTATGACGTTCTTAGTCAACTGAATGTGCAGTTTTGGGTTCCAGCAGAACATAAGGTTGGCAGACACTCGGCAACTGCGCCTACCTGATGAGCCCGAGGTAGGTTGAAACCGATCGTGGGTTGCCTAGGAATTTTCAGCAACCTTATGAGTAGCGTACTACGTCTATACGTCTCTAAGCTACACTTCCACCAGAGAATGGGCTAGTGAATATATGGCACTATCTGCAAGATGTGACATTCATTTACTGATAATCCATCTCTTAATCATAAAATCAACATCAAATGGGCCTAATATGCTTCTTACGGAGGCATTTACAATAAACATCGTCGGATTAATGCTTTATGCTCACTCATATCAATGGTGGTATCGTTAATCTTGTTATCAAAGTTACATAGTTTGGTACTGGGTTAATAACGACGTCTGTAAGAGGAAGCTAGTACCCATGAACATCGTCCTGTCTCAGTCATTTTCCTCACCTCCTAAGGTCATTATGTGTTAAAG
>SJOL01007370.1:507198-623433 GCA_004794785.1 Opisthorchis felineus
TATTCTGGCTGCCTTGAGTATACCGTTATAGGCACTATTTGCTTGCGAGGTTTAAATGTCGTAGGATTAACCACATGCATATCTGCATTTTAGTCTGATAGCAAAAAGCCTTATGATTGTCTTCATTAAAACTAGATTCGTATAGACAGGTTGCTCTTGTTTAACTGGATAAACCATGCGAAAACGACAGTGAGCTGTTAGTGAATTTGGCTCACTCTCATCACTCACCATTCTCGAATACCACTTCAAAGTAAAAAGAGTTCCTCATTTCATGTTTCACTGCAACCACTCCATATTCCCCGTTAACTGCAGTGTCATTCCGTGGTTGAACAGACTCTTGGACTCTGGCACATACCTGAGCTGCTTCAGTAAGTCCGTGCTCTAACCACTGAGCAATCTCACTCACCCGCAACAGCGGCATGCCGATTGCTCACGACGAAACATTCTGTCTGGAAAATATTTCAACGTTGACAAGTTCGTTTTCAGTTGGCCAGATAATTGGATAGATAGTTCACATTTTGTTCATTGGAGTGGACTTCCCTCACTTAAGGTGAATAATCCACATCAGACAGACTCGTCATAATTTTGGGCATTTCTTCGCTCAGACCTAACCACAAAATGCAGCTGCCAACGTTTGCAAAGTAGTGAATGTGTGGAAATTTCTTCTGTCGTCTGCAGCAGCAAGTTATTCGAGACTGTTGGCCGACCACTGACCTGATCGGCTTTCTACAGGCGACTCCCATAACCTCAGGATCTCTGTCTGCAAGAATACATAAATGAAGATGAGAATCCTGGAGGAAAATAGTGAAATGATAGAGCTATAAATTTTTGCAGGCTCAGTAATGCACAATATGTGCCTCGAGGTGAACCTGAGTCAATCGATTTCACGAGGGCAAACCTTTTAGCAAGGGATTATCCACTCCAGTTTCCATTATCCCTTTGTATCTCGGATAGACTGTTTGCGGTGTTACGCGGAATCCGCATCTGGTCAACGCCCTGAGCAATCAATAAACAATGGCTGTTTGTGGACTTAACCATATCCATTTGAACTTTACGCTTCCTGTGTAGAAAAGCACGTATGAGCAACTTATCATTTTGACCGACAGGGGGCTTGCATGAACCAAACTGCCAAAAAGTTCATCGGACAATCAAGGTGGAAGACATTTCAGCAGACGAAGATTGAATAGCTGTGGATCAAAGTTATTTGAAATCCCACGTGTTTCATTTGGAATTCATAGGTTTTTGCCACCGTAGACATCATCCTGGATATCAGCAAGAACACCAACATTGACACAGGTACTTCTCGCCGTTCAAGCAAGGAAAATTTATTTATAAGGGCTTCCATTTTGGATGAAGATGAAAGCGGACAGGGAAGGGACATGATGCTAGCCTGCCACAAGTAGCCTGAAATGCCGATTGTTTGGCTCGGTATAAAACCATGACGAAACAGGGCAGATGTATCATGCAGTCCGAGAGTCTATTCAACCAGGGAATAGCACCTCACTCGAAGGGGAATACGAAACAGTTACAATAGGATGCTACATGCAGAACTGCCACCACTCTGGTGTGTTGTTCGTGGATGGGGCGATGAGAGTGACCAAAATCCACGACAAGCTCATCATCAGCTTTCCCTTTTTAAGGCCCGTCAGGTATCTGTGCACTCCAGACTTCAATGAACCTGTTGACCTTGCTTAGATTTCACAGAAAATGTCCAGCTCGTAAATAATTTAAATCACGTTCTCACGTCAACTTGGAGGGGTATCTGGTTTAGATACCGTAGTGTTTGTTCGGTAAAATATTATCCACTGCCCGTAGGAAACGGAAGCTGTTTATTATACAGAGATAATAGTAACCCGCCGAAAAAGTAATTTTGTAAACTAGCCAGTCCCTCTGCAATGTAAGTCTGAATTCGGAACCTGAAAATCTGTCCTGTGTTTACCACCAGAATTCTGGAATTTTCTAGTGAAGCCCTTCATATGTCAAATGAAAGTGCATCATGAGAAGGGGGTTCCTTTTTTCACATGCGTATTGCTGGCCGGATAGGACCCAGTTGAAATTGCTGTGTCAGTTTTTATTCTCTGAGCCATCTGTACACTCCCTAAAGCCTGACATTCTGCATTTTTTGGAACCGGGTTTTTCTGGAAGTTAAGTAGGATACAACTCTTCCGTACTTATTTGGATGCCCACGCTGACGTGCATTCGGATTTTCCTAAGTTACTCAGTGTACCAGGTAAGTTTCCAAAATTTAGGTGAAGATTAAACCCTGGTCAAAAGTTATTTCCAGTGGTACGAGTAGGTATGCTGCTTCGGTGGACGCGAGCCAGTGTCAACATTCCCCAATAACTAAAGCAACCATTCGAAATGGGTTTTATACCCGCTGGACGCTCGCGTTCATGAGTTTCTTACCGGTGGCTATTTTGTAGAATTTCGTTCCGAATCCCGCGTCTTCTTTGCGGATATGTTAACTCACTTTGGCAGTGACTGCTATCGAGGGGTCAACTGAACTAAACTTATACTCGTTCCGCATTGCTTGTGAAGGCGGGAACAACAAATTTCCAACAAGGAGAGTGGCTCCATATAAGAAACCGCGTGGACAGAAGCGTACGTTACACCATTCGTTCCATAAAACAACTATGACGACTTCACTCTAACCAAAAACACAAAAAACGGAATAGACTTTAGTGAGGTTTGTTGTGGCCCTTTTTGGCACTGAGCAGATAATACTGAACAGCTTAGTGAACTCAAAAAGTAAAGGAAACTTTCCTAGATTCAGCTTAACAGACACTCCATTTACAGACCTGAAAATTAACTCAGCAAGATGATGCTAATAATTAATCCAGCCTAATGATTATAGAGAGCGGGTCATGTAAGGAATTGAAGTGCCATAGACTTGTGTGGCGAAGTGCTGCTCGAAGATATGATGCGCGGTAAATTATGTACGGTGAACTGAATAGAAACTGGCAGGAATACTGCCTACAGACTTCTACCCAAGCAGGATTCTGAATTCCAGTGAGGGACTACGTAGCTTCTGATAGAAGGTAGGTTGCCCGCCTGCCATATTCCTCAGAAGAAGGGGCCAGCACGACAACTGTCTGCTTGAAGCACTGACACCATAAGTGGGACAAAATAAGTATAACCTGTTTTCCCGTTAACTGCACGATCTACGAGACCAGAGGAATGTTGAAAATACAAAACCATAGGTTGGTAAGACTCCACAAAGTAAAGTGATGATGCGAATACCAAAGAAACTGAGAACCCTAAATACGGTTGAATCAGAACAACACGGATTGGGCAAAATGTAATTTCTGTCCAGACTCGCAACTAATCGTCCTTAATGTTTTAGTCCAACCCTTTCGGCATTCTTTCCCCAGAACGCTCATCTGGTTGCTATTGACAAATTTCTCAGGCAAATTTATTCAGTTCTTCACTATCTACACTTACTATTACAGAGCTGTAGAGGACCCACAATAATGAACTATTTTCAGCAGTGCGATTTAAAGATATTTGTCCCCGCAATACATGGAGGCGATGCACAGCAAACGGCAAGAGCACGGATTCCCGAAAACTAGATGAAAGCCCAATGTGGAATTTGAACACATGTTGAACCACATTTTTTCTCTACTCAGCTATACTTTGTGTAATTTCGGCTAGTAAGCCGTCAGGTACCATGGATAGCCTACTAATTCTCCAGGAAAATATGAATCGTGATAGAAATCCGATGTCATTATCTGTCATTCAACCGGTCAGTGCAATTCGTTTGAGCTTGTAATGAAAAATTTCAAAGAACGGGTGAAATGTCCCTCTGCGAAAGCGTTACTCCAAGAGTCAGTCAACAAGTAAATGCGTGATGTGGTTACCTTGACTGCAGGATGAATGGCTTATGTCTTCGTGCGAGTTAATCATACTACTGATCAGCCGCTCGTGGCTGGGAGGCCGAGGGTTCAAAACTCCCTGAAGTTTCGTGAGATGCGCACTGCTGTTGATTCCCAACAAGGGTGAAACAACTGTACCGTGCATAACGGTTTTTCAGTACAGTGGCTTCACTTACATGAAGAAATCTCAATTTGAAAGCTCGAGAGTCTCCGCCACCAGGATCCTTTACACGCCTAAACCGAGATCTCAACACTGCATCTATAAGCGTGTGCGGAGTAAAAATGCTTTTTGCCCTCAAGTAGTCTACGGAATCTGTGCTATGGTCGACGACTGCTGATATCCGCTATGGATCATCCAGCGCTATGAAAGAGCTCGGATCAGCTTTATATTCGCAAGCATGTTTGAAGAGTAATCCGGCTACAACTTGCTGTTCAGGCCCACGCGTGTTTATCTGCGTGTTTATCCCTCAGATTTCCATTGGTTTCAGTGATTTGTACGTAGCAACAAACCACGCAAACCGTCTGTGGCATAACATCAGCCAGCGGGGACCCAGTAACTCACTGCTCGACAGGTGCCAGTTATACCATGGTAAGCGGGAGGTGGGTTATGCGGGTCCACCATCAGCCGTGTCTTTCTGTTCATAACGTGTGTGTTAGGACTTCGTACTTTTCAAAATTCAAATTCATTTCTATTGTGTATCCGTCATGACTGGATTGAATGACGAGGCAGAAGTTTAAGGTTTGTTTGAAATAACAGGATCAGAATGTCTTGAACAGTTTTGTTTTTTTGTTTGAAAAAGCCCTCTATGTTCACTCTTGTAGAAAACAATAAAATGAAACTTTATGGCAGGTTATACCACATTGTGGGAATACTCATTGAGTCTTTGCCCCAATATGCAACAGTAAACATTTATTTCAGCTAGCCATGGTTACCATAGTGACAACGTCAACGATAAGAAGAACAGAGTACCCACCCTAAGGTTGGTTATCGTCTGAAACGACTTATCTTGTCGTACAAATTCCAGAAGGAAACAACTACGAATAAAGTGAAAAGCCGCACGCCGCACGCCGCACGCCGCACGCCTCACTAGACATTCTGGTCCATTTATCATGACACCCCATCTAGTTGAAGCGATCTTCCTGTGGTACTTTATTCACACTTATTACAAATAGAAACCGGCAGAGACACCGGTGCTAATCAAGGTACTCATTTGACAGACTTCTCAATTTGGACGGAAAAATCAGCGTCCCACTATTTCATGCGGAACTAAGCTTGTCAGCGCACGTCACCGGGTTTACTCGCTTGGAAAACGGATACCTGCATCAGACAGTTGAGATAAGTGAACTAATAGAATCAATAAAGTATTTTAGTGCCCAAAAGTACTTTATTGTACACTATTCTGAAAAATGTCATTAACCCTGCCAGAAGAATTTTTTGAATCGAAGGAGACGTCCATTACTGCACCGTACACACTTCCCATAGGTTTTATGCCTTCGAAGACTTTCGTGGCACCATCGGAAAAGACCATACTAACGAGAAGTTTGCATGAACCACTATGGATTCACCAAAACTACGTCGAATTTTAGCTAACATAATAGTGAGTAGATATCGCCAAGCGGTCGTACCCAAATAATCTAGATATTCCACACCTACAGTGATCATGAGTTGGTTTTTCTTTGGCAAATTTTGGAGATGCTGGACACCAAACGTCAAGTTAAACCTAGACAAAGTGTTCCGGTACTACTTGACTTTCTGGGGACCATGCACTCGTCACCCCACAGAAATTTTACTAACACCAGAGTGCACACAACTCACAACACATACTGACCTGAAAGAAAGACTGTACACTACTCACTGTTATCCGCGCATGTCTTTCTGAAGTCGGCTTAACCTCTACTTCCATATCCCCTGTTTATTTCAAGCTCTCAATGACATGTCACATAAGAGTACGGAATTTTCTGTCATCTGGGTCCGTGCACGTGGACGCTCACTGACGAAGTCCCGTAGTACAATAACGATGCGTTTGCAAGCCAATTGTTAAGTTCGGCAAATATCTCAGATGCTGCCTGATCAGGGTGTCAGGGCGTTTGTCCTAATTCCCCACCCTTTTCTCAACGGGGTAATCTTTCGAAATAATTGTGTGGCATCTGAACATCTGAATTTGTGATTGAGTTGTTGCTGTGGATGATGTTGATTACTCAAGATTATTAAGTAGGTCAATGCCCGAGCAGCATTTCGCGTAGTTAGACGGGACAGTCGCCGACCACATAGCCCTTGACGATGGTTTTTTGTCTACCAGAAAGAAAAACCTTATGCCCGCTGTGTGCAAGCAAATACCGGGCAAATCTTCGCAAGCCATGATGAACATCAACAACAAACACAGCTTCTAGGCGTGTTGTAAGAGATGCCAACTGCGAAGAATTTTATGGCTTCGGATGGGTTTATAATGAATGGCACTGATTAGTTCTATCACTTTGGAAATAATAATTTGCGTTGTACCTCTCGCGAGATTTGAGTGTGGCTCAACATCACGATAGTTTCTGTGTTCCCAATACGCCGATCCCGAGGTCGGAAAATTGCTTAACCCCTACCTCTAAGTGATATGGGATTGTAGCACATGCTACAGTTAACTAAGCTGAACGGTTCCCTAAGCAACGACTTCTTGGAGTGCACTCCATACTGTATTGCAATCTGATTACTGTTATCTCGTTAGCAGTTGTCAATTTTCAGTTTTCACGGTAGCATTCTTAGTTACATCGGTCGAATCCCCAAAGTTACACATTCAACTCACCCGTCGGTTTTCGGTGTTCTCAAAGCAGCCGGCAAATTTGCAGAGTTCATGGGTGTGGACGACAAGGCCAACTACTTAGAGAAAATCCGTGAATCACCTCTGTGCTCAAATCATCCTGTAGTTTGAACCGCTTACCGCATTTCCTTGAACATTTTGAACACGCCCCTAGCAGTGACCATGTTCCCACTATTTTCCAAGCCGTTTGTTTATTCTGCGGTGGAGGGCTGTTGGAAGAGTATGACGGTACGGAGAAAAAACCAGCATGAGCAATCCACAAACATAACGCATGGAATTATTTTGGATTAAATATACACGTGTCGAAACGTCAACCACTTTGTTGATAACCGAATCTGTATTTTAGATGCACACAGCTGTTAATATTTATAGCTGTTTTGTCCTTAATAAAGTTAGTACGCCTTAGCTATTTACTGTTTTCAACAAATACAGGCTAGTGCTCCAGGCTGCTCGGATCATTCAGTTGTCCTATCAAAATACTATGTGTCAGAGCTATTTATCTTATTTCCATGACATAGAAGAATCACGTGAACCAAATTCTATCTGTAAGCTATGAGTAGGTCAGTGGTCAGAAGTAGATCGGAAAAGTTAATTGAGTGACCGTCCCTCGAGAGAGCAATCAATACCAGTTTATGGTGTACGTATCTGCATCAATGAAGATTTAGCAGTGAACAATCATCACCCTTTAGACCACACATCCATTGTTCAAAGGTGGGAGGTTAACTAGTGTCCAGAAGAAATAGGGTGCAAACATCCCTCGAGTTTCGTCAGGTGCGTACGGCCGATCAACTGCCTTACAAAGCAGAGTGAAGAGTCTACCTCAGAAGTGGTTCCTTTATTTGGAATTTTTCTAACTCCCATTGCTCACCCCATTATTATTTTCACTCACCCTCATTCATTTTGTGAAACTTCTTGGATTTGGATTTTGGTTTGACATGAAGTAGTTAGAATTTATTGCATCCGATGCTTACTATTTCTGTCCAGACCTCCTTCTGATAAGTCTAAAATGCTTGCATGACATGAAATTCATGTTGTCAGTTTGACCTTATCAAGGGTTCCAAAAACAGCTTCTGAGATTTTCATGCCCATTGGATACGAATGGATTCTCCGTCACTAGTTGGTCGATTCACCGGTAACCTTCGCAAAGCTAAGAGCCATGTTCAGGACCACCGGGGAATCGACTGTGGCTGCTGGACCCACTGTTCAACCTACTCAAACAACCTTACCAGGTTCATTGTTGTTTTCTTCTTCTCACTGTTAGTTCATCGTGATTTGAATGCACGATAACAGAATGAATGCCGGTTCGTGCAGACCGCTTCTTCGAGACATAGCAGTTGTGTCGGCTGTTAGATCCTCCTTATAAATGCAAAAATAGTGGCCTTTAACATGGCAAGCTCCATCTTAAAAAACCTGTTGACGTCAGTGATGAATGTACTGATCTGCTGAATTTACAGCAACCCTACTTTGATCTGGTGAGAACTGAACGGTTGTCTAGGCAGTGAGGGTAGGATATCCACCCTCAGCTTGGATCCCCCCAAGAAAGAATGCTCAAGGAAACCTAATGCAATTTTAGGAAGGCAATTTTCGATTCCTCAAACGTCATCTTCGAACTCAGCAGGAAATTTCGCAAAACACTTTTCCAGTTTAGTGAAACTGGTCATGTCTAAGGTCATATTCGGTGAGATAAGTCAATTCGGCAATGAAATGGCCGTCAGAAAAAACACTACACATCGTACATTCATTGGTGGCTTCCACTTGTATAATCTCCCTGCCGTCCCAGGGTTATTATTCTATTTAGTCCACAGAAAATTCGGGTTCATTCATCAAGTGCTGGTGGAATAATAGTAACATGCACGTCTCGCATCTCAATGATTCAGGGTTCGAATCATGATGCGCCTAAGAAAATACATCGCAATAGCAGTAACAACAGTGGAACTCGAATCCATTTCTCCCACCCCTTGATGCAGACGAAACACCGTCACTGTGTCAGGACAGGAAGAGGACTGTTCTAATGGGGGTGGTAAATTCCAAATCCACAAGCGTAATAGTTTGAGGGAATAATTCATTCATTCATTCGTTCATTCATTCATTCATTCATTCATTCATTCATTCATTCATTCATTCATTCATTCATTCATTCATTCATTCATTCATTCATTCATTCATTCGTCATGCTTGAATAAGCTGCTTTCAATGCACTGTTCATTGTTCGCTGGTTTATGACTGAACCTCACTGTCGCCGTGCAAAAACATTCCGTGTAGAGGTCAAAACACGTTACTTTCGTATTTGTTACGTAGGCAGAGCAGTTGTCTCTTACCTCAAAAACCACTGTCAGAGGGATCCGCTACCAAAAGCAACCTAATTCTGGTAAGTCTACCTTCCTGTATGGCAATGAGTATCCCTGTCGAAATCTGTATTGCAACTCACGAAGAATGGGGTGATACTGCGAACGTAGCGGCCAGAAGTGATTGTTTGCATTACCTTGTGAATCCTGAAGGCCGTCGCCAAACGACCGTAGTATGAAGCACAAAGGCAACAGCAATGCTTTTCCTCAGGAGTGGACACATCGTACTGAATCGGTCTGAACATACAAAAACGTCTTGCGTAATCTCAAGTACACCGACATATTGTCGTGTTTGCGGTGATGATTATCGTTCAACAATTAACCACAGACAATAATTCCTATTCCAGTTGGGGAAAATCACCAAATATATACTTAATAAAGAAACAGGCAGCGCAGTGGTCCTCAGGCATCTGAAACACCAACAGTAACGAGATACTGGTAATTATTTCTAAGACTTTTTATTGTATCAATTTAGCCTTCTCTCTCTGTCGAAGAAGACCATCTTCGAGAAATACCATTGCTCATGCGGGACTAGCTCCCATCATTGGATTCATCTTACGTGCTTTCTGAGAATTTTTATTACCAATTATGGATAGCTCAACTCAAAACCTGACCAGAAATAAAAACTACCACATGGTTTTCCCATCCCGTTGAAATATGTCCCCGACTCGATAATGGTTTGCCCTACCGTTTATCTCTTTATAGGCAATAACATCAACTGCAGAATCCATATCCGACTCCAAGGATCAATATCTATCAGTTGCGGGATCACAGTCCGTCCGTCCACATTCACTCAGCAGCTGAGAGATGAAACGTTCTCGGACATATGATAGAAGATAATCCTCTACTGAATAAAGTAGATATTTTAGAGGAAAGTGTGCAAATAGAAAATAGTGAGCCAGTTCCAGAGCGATCCAAAGAATTTGTCACCTCATCTGCTATTCATCCGGATTCGCGACGGAAATCGTCGGTTCATCTGCAGTCACGTGTGCAGTCAGAAGAGGGTAAAACTGGCCAAAGTAGGCCTAGCACAATACCCTCCACCCCTGAGCATGTCCGTCGAAATTCACGCTTATCTGCTGGACAAATTTCTGATATCAATGCAACCATGGATCAAGCAGAGCCCCGGGTGCCCTCAGTAGGTCAACTGCGTGATTATTTCAATAGTTTAGGCCAACCCAAACCCACTGGTGACGAGACCCAAAACGGTCCGCATTTGAGGAAATTATCATACACAATTCCACGTAAATCAATCCAGGTGTTGACTGTGAACACCGACTTGGGTGATGTTCCCCTGGAGCATAACACATCTGTAGAAGAACTGCGCCAGATGTTTGAGCGAGGTGAAGTAAACAAAAGACTAACAAGAGGTCAGTCCTTGGAAAAGGTGACATCCCCGGGGCGTGATTTATCAAGGAATTCCATGTCGAAATCGGTGGAATTCTTTTGCCGTCCACCAAAATTTCGTACCCCAAGTCCTATATCTCATAGCAAGCTTCCGACACCTCCTCCCCTTCCGTTACCTCCGTCACCAGAACTGATTGAGACACATTTCAACAGAACCGCCTCTAGTTCAATCCGTTGTCGAGGTAGACATGGTTCGAGGCGAAACTTTGTTACTCAAATGAAACAATCTGCTCAACCAATACTTTCAATGCATCTCCCCTTTCGCTCTAGATCTCTTGCCTTGGACAGAGGAAGTTCTGATTTTCCTCCCAAAGGAACGCGGTACCGTGCAGGATCAATCACCCAGCGTTCTCTCTCTCCAGTGGAACCACTGTCTGGCAATGCGCAAAGACACAAGGATACAGGCATGTGTACCGTGCAGTCCGGTATGACAGCATTTCGACCGGCGCTGAGGCAGACCGATAGTGGGAAACGCGATAAGGCAATACAGTCCAACAACAGGTCCCTGATCCCTATTAATTCCAAGGGTGAAATTATTCACGTTCAGCCCAGTGACACAGATGGTGTCTTTGTGCGCTCAGCTGTGGTTTACGAACGCGTTCCAAATGCCCTAGAGCAAAACGCCCCAAAACAATTTGTCACCACTTATGTAATTTCCGATGGTCCCTATCCTAGCCGATCGACAATTCAGGCGACCAATTTCTGGGTAGCTGAAACTGCCTTACAAGATGCTAAAAAAGATGGAATCATCACACCGTACCGGACACAGGCGCTGACACGCACTGGATCGGAACAAGCAGTGGACCAGAGAAGTGGAGCCAGGGGTCAGACAAGGGAAACCCATGTTTCAATACCCCGTAGTTACCATCCGTCAAGCGGATCTAACCGTAATGCCGCCCGTCCGAGAAGTGTGCCCATTGGCTCGAAGGTACACCAACTAGTGCCGAAAACCCCTTCACCTTGCGGTCAACCACCGGCGTTACCAACTCCCCCACCAGCTGAGATACATCCATATATTTTACGATGCAGCAGTATGAATACCAGTCCAAACCGAGTGACCTACTCTTGGTTGCCCACAAAGGACTCTTCTGTTCAGTGCAGTCGCCCGGTACAATATTATCCATCTCCTACCCGATCTTGGTCAGTAAAATCTCTATCACCACCACCATACCGAACGCCTATACTCAGTTCACTTCAGGGACAAAAGAACCAATCCGTAAAACGTGAAAAGCCGATGCAGTCAAACATCAGACGAACTCAGTCAATGCGGCTGACTACTTCTCGGCAAAGCTTGCCAGAGGAAGATAAGAAAAGGCTGGCCATCATACCAAAACGCTTTCATCCGCAGGCTGGCGTGTATCGGTCAGAATCTGAGCGAATTCGGGAAGCCAGTGAACGTCGAAGGTGGATGCAAAAGGCCGAATCAGTGAGTCGCGAGCGACAAGCTTATCACGAATTGCGGGGGAGCTGGTCTCCACCACACATCAGAAGTGCAGCACGCTACGTTCCGAATGACTTGGAAGAAAACACGGAACGAGAAATTCGAGATAGGGTAAGAAGACATAAACCATTGTCACCCGTTCCACCGTTATTCACACGGGTTTTTGTTGAAGATTGTGGCACACAAACCCCGGCATATAAAGTGAACGAAGCAGTTCAGTGCAACTATTTGTCGCAGCCAACTCGCGACATCCCTAGTCCTTTTCACGTAAACGACGGTGTAGATACAACACCCATCACCCCGGGCTTTGCAGAGAAACGCGCATACTTTGAGCAACTCATTAGGACGAACAAACTTCTTGCAAGTTGCTCCTTTTGTTCTGATTGTTATCATTGTCCACCAGGGCAAACACCTCACCACAGCACTTATGCCAGCTGGGACTCCGATTTGAATGCGATCGAAAGTGTCTCCATGCGACCACATTCAACGCAAACAGAAGATTATAACGCCAAATACCGAAAGGTAGAAAACTATCAACATGTTTCAAGTTCATCCGATCCTCGAAATCACACTGACCTGTACCGTCCTTCTTGTGGGACCTTCAACGGCAGCTATGAACCTGGCCAGAGTGGGCCTCAACAGTATTCGTCCAGCCTGTACCTGGCTTCTAAACCCGTACGTTCCGCAAGATGGGATACAATATATAGAGATTATGACCCCAGACAAAGCACTGGCTGCGACAGCTGTTCCATCGACCACGAATATTATGCCAAAGCACAAAATGCCATGCCAAAAGTTGCTCCTAATCCTCCCAAAAAAGAATATAATTATAACACACATTATCCATCCTGGGTCGCGACTACTGGTAATGATTACCGACCACAATCGCATGCGGAACTTGTCCATTCCCCGACAACGACCAATTATGCAACACAGAATACGACCAAGTACCTGACTCGGTACGAGTACCCAGTAACTGGAGGAATCCATTCACCACCTTGTCGGTTCTATACTACAAGTAAAATTGGATCGATCGAAAGCCTAAACGATCGCTTCGAGACCCCTCAAGCAACCACAGCAACGACAGCAGCTGATCTTGCTGCCTACCGAGGTCGGGTGAAACAAATTGTTTGTGAACTGAATGAGCGTGAGTACAACAATGCATACAAAAGCAGTCAGGAAGATCTGCATCAAGTGGCCATTTTACGACGTCCTTTACACTACGCACTTGACTAGACGATTTATTCACAACTGACTTAAGTTTACACCACTACATGTTTTCAAACTATAAATTAACGCATGGTCCTCAGGAGAGGGAAGAAGCTGTTTAGACTTCCCATGTGGATGCGCCTGCCTACTATCTCTTTTCTGTGTGTTTATATGATTTATTGGAAGGCCTTACTAATCTTTCTGTTTTATTATTAGTCCTATGCGCAAAAAGTTTTTTTCGTATTGATAGATATTTCAAAATTTATTCGTTACAAACTATGGTGTTTTTTCTGGATGCTCTGTGGTGGCATTTACAAGGTTACATTCAGAACGATATGTAAAATTCGCCCGAAAAAGACGTCCAGTTCTTCGCTAGAGTGACTTCTGTTGGGCTCACTGGAATTTTGACGAACGATTGTGAGAAAGTTAAAGATAATTACCATACAGTAACGTACGCGCATTGCCAAGACAAGACATAGTAATCCCTCTGATGTTAGACCACCATGAGTAAAAGGGTATTCAGTCTCCGCTAAGGGTGGACTACCTTTGAGGATAACATTTACAAAGCAGCATGTGCCTCATGTCGGGGGAAAAAGCATGAAACACTGTAAGAGCCTCCGTGACTGATTTTTCGAACAAAATAATCAGTCGTTCTAGGATGGTTTTATCCGAAAATAAATGTATTACAACCAACTAAATTTAAACATGTTTCGAGTGTCCGCTCAATAGGCATTGCCTGAGATACTGATTGTTGACATGCTTTGTAGCTTACTGCTTCCTTTGGTCTCGTCCTTTGAGATGAAATCCTCCGAAGATGCATCCAGAAAGTGTTCAAAGAACCATTATCATGTTGCATCCTCGTCCAGAAAACCACACTCACAGTGCCTGTCACTCGACACTGAGCCTCTGTCTGAAGTTTGAGGAATCCTTAGGTCAGATTTTGCAAAGAAACATTCTTCAATAAAACGTATTCGAAACAGACCTTGGCTATTCATTGATAGAAAGGAGATGCGATAATCGATAATCTGTCAGTTGTAACACTCTTTCAGTTCCTAACTGCCATGTACTCCAAGGAAGCTGAGATACGGCTGAAATACAGCCAGGGTGCCCAAGTCTAGACAGGGAGGTCGAGATTTCGGGTTGGGTTCGAACGGTGAACCTTCCGGTCAGTAAGTCTACGTCCTAACAATTGAGGTGCACCCGAAATCTGAATTGTATTGTTTGCAGACATTTGATCACCGGTAACGAAACAGTGGAGGAGCTAGTACCGGCAACGAGTCGGAATCTCTAGAACAGTAAATAAAGCTTACCAGAATCAGCTAGTTGGGAGGTGTATTATGAATTCTCAAACACTCACAACCGAGGAAATCCTTGTTCTCCATTCCAAACCATTGCCGGCCAAAGTCCATGAGTAGGACATCATGGAATGGCGACGGAAAAGGAAGGGGGATATAATCAACCTCGGTGCTGTGGAGACTTCCCGCCTTCCTGTCTGGAGTCCACGTGGTAACCTTTAAAGTGACCACGAGACCTACAGGACACCGCATGTAACTGACCCCAGCAGCCCTTCATCAGAACTACAATCATTCCAGAGGAATAAAGTCGCGGACCGCTTATGAAGGTGTGGATTGTTCTTTTCAGACAAAATATTTAAAAAGGCATTGTTCATCATAGCCTCTACTATGGAGTGGTTTTTATTCTCGAATTCCCTCTCGGGAGGCGCTACTGTACTTTCCTGTCCAAAGACCGAAAAGAACAGCTATCTGTATTTGGCACACGTTACCATCAGATCTCCCCAATGCATCGCATAGAGTGGCCAATGGTATGTATATGGGTGAAAACAGACTCAGTCAGTTAATAGGGCCAACCGGTTTGACAAGGCCGACAGGGTATAATTAATACGGGGGACAGCAGGTGAACAAATAGCGTACCGATCGATATTCGAAAGTACTGCACATCTAGATAAGTATTTTATCAAAGGGGTAATTATGAGTCAAACTTTCGAGTTTATGATCTAAGAAGGACGTTTGTGATGATATATCTAATTTGACAACCCGTCTCCCAACAGCCAAGTACATTAGCCTAGCTGTTTGGGATTTCTGTATGCCTGGACTTAGGTCATATAATTTTCAAAGGAAAGAACAATATCAGTGGCTGCAGTTTAATTTTCCCGTATAGGTTTATCCTTTTGCATTACACTACCAATGATTGATCAGATCATTTGAAGCTTGTGGTGTAGCTGCTGTGATGCACCCTAAAGATTGTGATTCAAAAACACACGTAGTCTGATTTGACAAGACAGCAGAGATCCGATGTTGGTTTAACTGCTCACACAAGCGTGCAAAACTCCCGGATATTCATGCCAACGGGTGAGTCGCCAACGAGTAATTTTTGAATTGGTCATCTGAGTGTCAAAATTCTCCTTGCGTCTCTTTCCGTGGGCAAGGGTAGCCTTTGTCGGAACAAGGTCTGTCGAGCACATGGGCAAATAGTAACGCACGTACCACAAATTTATTGTAGAAACACAGTGAAACACCAAATTCTATGCATGAGTCTTGTGATCCCACTTTATAACGTGCGCAAAATAATAAACACATCGACTGTTACCGTTCACCAGTTAGAACAGCAAGGTTAGCAGGATACATAAAAGCCCAGAGCACAAACTTCAGATCTCTGGGTTTTTTTTGGGGGGGAGGGGAGATTTGTGCCGAGGAGATATTTAGAATGGTTTTTGTTTACTGCTGAAGGATGGTTCACCAAAGGGAACTAATGGTAGAAAAATCAACGGCCCGGATTGGAGTAAGAAATTGGAGAAATTATCCTGTATTAGAACAACTTACAGCACAACAGAGCTCTTCCACGTGATCTGCTCATCCGGTTTGGGGACAACCGTATGTGTACATTTTAACCCCAAATAAAAAATTCAGCGGTGTATTGTCCGATTATGAAGATGTCAGAAAAAACCCTAGCCCTGCATAGTCTAAGGTGGCAAAGGCTTGCTGGGATTGCGCGAACCGTTCTCTATCGTCATTATGTTATATGACAGAAAGAGTAACACGCTAGTATGAATAATATGGAGGTGGAAGTTAACGGGTATGGATGGTGCACTGATAGCTGGGAAAATGTGAAGTACTTTTGTCGTCATTGCAAGATTTTGGACTATCTGCAACCGGCATCTGGTGACATGATCGCAAATCCAAATTATCTCTATTTCGGGACTCTTTATATTGCCTGTGTACAGAGGAAAAGTAGACAATGTAACCCCAGTTTGTATGCTATTAATAAACTTTTCTGCTCATAGGTGAAGTTTGTCTATGCCAAAAAGCCGAGAAGCACTGTAGAGCTGTTTCATCCCTATTTGAAAACACCTCACGAAACTCCAGTTGGAATTCCGTAACCCGTGACCTCTCGGCTAGTAGTTTGAACACTTAACCGTTCGGCCACGAGTGTGCGAGATGTTTCAGTGGTTAGAGGGCGAATTTACTGACCGAAAGGTCCGTGGTTCGAACCCGACCTCTGCCTCTCGACTTCCCCTGTCTAGGCTTGGGCAACCTGGTATTATCCCAGCCCTCGTGCTTCCTTTGGTTGGCATGGCAGCTAGGCACCGAAAGGGTGCTACCGCTGAACGATTATTTATTTATTATTTTATTCGGCCACGAGCGAGTGACAGCAGTGTAATGAACTCGCACCACTCATCCTTCGACCATGGGATCCGCATCACATGCCGACTGACTAACCACCAAACGGGAGGTCGCGGTTCCGAGCCCTGCTGGCACTTCGTGATTGGTGATTCTCAGTAAGGCTGAAACAGCTGTATGGTGCTTCTCAGATTTTCAGCATGGATTAGCTTCACCTAAGGACGAAACCTCCATTAAAATTCCGAAATCCCCTGAAAATACCAACAATTTGTAAACTCTACTCATGCTGACGTATTAAAATGACATCAATTTATTGTTACAAGTGTCAGAGGAAAAGACGATTGCGATTCAGATGGTAAGTAACTTGTGAAATATAATAATATTATTTAAACGGCTGTTTCAAAGTTGCTAAAAATTGAGCTGCGTTATCCATTTGAATCACAATCTCAAAAACATTCATAAGAAACCCGGTAAGGGTGAAAAGTGGGACTTTTTGTGGTGAAGCAGTAACCTGTAGATGGACAGTATTAAAGCCGGAAAGACTGGATAGGTTTTTGGTTGAAACCATCCTATTATTCTCTAGGTGTTCTGACAGAAAACACCATTCCGATGCATTTATGTTAACTGCACATATAAAAGGTCTTGGTTTCACAGCGATACCTTGATGTTTTCGCGATTTCCCCTACACTAAATCACCAAATTGTTTTCAACAGATATGTAGAATACTATGTAGAGGCCTCCCTCCTCTTGGAGGCTGTGGAGGTCGCAGCTAAAAGTGTGTCTCTCACGGACAAACGACTTTGATGAGGAGAACTTAATAAGAGATTTTGTGGGTGACAATATTTTATCGGTAGGTAGGCCGAAGTATTCGGAATAATGTATCTAGATTGTTAGTAAAACGTTGAAGATCACATGCGACTTGTTTTGTCTTCATGTGACTTGTCTTCTTTTACGGAGGTTAAGTTGATTTACGCCTAAATCTATATTCCGAAGGTCTTCGGTAGTTCGGCAGCTGGAAAACTATCGCTGAGAACGCCATATGAAAAATGAAAATTCCGACACTGTATTCAGTTCCTCTTCTAAAAGTAAATATTGTTCGCCCACGGGCAGTGTCGGCCTACAAGACTACTAGTGCTGAACTTGCCGAAGCGATTTGTCTGAACCGATTTGAAAGTCCTACTTCTTGCGTAATGACATTGAAAGTTTGATACCTGTGAAAGTAAATCTCAGCTTGAGTACACCGCCACCTTCCTACGAGAACAACTTCCGTCTGACAGGTGTGCTGCGGAATATCACACTTAATTGGTTTAACTGGCCTTTTCTGCTTCCACAATAGCACATCTACTGAAGTCTTTCCGGATCAGTTTTATTGGACATATCCGCTTATGCTGATGCAAGCCCAGAGTAGTGCCTCACGCGTTTTCATTGGGGAGGGGGGGGCTACCACTGACCTCCTGTATGCAGAACGCTTGAAACCAGAAGTCGTGTGGTCATTGACTATAGTCTCTGCTCCTAAACTCTAATCTCTAGATGTAACACACTACTCATACGTTCTTTTACGTCAACTCGTTTGAACCAGGACTGGGATGAATGAGGAACCGTGAAGCTGGTGGCTAAACCACTTTTCCTATCACGAACGAAAAAATTCTGCCGTTCGACATCGTAGTCTTAAAAAAGGATAAACCAACTGAGACAGTCGAATGAAGTGAAGCAAAGTAACGTTTTATGCATTCCTGAGGTGAATTTCCTGCTCGCAAACTTACAGCTTTATCACATGTAAATGGCAAATGTAAGGCAACTGAAAACAAGTTAAGAAACTCGCCTGAAAGTGAAAGCTTCAGTGAAAGCCTGAGTGTAGGCTTTACAGGACTAGGAGAGACACGAGGTTATTAAGCAAGACAGTGGCAACAACTCCAAAAACGAGCCAAAATAGGGAACACGAAACTATGTTAGATCAAAATTCTGACGAGTAAAAGTTTATACTCTAAAAAGGTGTGTGATGTGGACGTATATGAGCGAGTGAAGGCAAAAATCATAGGGGAGAATTCATAGGGTATAACTGGAATAAGTACCAAAGTGCTTGTTTCACATTTAGCCCAAAGCCGGCTTATCAGTCGAGCATCCAGCAACAGGACAGTAATCTCTCTCAGGTAGCTCCGTGAACAGGACAAGAAAATAGAGCATTCAGTGAGGAAGAATACAGCCAACGACAAAACTATGAATACGATTGAGGGGGACAAGAAAGGTTCGGTCTCATAGACTCCACTAACACTGGGGGATGAACAAAGGCTACCTGAGAAATTCGAGTCCAGGTACTTCATTGCAAATCTGCTACGGAGTGATAAGTAGGTCTCCGTAACAATATCTGCACAATGTTCTCGTTCAGCTGTAACGCCCTTTCAGTGTCTAGCTGCCATGCCACCCGAAGGAAGCACGAAGGCTGAGATAATGGCACGTCGCCCAAGCCTAGATAGTGGCAGTCCGTATGTAGAGTTTGAGCTCGAACCACGGACCTTCCGGTCAGTAAGTTCGTACCTTAACCACTGAGCTATCTCAAGCTCTACACGTACACTGAAAAACAATGCCATTTAGTACGCCTAAACACAACCCAAAATCATACAAAGGGTAGAATGTCATGAAAAAGAACCGGTCACATGGGATCTCCACATATCCTGGCATATCTCTACATCCAGGGTGAAAGAGTAGCCCTTGACTAGTAAACATGTTTGTTCAGTACAGTTTGTGGCTAGAGATTTGTCCCAGGAAACCGAAAAATACAGCCGATTGCGATATCATCGGCGTACTGTCTTTGGATGAGAAACGCATTTCTTCAACGCAATGCAAGATGAAAGAAGTAGGAAATGACAGGCTGAGTGACTGCCGTTAGCCGACAACGGAGGAGAGGAACGGCCACTGACGCTCATGAATTACGTGCGGTTTGTGTAGTTTTCATTTAGCCGAACCAGATTAGATTCACCCCTTGCTTCACGGAAAAAGCAGTAATTGTATCCTGTTGACAATAGAAAAGCATCAGTGTAGTCAATGTACCACAGAAGTACTGTTGCGTCTAACTTGAGGTCATGATGATTACAAGATCCATCTGCCTACTCAGCCCACGTACTTTTGAACCCCAACTCTTTTTGCTCATTTGTGCCCGCCATTCACCTTACCGCCACCCCGTCCGAAAGTGGTGTCCGTATGTGTGTATTTGTGTGCGCAACTGACCTACGTACTCATGCTTGTTCGTGTCCCGTTTGCTGGGCCTGCTCTGACTTCTCCTGTAGCGCTTCCCATGTGATCTCACTGCCAATCAGAATCTCGAGACTGGCCGCGGTAGGGACGACCGCAACCCGCACTACTGAGTCAACATTCCGCTCGATGTTGTCTGGTTTGCGGACCTTGACACTGCACTGAGCCGGTCAGTGACAGACTTGCACACTTGTCGACGCTGCGGACGTGGACAATTGAGTTTTGTTGTATAACTTTGCTTACCCTTGTGTAACTAGAACCGCAGACTTTCGAACCCAGTTTTTCCTTTTGATATTCGGGATTGTCAAACCTACTGGTGACTCAAAGTTCCGTATCGGGAACTTGAAAGCACACAACATTCGCTTTTTATCCATTGCTGGAGTGACGGAGTGAACTAGGTATGGAACAGCGTCTGCTACGGAGTGAATCTGACAATATGCAAGGCTTCTTCGAAGAGGAAACCTTGCACTCACTTCAGGATGAGTCGTTTAAACAGCTTCAGAAGAACTGTGGTGCAAGTGATTAGCCTCAAGTTTGTTGTCCTTTCCTGAGTACTTGCTTTATCTTATATCCACTCACCAACACTGGGAATTTCCTCAGTGGAAGGGCAAGTGGCTACCACCTAGATGGAACACAATACTCATGAGGTTGTTGGAAACTGTTCGGCAGCTAACGACTGGTTTGGGACTCATCCTGTAGGCGCGGTGCCTGAGTTTCCATCAATCTTATGTTCTACTGGAGTTTTACTGCGTTTTCAGTCATGTGGGGTAGTTCATAATACTGGTTAATCCCCAAGTAGTCAGATAAAAACAACTAGACGCCGGCACATACACAACAGGACCGATCCGAACAAGCGCTAGTGGCGGTGGAAAGGAAAGGAGTAAAGTCAGAGAGTTCTAAAATTGAACTGCCAGGTGTAATATAAGTAGGTTTGTAAGGACAATAGACAATCGATTGGTAATTACTTCAATGGTTGGGCTTTTATTCCAGAGTTGATAAACTTCTTGGAATATTCGTATTGGACACGTGTGGAAACCCACCAGTATGTTTTCACATGTGTCCCAATACCACCTCCTCTATTAAGAAAACCGACAGGACGATCAACACGAAACAATAACCCTCTAACTGACTGGAACCAACGTCCAACTTGGAGTGGAA
Source organism: Opisthorchis felineus (assembly GCA_004794785.1). Classification (NCBI taxonomy): domain Eukaryota; kingdom Metazoa; phylum Platyhelminthes; class Trematoda; order Opisthorchiida; family Opisthorchiidae; genus Opisthorchis; species Opisthorchis felineus. The sequence continues at coordinate 528,325 of SJOL01007370.1, forward strand.
CCAACTTTCTTGGGGCATTACAGCTCCATTATTTCATTGCTGTCTCCTACACAAAAGCTTGGATAAGTGTGAGATTGTTCCTGGTAATGTTATACCTGACTGCTGTCCCCGCTCCAGTGCCTTAGTGCCGGAAAAAAGACTCGCCGACAAAGATCACAACAACTTAATTGCGAACAAGCGAGTGCGTGCAAGTACAACGGCCTCGCGCTGTATTTTTAAGGGCACTGTTTGACCTTGATTCAAGTCTGTCAGATCGGCGTTTAATAGAGTTTGAAGGTCTCCGTAGGTTTCGGGTATTCTGGGATAATCTTCAGGAATTGGACCTTCCTGACAGGTACCGAACAGGTATTACTTGGGGATCATCGAAGGGCTGTGCATTCTTTTGGAACATTTAGGCCTGAATGCAACTATCCCGTCTGAATTGTGCTTCTTATTCGGTCCAATGTGTTTGACAAGTGCACGTTTCCAACAGTTTCTTACACTGCTCCTGAATCCCGTCTGCAAATGCTCCGATAAATGGTGCTGTCGGCGAGCACCATAACCTTCAGGTCGATGTATTAGGACACGGTTCAACCATAGTTCATTGGAAGATGACCCCATGTAAGTTTACAGGAAAGAAATTGCAAAGCTCCGAAACACGGGCAAATCGAAGGCCACCTGCTGATCAGCAAACGGTAACTAGAATATTCATCACACGTTCACTGTCAGTGTGAATGGTAGTTATGTGAAGAGGTAATATAGACGTCAGATGAAAACGTCGGCCTTGTCACAGAAAAGGGGAGTAGGTGTATCGCGAATAATTTATTTAACTGAATTTTCATCGGTTTCAGGCAACCGCCCATTGAACTGTAGAATGAGCTGACATTTGGTACGACTACCTTTGGTGAAGTATGACTGCAAGCGTTATCTTTTTTCACTGCATTTGTGAATGTAACTATCATCTTTAAACTTTGCACACGCAACGTCAATTGATTATATCAGGGTTTTTGTCCTGTTGCTATGATACCTGGCCTGAATTCCAGGACAAAGCAACTTAGCAACGCAATTCTAACCAGGCTAAGAGTATAAGGCAGTTTTATGCGATTAGTAGAAATGTCGTCACAGGCATGCAGCTGACATCTCGAAAGTAGTGAACACTGTTTTTGTGTCAGATGAGGCTGTCTGCTGATGATGTGACCTAACACGCTGTTGCACAATAAGCGGCACGATCTCACAATAGATAGCTTGTTAGCCGCTCAATCTGGTGATGAAGGTATAGTTGTATTGGTCCCCACAGTAAGACATTACCGACTGCGTCCAGCCTGCCTGGAAGCATACATATTGGAAGAATAAAGTAAAGGAACACCATGATTCGAGCAAAACGTACGAGACAATCGGCTTCGGTTACATTGAGAACCACGGCTCTCAAGTGCAAATCATAGATGATGAATTGAGTTGTTGGACGTCGTGGATTTCTTAAAAAACGGACGACCGGACTTCATTACTCTGGATGATTCATGACACTGCTGGAGCTTCCGAGTATCTTCAACATCAACATGCATTACGAGATAAGGCGACAGGTGAATAAGCATATGATAGGAAAGCCTTGATAGAATATCATTAAGGAGTGGTCTGAGCAAACGGTCTCTCCGGAACCTCAAATTCCCACGAAGTTTCCACACTGTCAGTACATGGTCAATCACCGCAATTGGTGGAATGTACTGACAGTCATCGTCGAAGAAAGCATTAACCTGATGACCGAAGGACCTATGATTTCTCCGTTCAAATCCATGCGCTACTTCCTTTGGTAGTTAAACGTTTGGTCAACAGACGAATAGAAAATACCTTACATCTTCATCCTGAAAATATGATAACTTGGGACACAAATGTTTTCTACTGGCAGTTGTTCGGAGAAGAATTCGTGCTCCAGATCACACGTTGTGATCTTGGATGGTAGCCTCTGGCTTATCTATCGAATTGAATCTATTCTAAACTACGTCTCACAGTTCGGTGTGGTGCTTTTGTAGTCTCGGTTGTATGGTGGTGTTTCTTTGGTGGGCATAATGAGGGGAGGCTATTCTTTTATGACATTCGGTTAGGTTGACTGCGAGTTGAAGAGTGTAAGCAACAGTCAAATGGAAAGCGATTTCGATACTGTTACGCTAATAAAGCTAGTGATCTCAGCCATTTACAGCATTCCCTGCACACACCAACTTCTTTGTATGTATGGACTTTCTGGAAGACATACATCAGACGCACGCAAAAGTCTCGCTTATAAATAAGATGGGGAAAATCACCACCAAACCCAGTAATGATCCCTTCATATCCAATAATTCATATATACAGCTGCTATAATGAGCCCCATCGGTGACGGTGACCTTCTGAAACCTCAGAGATGACAAATGTTCTCAACTTTCGTAAGGCAGTAGAAAACAGACCTCAAGTTAGGTTATCTACACGGAATTATTATTGCTCGTTCAGATTGGAGTCCCAATAAAAAGGGCATCACTGATTCCTATCGTATTCTTACGAGAACTGGTCAGTAGTCTGTGCAACCAGGTGTAACACAAACAAGACCTGTGTCCATCCCAGGGGCTAGATGATTGCGGCCGTGGACTAAAGTTAACAGTCTTTCGTGTTTAGCATAGTGATGGCCTGATGAGAAACCAGATCACACACATTCCCTGAATGACAACGCATGGTTGAAGAGGCACTGTGATCGATGGCCAATTTATACGCAGTTCTTGCTGTCCATTGCGTCGACATGCGGTGTGAATACATACTCACAATCTATTGAATCTAACTTGACCTCATGATAGTTCACCCATTCATCTGCTTACTCCGTCAATGTACTTTTGCTCTCCGCTGTTTTTACTCATCCGTACCCGCCATTCACCTTGCCGCAAAGGCTGTGCCGTTCAATTCTGGCATATTAGCATGTGTGTGGGGGGTGGGTGTGCGAATCTGCTCAGATGACCTACTTACCCATGCGTGTTCGTGTCCCGTTTGCTGAGCAGGCTGCGTCTTGTTTTGACGTGGTTTCCGTGCGATCGCAACGCCAGTCAGTGTCACGAGAATGCCTTCGGAAGGGACGACCACAACCCACACTACGGAGTCAACATTCCGCTCGCTGTTGTCTGGTTTGCGGACCTTGACACTGCACTTAGCCGGTCAGTTCAGTCAAGCGCACTTGTCGACGCCACGAAAGTCGACAATGGAGTTTGTATAAATTTGCTTACCTTTGTGTAACCAGTACCGTAGTCTTTCGAACCCAATTCTTCCTTTTGATATTCGGGATTGTCAAACCTACTGGTGACTCAAAGCTCCGTATCGGGAACCTCAATACCATGTGACCTTGGGCCATTTGTTCCCAGGGTTACCCTTCTTATAACCAGGTCCGTCCGTTCTTTTTGCTCTGTCAAACCATGTCAGTGATCCTTTGCTTATATTGGTATGCAGATTGGGTCGATTTCTATATCTCTCCTGATTTAGTTTGTGGCGAAGTACCATGCTTCTAGGAATTCCCTTGCTTATCCTTTGTTTCCCGTGCCTCGAAATTAAAGAGGAAGTTGTGATCAACTTTGTTGAGAAACACAACAAAAACTACTAAGAGTGCGACAAGCCTACAGGATCACGCCATGGAGCCACTTCGCACATTATGTCCCAGTCGGACGAAGATCAGGAATAAGAGTTGACCATCCCGATTCCTTCAGGAGGTGGAACAGGTTCCAACCGACATGGCTACCTGAAATGTGATGCATCTCGTTTCCTTCCTCCTAGCTAATCATGGCAACGACTAACAGTATTAAATGCATCGATGTCCGAGTTCAAGCATCAGGTTCCTACCAGCTAGTAGGAACTGATATATATCAGTTCATATATCTCATATTGTTACCAGATGCCACCTGTGTCAACAAATGGATTCCGTTCTGTTTCAGAAATACGTCGACCAGTGTTAATTTTGAGAGCCAGTGCAAGTGTAACACGCACTAAATCACTGTATACTTAATCTTTGCCTGTATTAAATGGTGATCAAGACCTCACGACATTTGACAAACGAAACCTGTGGCTTGTTATGATTACTGTAACTGAGGCACCAAAATCAGTTGCGTGAGCAGATTACAGAAAGTGCTTGACGATCAAGGACCAGGATCTCAACAGGCCACAGTGTTCCGAGGTAGGTTACCTACGGTATGGTTTGGAATGCGATCTTCCCTTGGTATCGCAATTGTTCGGTCAGTACCTCCGATAGAATTTCCATTGCAGTGCAGAGTGCTTCAAGAGGTGGTTAGGCCGGGAGAAAAGACATATCCCATGTTCCTAACAATAGCCGTGTTTTTTGAAGCGTTTAGGTGCTGCCTGTATTGATTGTATCAGATATGTTAAAGCCCGCTGGATCAGAGGCTGGACTTTACTATGATGTAGGATAAAATACTCCGAATTGCTATTGGCTATCGATGTCTGTGAAAAGCGTTAGTTCAACTCCTGGTGTGCTATGCGTGCACATTCCTCTGACTTTGTAAAACAGCGAACAGACTGGTGAGTCTTGTGGAACAGAAACCTTTGATGTCGTTCAGTCCAAGAAATGTTTGTGGTAGGCAGGTCGGATTACTGTTCTGTCTGGCTGTCTGGAGATTCAGTTCTCCAAAGAAAGGAATGCTGTTGCACACCTCGAATTATTAGGTAGAACTGGGAATTGGGTGAATGAATTAAGGACATCAAACGTGATCTCAATTTGTGTACCCCGAAGAGCAACAATGACTGTGTCGTCCGGATAAAATTTCTACGTTTTCTGCGTTGACTGATATATCACTTACCGTGGGATCAAGCAGGCTATCCATCAGTCTGTTAACATTTTGACCCTTGGAAATAAAATTTGAGGTTTTTAGTGCAAAAAGGGATTAGATGTTTAAGGAGGGACGCAGAGTTCTGACTGAGAGCTCCATTGTCTCTCCCAGTGGTGCATTAATAGACATTGAAACGCAGATCACAGATCAAGGTGAGTCGAACACAAACACAACTTCAAGCATGTAAATTTGATTATGAGTGGCCATCTGAGTTCTTATAGGCTTGAGGACATGAACTCAGTACGTTGAGTTGTGATATTGTTGACTGTTCATAGTTTGGTTAGAAGCGCTTCTATAGAAGTATCTCTGCTTTGAGTTTCTGGTGGGACTCAGACTTGCGGTGTCAGCACCAATCGATTGTAAGGCATGTTACTGAGACTCACGGGCTGACCGACATGGATCCCACAAAGCATCAAACTTGAAGTGCGACCTTTAGAGCCGGCTGCCGTCACAGAGCTTCTGACCACATTAGGAGTTTGAACCTGTAACCGCTTTCTGTGTGGTTGGAAATCAGATACAATCAGACCACAATAAGAATAAAGCAGTCTGGATTATGGCTGCGGTAGACCTCACAGTCAGGGGCAAAACATTAGAAATTTAAACGGTTAGAGTGGGTTCAACAGAAATGTATGCGCAAAGATTTGCTTCGCCTGGCGATTTTTTCAGTTATAGGTAGTTTAACACCCCTACTATCTATAGTACCTCGGCATCTGTTACAAATGTACATGGAGACGAGTGAAGTGATCCAGCTCCCAGTCCGGAGACAACAAGACGGGCGAAGTACAAAGTGTAATAACCGGATCGGAGTTTTCATGATACCAATCACTAATTTTAGTGAACACTGAAAACACTTTGTGGAATAGCTTTATAAGCTCAGAAGGAGCGGCCACAAATATTTCAAGGTCCTCAGTAGAGTTAATTAGTTGGACATGATATTTTCTCGGCGGGAAACTTCTCCTTGTCGAGGGTAAATCAGGACTTTTAAATGCACTTTGCTTTCTGCTGGCTACATTAAATCCAACAACGTGTATTGAAGTGGAGAATCCTGACATAGTTGGCCGAACTTTATTGGTGACATGTAACTGCGTTTACACTTGAGTTTGAAAATGTGTATTTGTACAAAATGCGTGGTTGATGACCCTGGGGTTGATAATTGTTGAGGTTTTTTGGGATTTACCTACCAATATCAAACTTAGCCGTTTAGCGCACTAAAACCAAACTCACAATCAATTCTACCATTCGTAACCTCGAAATCGGTTAGAAAAGCGAATGATACTCCGATTAATGGCGAACAAATGTTTACGCCGCTCTCGAGAATGGTCACAAGTTACCGTACAATTATCTCTGCACCAGCACCGAAACCCAATTCAAATGTGGTGGTTATTTTTGTAAATTCTCAGTTTGTTTATTTATCAAGTTTGAACGCACACAGGACATTAAGTTGTTTTGTTTACTTCTAGTGCTCCAGGGCTTCAATACAGTTAGGTTTATATTTTGAGAAATGAGCGTTTTTTTGTATGGCTACACTGTTATCTGTACGGTTCGTGTCCATTCGGTTATTTGCAAAAACCTGAAATCCACCTTTAAGTCTACAAGAAGTGTGGACAGAAGATTGGATGAGTATAAGGTCTACATCAAATCGTAAATAAGCAAATCAGTTGCTTGGGTGAATGAATTTACCTCTTGCTATAATATTGCCTACTTATTGAGAGCATGTCTGGTCAAGTGTGCATAACTAAAATGAATGATCATGGGAAACCTTAAATATAATTCTGATGATTCACATGGGTTTCTTAAGTACAACTGGTCACAGGGTTTGTGCATGACGGTTACTTAGTTTTAGCGATTTGTCTCCATTTGCGGATTTGTCCAATGAGACAGGAAAGCAGTGAGGATGTAAATCAAGGTGCGTGCAGCATTGACAAGGGCAGTCGAACAATACTGATCCGTTTTTTTCTGGGCTGAGCCACGATTTTGTCTTCCGATCTCATCGTGGATGAAGATGATCAAAGTTTCCAGGACAAATATATGTTGGCACAGTGTTTCTAATGTACTCCTATGAGGGAATAAACCCACTACTTTTTAGGACAGCGCATTTAATACATCGGCAAATAACTAGGCAACCTCTGGGAGATGAATCAGACAGTCGGGCTATCATTCTAAGTCACCCAAAACCACACAAATTTTCCCTCATCCAGACTACTATCTCTATTCCTTGAGGGAGGCCTGCCTTCTCTCGAAAGATCAGTTTTGTGGCTTTAAATGTTACAAGAATACGGCGATAATAAAGTATGTGTTTAGTTTTAAAAACAGGCTATATTAATAAACTCCGATCTGGATATGCGATCTCGAACTTGTAACCGTTGGTAGTGTGAGAAGATTTGGGAATTTTTGTGGAGATTTCATCTTGTAAGTGAAGCCAGTATATGCTGAAAACCCGAGAAGCACTGTACAGCTGTTTCATCCTTATTGGGAATAATCAGCAGTGTGCATTTCACGAAACTCCGGAGAGTCTCGAACCCGCGACATCCTGGCTAGTAGTTTGAACACTTAACGGTTCGGCCACGTGCGGCTGATCAGCAGTGTGATTAACTCGCACTTAGACAGGACATAGCGCCACTCATCCTTCAATCACGAGATTCACATCACGCGATCACACGTCCTCCCTCGTCTTCACACTACCAAAATTTATAAGTAGCTTAGTGGAAGAATAAACTTCACCCGATGAGTGAAAATTCCATCTAAGAAGTCGTTGCTCGAGGAGCCAGTCAATACGTTTGACTGTCTGTTGTGGATCCCGTGATTAAAGGATGAGCGGCACTATATCCTGTTTACGTGCGAGTTAATCACACTGCTGATCAGCCGCACGTGGCCAAACCGTTAAGTGTTCAAACTACTAGCCAGGAGGTCGCGGGTTCGAGACTCTTCGGAGTTTCGTGAGATGCACACTGCTGATGATTCCCAACAAGGATGAAACAGCTGTACAGTGCTTCTCGGCTTTTCAACATAAATCGTCTTCACTTACAAGACGAAATCTCCACAAAAACTTGTAACCGTGTTGCGTGGGTCACATGGCCTTTTATTGTAACCACTAAAATTCTTTTCCTGGTGTTTACTGCACCCACAACTATTAAAGTAGTGGAACATCCACCCCACCCCAATTCTCTGCAGATTGTTATCTCCGATTCTAACATCCTTTTAAGTGGAAGCGGTCTAGTTTTACACTACATCTTCAACAATTGTGGTATACAATTTTTTTACCGTTCGACCTGAAGCTTTGGTAAATTTCCAATAAATGTACTGGTTCTCCAGTTGTTACTGACAAGCCCATTCAAACCCTTTTTATGTAGTTCTGTATATTCGAACCAATAAATTTCGGTGTATGGTACCGAAGTTACCGTGAGACACTCACAAGTACACTGTTTTAACTATGCTTCGTTTTAGTCCAATTTACTTTACTTTGGTTTATCTCACATCGCGCTACTACTCCTCTTGCCTCTACTTTACTTCACTTTACGCCAACTAGCTTTATTTTATTTTAATTTAAGGTGGCTGAGATCTCTAATGTGATAGGTCGGTTTCAAAAATGAACACCACATACAATCGTTGCCTATGAAGACGATCAGGGAGCAGGTGTACGCAGATTAAGGCAAATTCTGATCCCCGACGACGGATACCATACAATTCTTTGTAACCGAAACGCTTCCTACATTATGCAATTTGAGTCGCGAAACCAGGTCTTCAGCCAACCACCAAAACGATAGCGTCATCTGAACTACAGTAGAGGAACCACTGCAATTTTGAACAGCCCGTTTTTCGGCTTTCAGGCAGTGTGTTTGGACCAGTAAATTCGTCCTGGGTTCACTGGTCGCCTGAGACGTGAGATGCAAAAACCAGCGCCTAACAATCACCAGATTTGTTGATTCTTCAAAGTTCTACGATGCACCTTACACATGGATAATAAAAAACTTGACTGCGGATGTCTTCTACGTAAGCTGGCTAAGTTTCACAGCCATAAGCATGCAGTAGGCACTAACGGATTTTGTTTCTCCTCCGTAAGTTCTGGATGTGCTGAACGACGCATGTTACTGCATTGATAGGAGGCAGAAGCCAAGCGTCGAAAGGCTACAAATAATCGAGTCCTGTGGAGGACTTTAGCACACTTTTGTGAACCAAGTACAATAATTCTCGAAAACCTGGTGGCTCGCCCAGCGACAACTTGTAGATCTTCTAAGTTTGTTGCAACTAGGAATACGTCAGCCGCACATTCAAAGACCCTAATACAAATTCCTGTGCTTAGCAGAGTTAGTTATGTGATAACTGTTATGAGGTATCATCTTCTCAATGTGGAGGTAAGATGATATGCAGTTTCTCCTGCCTAAACTAGAATTACAGCTCCTATTGGTGACCAGTTGGCTGGCTTATGCTTCCTATATTAGTACTGACCGTGACTATCATAGACAGCCCAATTTTGAAGGTCCTATTTCTGGTCGATCCTGATTATTTCTTGCCTAGCTCAATTCCAACTACTGTTCTGGTTCAAAACTTTGCCTCCAGATAGAAGTTTCTTAACTCAGCTATTATCCACTACCATCACATTAATACAAAGAAAACTTTATTTTGCGGCATTGTTTGAATTTTCGTTCTAGGATGCACTACAGCTATTTTCCGGGAAAGCTCTGACGCCTGTTGATAAAACTTAATATTGAATTAATTGAACGACAGCATACTGATCCGCGTATGCTTCAGAATAGTGAACACACCCTGAAGGACGATTTTAATACCCTAACGGTGCTACTAGAAAACCTGTCACCACTTGTTAAGTACGTTTAACACAAGAAACTCACGTCATTCCGTAAATGTAGCTGCGTGGCGAGGTCGCACAAGACCGTGCCAAAACTGACACCGCTGAGTCTCCACATATTGTATGATAAGCGAACGACCTCGGGGTTGGATTGACTGATACCTGTTGGTTTCGGTTTCCCCGTCTGCTATTCTGTTCAGCTCAATTATGATCGGTCTTAAGGCTCCACAACTTCACTCACAGTAAATTTTCCATTCTGAATACCTGTTCCAATTCTGCTCTGTGACGGAACACAAATTTTATCTTCATTTTATTGTACGTCAACTGACACGCGTGCATACTGACTGAACATTTAACAGCTTCATGTTTCATGCTTTCTATTCATGCTTTCTTTCTGGTCTTCACTGTCTACTTATGGAGACAAGGCAACTTCTCGTTGTCAAATGGGATTCACAATTGGACGTACTTGAGGGAATAGGGCTTAAAAAATTGAAAATCTGCATTGGTCTTATTCAGGATTCAGAAAATGCAGTCCTCCAGCACGAAGCGGGTGGAGACTTTGCAGAATTATTCACCACCAGTTTCAACTTTGACCCAGGCTTGTACGCTGCTGTTGACGCGAACAATGATCAGTGAATCAGTACCAGACGATAATGGTTCATAAACTAAGAAGTAAGGGCTCATGAGTTGTCGAGTGAAGGGACCGGGTTGCTAAAAGGAAATCTGCAATAGCAACCCTAGCGTCATATCAGAAAGATCTCCACCATTACAGTGGGATATCTCCAGGTCTACAGTCAGCACGCTGACATCTGTCAACTTCACAAGATCAAGTGTCCAATTTGTTCACATTCCCAGGCTCGACTGTCCGTTTACCAACACCAACTCATTTACACCTGAATCGAATTCATCAGCGATAGAACATTTTCATACCCTGTCAGCGTTTTCAGAATGCAGGACTTCCCTGGAATGCCTCATGAATATTAGAGAAAGGAGCTTTCACCGGGCTATTTCAATCAGGAATAGATTGCAGAACTCGGTTCAACACTCCATCTTGGTGGGAGTGTGCATTGTTAGCTGTATATATTCAGAGGGATTTCATAGTATCCACCAGAAGAGAGGTTTGCAGTGCCGCAGGTGTATCAACTTGGAGTGTGGTAGAGAACCACCTGAACGTTCGCCAATCAGTCTGGAAGAATTGGACAGCTGTTCACACACTCGTTTGCAGGTTTTATCAATGCCCATTTAGGTTAGACTAATCAGAGCCCTGTGTTTCTCCAGCGGTGTACCCACTATCCTACAGCTGGTTGGGGAGACGCAGCATGAAACGGGAACCGGTCAACTCAACAAATCGCACCACATTTAATGGCCAGTTCGAAAGGGACTGTGTTCATCCACACTGCCAGTAAGCATATATTATTAAAAGCCACCACCTAATGTCTAAGTAAGAAATGTTCGTAAGAATATTTAAAAAAAAACTTTATCGCTTCATCAGGCAGACTGGAGCAGTCAACAGTCATCGATTCTCCAAATCACAAAATGTCCTGTAAGCAACCATAATGAAAACGGTCGGGGGAGAACAAACCCCAAGCGGGAGTAAGATACGAGCCAATGCCTTGCTACAACTTCTCGCAGTATGTGCCCAACTGGAATCCAGAAACACTTTTTTCAAAAGCTTATTTTCTGAGAGAGTATGTAGACTCATTTTGAGTAAAAAGCTGTTCTAACCTGCATGCCGCTCATTCGGAAGCTCCAGATTTGCAAGGAGACAGACAAAAAAGATGCACAGAACGAAACTTAGACCATGAAGCTCAACATGGAAGAACTGAAACTGGTGGTAAAGGAAGGACTAAACTGCATGCGGATATCACGGTGAATAAGGAAACAGCCTTGACAACCTACTGATTAACATGGCGTGCTTCCTTTTCGACGACCCCGATCCTAGTCCCCGCGTGAACTTCTTCAAACAGACTTCCGGTCCCCGTCTTGAAATGCCCTACACATGCTTCACTAACAAAGACGCAAGAAATAGTTTTTCTTTTTTCAGTACTACCCACGGTTGAAATAGGGCTCCGGAAAAAAGTGAGCACCATATGACAACCGTGTGATGAAGATGTCAGAAAAGTGGCTACTTTGACACGATCGACCGACTACTTTCCTAGATTTTCACAATTCAGTTGAAGGACTTTGTCCTTTCAGGACAAACCACAGTGTCTGCGTAACCAGTAGCTTGGGTCCAGGTTTAGTTTAATGGAAGGATCCGGAATAACATTTCCGGTTTCATGACCAGCTAAGTATGGCAGTCCATCCAAAGGAAACTAGCTGCTTAGCACTGTTGTTGCGCTGTTGTTTTTACCAGAGTTTTCCTGATGGAACACACTACTCGTGAGGTTGCTGTAAACTCTTTACAGCACATTACCTCTTCCATGCCTCTTGGGACTCTTCAGGTAAATACGTTCCCCGAGTTTTTGTCAGCCATGTGTTCCCCTTGAACCCAAATTTTCCTCATTTTACACGTACACTCATTTGTCAACTATTTTGGTTTCAACAGGAGACTCAACTGAATCCCAGCAGAAGAATATCATAAACAGAAGTTTAAGCTGAGTTTCATTGGCGGCCTCCGTTAGCCTCAAATTAGCTTCCCATGGGTTCTCCACTGAGGTTACCTGACCCGACTGCTTCCGTGCATATCTTATTCCGGCCGGTGACCATAACGTCTGTTCTTCACGCACTCCCGTTGTTCATAGCTTCGTAGAATGTGGTGGACAATGATTATTCCCAGGCACGATTAGTACTTTGTTGAAGCTAGACATGTTCTATCTATCTGATGTGCAATCGGTTCTGACTCGTTTAGAGAATCGCGAATTTACAGTTATCACTTCTTCGTGAGTGGATTCGCTACCTTTAGTTAACTTACACACAAGGAAGGCGTTCAACCGAAACTCAAAAAAGACACCAGCTGCGATGTTTTCTAGCATGACTCTGCGACTTCTGGGTGAATACATCTCCTCTGGAAGATCTAAACTTGGCGGTTGAAATTAGCGCAATCCGCGAGTGGCATCCAGCATGCAAACACCGATGCCACCAACCGCCCATGAAAACTCCAGTCATTTTTGTGTTCCACAGATAGCTGGGTACATTGTGACGATGCTCGAAACTCTAAAGTCTTCATAAAGCCTTCTAAGGAAAAACACCTACCGACAGGTGAGTTGTGCTAAATCGGGAACCATCTAAGTTGGTTTCGGTCAGCACGGCTCTCGGTGGACCTCCCGAATAGGTCATTTCCCAGCTGCCTAAGAGACGCAGTTCTTTGAGTATTCCATCCAACTAGTTAGCCTCTGGCTGTTTGTCAACCCCAGCCATCCATTCAGTTTTCTACTGAGGAAGATGTTGATAGCTGAGGGGCATGCAACGACGCGCTGCTAAACAGAAACACAAAGCTAAACCACTAAACACTGATGATACCATATCGACTGGTGAGGAAACGTTTGTAGCCAAATTGTAATTGTGAACAGACCACCAGCCATCCATCCTATCTTTCTCGTGCCTTCCACCATATCGCCGCCTCAAGCAACCCGATCTGAAATGTGTGCTTAGCAGAGCGGCTCTTGGAATTCCTCAGCTAGTACTGTGCAGCACTCATTATCCCGCCCGCTAGGTGGGTTTAATTATGTGTTAGCCGGACATATTACTTTGGTTCAGTTTACGTGTTTCTCCTACGACGAGTAACGGAAACTTTTTGAAACCAAAAATATACATCAAAAGTTTTTTTCCGAATCCAGAATGATGATTTCTTTTTGAGTAACGCGAAATCGAAAGAGGTTTTGTGGGCTCTTACTAGTTTTAATTCTCCTGGTCATTCTCACACATCTTCCCATATAACACCCTGGAACAAGTGACTATTTAACGAACTACTGCCGCTCGAATGTTGATTGGTCAGTTGTCCCGCTTTGTGTGGATGGATTGTAACTCCCTGAGTCCAAATAAACCTTACCACTTTTTGCCTAACTTTGCTCTGTTCTTCGTGGACCGCATTTTGCATTATCAGGGTAACGCATTTGAAAGCTTATGGTTTGGGATTCTGAAGACAAACTGTATGCGGAAAAAGCTCAGCTAAACTCTCAAGATAAAAGTCTAAAAAGACATCTAGGAGGGTAACACCTGCGCTTTAACGCTTAATTTTCTCAGCTGCAAACCATAACGATATATCCTACCGCATTCTTGAGTTGAAAGCCCGTTTTCCAGACTCGTTTTCTGAGGCGGAAGCTTATTTAACGGCTCTTAATGATCTCTGTGTTGGTCAGCCGTGTGTTCAGCCGTAATTGCTGCTATTTCTCCATGTTATGCCTTGAAACACAGCTGGACGTACACAACTGGGTTGAATACTTAATCGTTTGCCGCAAGCGGCTGAACACCAATGTGATTAGCTCTCAGTTTTCCCCCGACCCACAATGCGGACACGCAGAGTTCTCAGAGTGCATCAGAGGAAATGGGATGTTACTGTTGTCATAGATCCCGTTCTAGAAAGCATAGAAAAATGACATTAATAAAGACAGAGAGCATTCACAGTTCTGTATACAGGAGAAATTTGTAGCATTCCAATATAGCATCAACCAGTGGCCCTGTGCTCTGTGTTATCTAAGATCATGTGTTCGGTTAATGCCAACGACGTGATTAAGCAATGTGGAGAAACAGACATTTTGAAGCACCATGGTTTTACTCCCGTCACAATGCTAAGGACAGATTGACCAAGCTGCTAGTGGCTTCTGGGTGAGTGTGGATTTTTCGAAGAGTTTATCAGAGCTCACCATGTGACACTGGTGCGATCCATTCTGCAAAACATCCTTAGAGCTAAAAAGTTACAATCGAACATCCATCAGGCTAAACATTCCACGCCCATGGCTGTTTAATCGTGGGGTTTGTTAACAGTTCTCACCAAAACAGCCAAAGGACGAGGTGACTGACAAGCATGTTTATGCGATTCGAGGGTTTTTACTGATTTGATTACCACTGTTCCAGTGTTCAAGCACTTCCGCGACTGTTCGCATTGATTTGGCTTTGATCAGGTTGCATGTATCAAGTTACGTTAGGAGATGGATGGCCTTGGACGCAAAAAAACTGGGATAGCTCATTTGAAGGGACACTGAAGCATCATTTATGGACAGGCATCGTGCCTCGTTCAGGTAGTTGACTAAAAAGGGAAAAATAGTTTTGTAAGGTCACTGGATTCAATGAATTGCCTCAAACAAGTGATTAAGCAGATGATCCCGGAGGACGTTACTTGTTGTGAGAGAACTCGTTTAGATTGCGAGCTAGATGGTGGTTCCTTTTAGTCTACTGGCTACCCCTAAGACAGAGCGAAGATATCACAATATCTGACGACGACAAAGGATGATCACAGAAACCAACTTAAACAAACCAGACTGCTTGATTAATTCCTCCTGTGTATGCTTTTTCCAACGAACTTGCGGTAGCAAGTGTGTCGAAAGAACTGAGAGGTGGTAGTCTATAATGATTTGTGACCACACCACAAATAGGTGAGCACTTAATAGTTTGAAATTCCCGTCCAACGAAATCACTAGCCTATTGGCGAATGCTGACTAGGGCAAACAACCAAGGCAGTTACTCAATATCATAAACTGCCACAAAACCAACTGCCCATCATGCTTTCTCGAAGCGACGACCATTCATTGCTACAAACCCAGCCATATGGAATCTGTGGCCAGCCTTGCTTGTCCTTGGTAATGCCAGGATTGAACCATATCTGCAAATCTGGTAGCATTATCCAATCTGGGATCTGATGACCTTTTCTCACTACAATGTTTTCACTGATCTATGTGTTTGTCCGTCAAACTATCTGTTCGTTATCCATCCTTGGGCTTGATTCTGAATGCATGTAAACGGCTGATGAGATATGCAAACTAGTGGAATTCACTCCGTGATGGAAGTAATTAACTGTGGGTGTGAAAGCTCACTGAGGTGCTCTAGCGACGGCTGCAAGTGATGCACACCTTCGGCGAAATACTTAGCGATTACATTATTTTGAGACACTTACCGACGTAACTCCCGTTGCTATTCAGGTCCACTGGGCAACCCTTCGTGTGTCTGGTGCCAGGTACAATCTTCACAAAAAATGACACTAGGAACAGAGTCCAAATAGCGAAGTTTTATCTCTTCAGACGTAGTCCGTGAATAGTCATTTCGTTCATCTCTGTACCATAACTTTTGCTCTGATGGTTGCTACGTTTTGAGCAAATCCAACGGCATGGAATTGAAATGCAAACGATCGACAGAGCGGATCCATATTTCCGCTTTTCAAACTAGTAGGACTGGAGACTTCGCTGAGTGATCCTGGAACCTTTGTCTGTTTAGATCGATGCAATTGTAAAAAGCATAATAGAAACATAGCCAGTAGGTAAACAAAAGTATTGCGAATGATTTGAATTTCCTACAGTCCTAGAAAGCAAAACCCATCGAAATTCTGGACTAAGTTACGCAATGTTAACATATAGTTTTGCATGTTACAACTACAACAGCCCGCACAGCGAAATTTCCCTCACCTTAGCTTGTGACCGGTCTTATTTGCGCGTCAGCCTATGCCGGAGTGACCCTCTCAGGGCAAAGCGACAGTGTAATCATACACCACAATAAATGTTACGAATTCGATCTAGCCTTGCGGCTTGTTGGACACGTGCGTTGAATGAGAACTCAAGTACACAAAATACAACCGAAAAGACTGACACCAAGGGACGGGTCCCAAATACATGATCTCTAGTTTACTGGGTGAATGCTCTGTCAGCTTAGCTATAGCAGAGGGGGGTCCCTTGAACTCCACGTTGATGGGTCAAAAATGTGACTCAGTGTGACTCAGTATTCCTGTTATAATCAACTTTGCGTTGAGTTGTAAATTGCCACATTTATATTCTTTATCTTCCCGTACAGGGCTTCACTATCTGGCTGTGGGGAAGGATAAAGGCCTGAGCAATTTAGATGAAATTCGATGTGAAGAGTAAGCAGATTACAATGGCGCTGAAATTCTTAGACAGCATTGTGAAAGAAATTTCTCGGCTCGTTGAATTCAGCCGAGGTTACGCTATTGATTAGTTCAATTTTGTCCATCCTTCATGCAACCCAGTCGATAATTCCATGCTTTCATACCGACTGAAAGAATGCTGATTGAGTCTGAAGGTATTAGGAATTAGGGGAAATGACTGACTGCGGAGATCAAGAGATTCGAAAAACTCCATTGTCATAGACTTTGTCTCTTACAAGCAGCCTGCCTTCTGGAGTTGGAATGAAGGTGTGAACCCACTAAATTTCACTCCTCGTGCAAACATGATATCTCAGGGTTTTATTGCAACATGCAGACAATTAACAATTTATCTGGTTGTTTGAATCAGCTCTGTGCAGCGATCGCTAATTCAAAGTACTAGTACACTAAATCGTAACACCCTGAGTGGTCTAAAGTACAAACATGAGTGGCATGTTATGCCAGGAAGCAACGTCACCTTTGATGAGACAGAATTCAACTAAAGAGAGTGTCAGATTTGAACGCTGTGAAGAACTGACAGTTTTTACCATAAAGTTAGCTAAACACTTTCTTCTACCGGAAACCAACCTCCAACGCTTCTGATAAGGTTGACTTTCGCAGTACGGTTTAGCACCAATCCAGATCGATAAAACTTGGGCGTGAACTGTAGGACAAGGTAAACAAACGAATAACGAAGCAAAAGATATGATTGATGAGTTAGCAAAACAAAGGACTGTTTATTATGACGCCAGGAGAAAAGTAGTATTGCGTGTCTCGTGACTGAAAAGGTAGAAAAATCTCAACCCCACGATTGACGGTTGTTGGAGATCAGTCTTTCTTGTCGGTTTGTGAACTGAAGAACAACTGATTGGCTGTTACGCTATTAAACATGGAACACTCGATCGAATCGATTATCTTGAAGCAAACACTAAGAAAGAAGGAGTTTCCCAGCTTTGTGTCATCTATCATTCGCTTCATCTCAAAAGCCTATTGGTGAAAGAAATGGCCCTTTTCAATATGTTGCGGTGTAAGGCTCATCAGAATAAGGACCCCTTGCCACGATAATCATACTTCACTGAGGGAAGTAACACCTGTTAGCTTCCAGTTAGAAGTTGACTAAAAAACGATTGTTGAGCTATGGATAACACTGCGTGTGAATGTTTTGCAGTTTATATCGCATATGAACTGTTCTTAACTGCAAACGTTCCGGGGTCCTCAAACCACTTAGTCCACGGGAAATCAGCTTTTACATTCGACTAATCTGTCACACAGGAGCACACAACCTGGCAATGATTAAGACGTACATATAGGCCGTAGAACGGCTACGGTATGAGATGCCAGTTATCACAAACCGGGTAAGAGGTGCGTGATTTCGATATAATGGACCAGACAAACGATATGGAGGATAAATTTTTATAAGCCAATCTAACCTTTGTTCCCCGATCAGTCGAACTTCGACTGGTGCGTTCGGCGTCTGAAGATAGTAACAGTGAGCAGAATCACTAGGCGCTGTCTCTAGCGTGTGAGCTGGCTATCGATATCGACCAGATAACCGAAGCGGGGCACATGTGCAACTTATCGAACGTTTAGTTGGTTTCTCTATGCCTTCTTCTGTTCGGTTTGCGTCGTTCCAATGTGGTGTGTACCTTTGAAGATACCATGCCATCCACAGGAATGATGACTGACAATGTCCATCATAATTTCTTATGCGTCTTTCGAATGATAAGTCCCAGGTTGTTGATAGTATAAGGAGATTTGGTGATTCTAGCGGAGATTTTGTTCTATGAGTGAATCCAATTCATACCGAAGGGCCAAGAAGTATTGTATGTATGTTAGATGCTTGTTGGGAATCATCATCTTTTCTCATGAACCTCCAGAGAAATTCGAACTTGCGACACCCTGGCTAGCAGTTCGAGACTATACTTTCCAGCCGCGAGTGCCTTATCAGCACTCGAGGAGTCAGTCAACACGTGACCATGTGATGTGAATTCCGTGACTGAAGGATGAGCGGCACTAGGCCTCATCTAAGTGAGTTTATCACACTGCTGATCATCCACTCATGGCCGAACGGTTCAGGGAGGTTGCAGGTTCGAACCCCTTCGGGTGTCACATGTACACTTTTGATGGTTCCCAATAAGTATGAAGCAGTTGCATAGTGCTTCTAGACTTTTCACACAGTTCCACAGAAGACAACCCAGTGGACTCAGTACTAGCAATTACATCACTCCATGTTATCCCATGATGTTATCACCAGTGAGCACGGTGGAAACATGAATGTGAATCGGTCACAGATAGATCTACCGATTCGACAAATCAGTAAAGAAAGAAAGTCTGTGGATTTCTACCTCGGATCGACCTCGTGATCGACCTCATCACAGTGCTAGCGTAACCATTATGGTTCCCCATCCACTAACATCGGACCACTACGTTGGAATTTGATCTGGTCTATCTACACTACCAACATGCACAGTTAGTCAGTTACGGCGGATACAGGGTGGGAGAGAGATGTGGAGACAGTGAGGAGGTTGGCGGAGTCTGGAACTTCGACTAAACGGCCAAAATCATCAATCATGTTGTAGGTTCACTTTTTAGAATTATACCCCAAATGATACCGAATGAGGGGTCATACCGTCGAACCGGAATGAAGTTACACAATTTTGCCTCTTCAATAACAACATTTGTGGGCCTGGCCAACTGACTAAAACAACTTCCATGTAAATTGGTGAAATCCAAGAAGACATAAGTTTATATGGTTATGTAAAGGACTGGCTGTACACAAATTTTGCACGGCTTTGTTTACAGCAACTAGTGGAGTAACATGAGTGGGAGAGGACAATCATCAACTTGAAATACAAACCTGGACGAGATATTATAAGCAATTCCATCGTACTGTCATCGTCAAACATTTTCATACCACGCCCGGTTTCAACACAGCTTCGAAGCTAACTTCTAGACCATCACCCAGGTGGTCTCTTCGATTGATCATACAGGGATGAGAGGTCACACACCTACAGGCACTTGTGATTACGAGAACACTCAGTTACATTCCAGGTGTGTGTGAGTCGACAACCTTATGACGGACGCTCAGCCACCCAAAGGAGCGGTTTTACCCAGCGAAAAATTCGCTCACTACATATGTATGTTCGGATATTTGGTTAGCGGTAGCTGCAATTTGACGTACTGTCGGAGTGGAATATTAGACGCACTTTACTTCCTGTCTCTACTGAGCCTGAGCATCCCGGTTTAGACTGAGATTATGTAACCACATGAGCACAGTGAACGACGTAGCTTTATAAACAAAAAGTCTCTACGTGCTGTCGACGTTGTCAAGATGTCAACGTCTCCCAATGTACCTGGCGATTCGATAAGCAATCACAGAGCCAATCACTGAAATGAATCGGGATGTGAAAGCACCGATTTCCATGGTCCAGGGTAAATAAAATCCAAACAGCATGCAACATACCGGTGGGATGGGATCATATACAAATGAAGTGGTCTTAGCAATTGCAGAATTTCAGGATACTGAAGAGCAAACTATTTCCCCAAAGTTTTTGATGACGGCCTATCGAACTAGCTGTTACAATCGCAACATACTTACTTGGTGTCTCCCCACACCTCAGAACAAAAGACATTCTCTTGTTCGGAATTTTCAGAAGGGACCAGCAGTGAAAATGTCACTGGCCCGACAAGAAGCAGGTTGTTAAAGTAGTTACTCTTTTTCCCCCGAAGCAGATATGATTGTGAAACTTCTTCCTTCTACTTGGCCCTCAATCTAAATTTCCATACAGTGCATCGTAGAATCGGGTTCAAAAAGAATGATTCGGTCACCCGAAAATTTCATACACTTGTGTTTGAAAGCATACTTATGGTCGTTGGCGTGTTCGCTGAGCTGGGCAATTTTGATTGCAAACGTGCCAACCACCAACCCATCGCTACGCACCACTAAGCTCCCCAATAACGAACTGATGAAGTCACCTCGATCGGTGATGAAACGTTTGCAATCAAACTGCCCAGCTCAGCGAACAAGCCAACGACCATCTACGCTATCTGAGCTACCAACATTTTCCTCTATAGAAAAAGCATACTTATCATAGCCAACTAATTACAGTCTTTTAAAACTTCGAATTTAGCACATCCAGATATTCAGCAATTTTCTGGTCACCTGATGCGTGCGGGATAGGACAAATCTTGGTGTGCAAATATCTTGTCCACTTGGTCGCAGTTAGGAGCACAGACAACCCGAGCAGAGGCAATTATAGCCCTACCTCCACGACCAGCCCCACAAGTGGATTGGTCAGCCCATTGATGTGATGGACGGCTTGTAGGAATCGAATCCTAGAAAGCCAATTAAATGACTCGACTGTAACCAATCTCAAAACACTCGAGCTTGATTTGCTGTTTCAGTGCTTCATTTTTTTCAGCGCCGTATACACATCGCAAACAGGGCACATACACAGCATGGATGCAAAAGGCTGTTGCAACCGGTATTTCAAGAAAAGACAGAATAGACCAATTACCAAAGCTTAACTTCAGACTGTAAGAGGGATGTTGTCAAAATTTCAGTATTCTGGCTTTTCCAGGGTATAGTTTGCTAAGTTTTGTTTCGGTTAAACTGTTAGGATTATCGTTAGTTGTATCACCTAACCACATCAGTCATAACAACAACACCAGCTTGTGTCTCCGAAGTAAGTCTGTTTCCCAAAAAATAGTGGTCTTCGCCAGTTTCTAGCATACTGTTTAGAGCGAACGCTGTATTTATTACTTAGTCTTATGCGGAGATAAACATTCACTTGCAAGTTAATTTGCCGTTAACGGGAGACTCAAGTAAAATCTAATTGAATAAACAGAGCGGAGTATCAGCGAAATACACTCACTTGCATACCAAATTGGTTTTGACGGAGACTCACCTGGAACTCAGCTGAATCTCTCGTTTATGTTGTTTTTAAAGCGGAGTATTTTTCCTCGCCAGACACCACTCGATGTAAGCCCTAGACAGTGCACAATCCGGTTCACCTCGAGGGGACTCATCAAGTAGGCCTAGCCTCCGAATCTCCAACACTAATTTCATATTTGAACCCAGGTAGTCTCACGTCAAGGAAAATAGTTTAATCTCTTGAATATCCTTCCAAATGCTACATGGAGCTGCCTTTGTGCAGCACATACAGGCGATGAATACCACCAACGGGAGATCGAAATGAATTTCAGTTAAGACTCCGATTACCAGTGAATTATTCTGATCTAATTTGCAAATACTTGCTGGCTAAATTACTTTCTTCACATAAGTCGAGCTTAGCTAACTTGCCTATTCAAGCCCGCAGCTCCAATTTAGCCTAGGCGAACAGAAGTCAAGACAAACTTATCTCTCTGTTGGCATGCTGAACATGTACACAAGTATGAACACGGCACCACAACAATCATGTACAGGAATGCGCCTTATTTACCGTTGTGAAACGTGCCATCATGGGGGCTGACCTCCTCACCACTGATCGCGCCACTTTCTTAACCGCTCTGTGGACTTTGCGCTTCAAGGTCACCCCAACCATTCGATGCTGGCGTTGTTTTTATTGGACCAGAAATCTGACTATGCTCAGCTGAAAGCAGACACTGACAAAAAACATTCCAGACAGTCGTGGTGATGGTTTCTAGAAGCAGTCGTCTAGGTTCTTATCTGCACAATTTTCCGCCATGGTTAAACTGGACTGCACGTGAAAATGCGACGTGGATCCACTCAAACCCACTGACTGGCGTCATGGAGTAGATAGAAAATGCTCAGTCGCTGATGACAGCATACGAGCATTGCTCTCCAAATAGAACCCGATCGTGTCCCGTTGCTTTTGGTTATTTGGCTGATAAAACTAGAAAACATACTGCGGAGTGGTTCCTAAAAAAATTGAAAAAGGAAGTGCCAGTAGTAAAAGCCTCGTGTGTTGATTGGGATATTGTCCATTCACCTTCAGTAGAAATCCGAAATGCTGAGCGGGCAAGTCAAGTTGGGAAGGCTTAAGTCGGTGAGTTGGTTTGCTCGAGCTTAATTCCTGTAGTCGGCCTACGGCGTCCGTTGCCTAAACAGCCAGTTCGTGTTCGGGTCGGTGGTGGGGATCAGTCAATGACTGGACTTGCAGGGGTCGATTGCATTCCGGGCTGCAGGTGAGTGCAGGCAGTAAACATGAGCACCTAAATGGTGGCCGAAACTTGCACAATCAATACGCGTGGCTCGATTTAGCTGAAGTCGATTTGGGCCAACGTGAATTGGTACCACTTGGTTATCACGCCGGTAAAATGACGAACGAATCAGCTGCGGTTCGGTTGACTGAGGAAAACAGAACTTAAACTGGGTGAATACATCTTACCATGCAGGAGAACATTTTTCCTAAACAACTCACAGGTAAAACACGAGCTATCAAACCTGAGTCCAGGACACCAGACCAAAAATCAGGTTGTTAATTCAGAAACTCCGGGGAATCCTGAACCAACTGTTAGCATCCTGGTGGCCTCCGAAATTGTACAGAACGCAAAAAATTGGGTTAACGGGTGTTCGGAAACTTGTGAATATCACTTGCCAATTTGACGAGTCCTGGGGAACGAGGAGTTCGGTCCGTTCAAAGAGCAAGCTGAATGAAAAAAATTCAAAGGAAAGGGAAGAGTTCCGTTCCTTGTTTATGGTCAGAGGTGTGTACTGTTCACTGATTAACTAATTTTTTCTTTGGTGACAATGCATCTAGTTCTTACATTCTGTTGCGACAGTGATGGGCCACACCCTGTCATAGTCTGAAATTAATGGTTTGGGCAATAGTTTTTGAAATATGATTGTTGTGATCATAGTTTCTGAAAAAAACTGTCATGCATAGGTAAGCACATACCCTTAGCAAAACGGAGTAAAACTAGAATCCCTGAGCTGTTTTCGTGAGCATGTTGCTTCTGTCAAACCCTTGTAATTTTTAGCAGCGTGTGCTTAGCGTGAAGCAGCTTCATCCTTATGCAGTACGATTGCTAAATGGACAATCAGAAGCGCGCTATTGTAACTACGAAAACTTTGTAAGGCTGACTGTTTGATATGTCACTGCCACATTGCAGCCTATTGAACTCAGTCTGGCATCCGAACGGCCAGCCTCGTCCCACCTGCGGGAGCAGCTGTATTGAACATCCGATACAGCGAGTCACTCCTTGGACAACGTAGCCATCGATAATTGGGTCGTGAGTTCAGGTGCGAATGTTGCGTTTGTACGTGCCCCTGACCCGTTATTGTACCTCGAGTCCCCCACTGGCTAGTTCGGCAATCCGGTGAGTCCAAAAATCCAGCGATTGGACATGTGTGCTTACGTATCATCGGCAGGTGAGGAATTCTAAATTATGCTGCAATTGCCTTTGTGGGTGCACTTGAGTGACACAAAGCTAAACTCACCGATCGGTCAGATATCCGAGGAAAACGTCATAGAATCCATTGTGGGTTGGAAAAACGTCACTGAAATACGCAATCCGCTGGATGCATTTAAGCTGCACTGTATTACAATGTAGTTCTAGTGACACCTTGCGGCTGTTTGCTGATGAACTAATAACGTTCATCGGAATATCACATGCACGTCATTTCATTTTTGCGGAGTAAAAATCCCGGTGCGTATATATTTGGCAGAGTGATCCCACGAGACCGATTTGTCCTGGTCAGAATATATTTTCTGCTCGACCAACTAAATAGACTTTGAGCTCGCAGATAAGCGGATCCATTTGTTTTTAGTTGTGTAGCCATAGAGTTTTTCACAGCCAACCACCGAGCTGTTTATTGGCCTGGTTTCTGTTTGACTAGTAGCCAACAACTCATGCTTTTGAAGTCGACCTGTTGTTTTATCATTTTATGAAGTTGGATCAATATGGTATATAAACATTGTTTTGAACTTTCACAGTAATTTCATTATGTATGCTACATCAACAGTTGACGTTCAGATAACTCTCTTTTGAACAATAATCCTCTCCCGGCACAAATATTCCGGTAAGTCCATACCAAGGGAGGGGGACCAGGAGAATCGAGGGGGTAATCAGACTGACGGAAGGCGTATTATCTTCAATAGCACGCAAGACATTGACATTGCACAAATTGCATGATAAACGTCATGAAGAGCATGACTTAGTAATCTACGGAAGATAAGTGTGCTTTGAATGTTGATTGAGTAGAGCGGGTTCAAAATTACACTTCATGAAATGAAAACTTTTTTCGCTCGGAATCAATGTCTAGGATAATATTGCTCAGACGTTTCACAGTGCATGCATTATCAATATAGCTACCATCACTGCATATTCACAAGAGGACAGGTGATGAAATATTACGCAGGTTGAAGATGAGGAAGAACATCTGTCCAGAAAGACACGGTCACCAATTTGAAGAAGAGTCCCAGTAATTCAGAGTGGCTGCATTTTTGAGACGAAATCAGTTGTCTTTTGAGGCGCACCCAAAGCCAAATGGGATACGTTTTACATAGGATGGATAAATTAAGACACCTTTCGGAAGAGGGAAACTAATTTCGGTGTCAGGAGCAATATATACGATTCCCGAAGTTTTCAAGACTTAAAACTTTTTAAAGGAGGTTCCATGGTTTGACTCGGTCATTGTTCCTGCCACCCGAAGATCGTGCATGAAAGACGGCGAAAAAACTACTTGGGAAAGATTGTGACATTCATTGTCCGTGATACACTGATTTTCGATATGCCATTCTATGTACCCCATGAAGTGTACTACACTGACAGACTACCAAAGACAACCGTAAATGTACATGAATGGTACAGGGCAAGATGGCTCAGTGGTTAGAGCGCGAATTTACTGACCGTAAGGCTCGTGGTTCGAACCGGACCTCTGCATCTCGACTTCCCCTTTCTAGGCTTGGGCAACCTGGCAGTATCGCAGCCTTCGTACTTCCTTCTGGTGGCATGGCAGCTAGGCACCGGAAGGGTGTTACAGCTGGACGATTCGACGATTACAGGAGTCATAAGTATAGGCTTTCTCAATTCATCATCACAAAACTACGTATTCGCTGTGTCTGTCACGAGTCAGTGCAACTGATGAAAAACCCGAGGGTAAGGAGGTTTCTCCACTCCTTTATTGAAAGACTTATAATCAGACGAATGTGGGCCACGTGCAGCGTTATTTTTGGGCCCCCCATTATGTCCTTAGAATGGCATATTCCTGAGATCAGCTGGTAGTCAGGTGACAGGTGATTTTGAGGTTACTCAGGTCACAGTCACGCAGAGCTAACACTCACTGCTTCCACCGCCAGTATGCTTTTGTTCTCTGAGCATTCATAATTGCGGTTTCTGTAACCTCACATATACCCCCCATTGTTACTTGAATTCTTATTTTTGGTCGGGTCATTTTGATCAGCTTTTGGAATTCAGTGCGAGTGAAATGTGGTTCAGCATCTCCCGATTTGCATGAAAATTCATGACGCCTTCAACAGTTGGTAAAAGTATGTGTAAAGTGTGCATCAAGCAATTCGAGTAATCTTGAGTGTCTCTACGAAAAATAATGCTCTTCATGATAGTCCCGGTCGATTGGATACAAGATGGAAAATTTTATCATGCTCATCTCACTTCCCGTTTCGTCCTTAAACACTAGTGCCTTTCTGACACGAAATTCTATGCTTCATTGAATGAGATGTTTGTCGGTTAGGCCCACTGTCCACGACTGGGTACGACTTCGTCCAACAGGCCTCATCTTCCCCCCGAACAAATACATGATTACATATTTTAGGACTATTTAGGACTAACATCCGCTGACTGACTATCACAGCCTGAATATGGCTTAGCAAATAACAAAAGACCTACTGACTAATAAGGAAGTAAATGATAAATAACCAGTCAGCAACTTTGCTCGCTTGTGAGTAATACTTGTCCATCTAAACCAAATGTGTCCTTTAGCCCAAATGTAGACAAAATCTTCCACTGGACTGAATGAGTATCAGCGCCACAGTGATTAAAACGTACAATGCCATTCTTCTGTATAAACAGTCAAGTTACAGCAATACGACCACATTAGATACCACTACATCCACGCTCCGTAAGTAACTGACATTCGACTACGAAGAGACCTTGTACATCACAGCTGAAAATCACCCCAAAACAGCTCTTTTCGTGTGGTTTGGGTTAGATTGGCTGTGAACCTAAACAATGCATACAGTTCTACCGTGCATGCACATCTGAATGGTCGTCGTAGGGGGTTCGTCAACAAATCAAATTCAGGGAGGCGGCCATCTGGTCTTGAAAGTTTCTGTTGTAGCAAATAATTGTTGGCGTGGTGTCCGCAGCGCATTGGCTGTCGCATGAATGAGTGCCAATGCCGACAATGACAGTGCAACAAGTACCACCTACCTGCATTCGAATAGAGGACTAAAGTCGGAGTCACTGAAGCGGAGCGCACGAAGGATACGGTTATCTGTGAGTCTTCGCATTCCACGTGGTAGCTTTGAACATGAGCTGATGGGGCAGCTTGACACAGCAAGCTTGACGAGGCCAAAAAAGTGCTTACTTGAAAAACTGCTTTATCACGTGTGCCCTCTTTCCTTCGGTAAATGAATATTGAGAATGATATCGTTATACCGCCAAATTACGGGAGGTATGAAATCGACATCTGAGTTGTTCATTACTCTGTCCCTATTGACAATCATACTTGACGGGTCGAACTTGGAGGGAAGGTGCCTTTTGGGATTGACTCGATATGACACCGTTACACGGATATAGAAGCGTGCTGATCCTAACTTGAGTATGAAAACTAAAAAAAAAACATACTGAGTGTTCGTGGGATATGGACTTTTCGTTCGGCTATGTAACTTCAATCTTTCTCGCAAGTTATCAAAAATGTTTCGTTTCGACAAACAAGCTACGTGATCGGTCCCTCGCGAGCGAGTTAAATTAGGCTCCATTTACGTTGATTTGGACAAATGGATGGATTACTTTCTACTGACTCACAATCGGGGACGTGAGGTGATGGTGAACGAACCACTGAATGTTTCCAGTGGTCACTGTCATTTCCGACAACCCTAGAAAGTATGGAAGGAAAAAATTGAGTTGCGCCTGACTCTATCTGGTTTGGTCTGGACGCAATATTGCTTAGAAAAAAATAGGATTACAAGACTAGGACTAGAGGCTGTGATTCCTTTTTTATCTGTGCGATGGGTGTCGAGCAGATGGGTAGTCTTCGGTTAAAAGTAGCAAAATGATCACCCGCTTATTTTTCATTTCCGTGCCCACGCCTAATTTGATTTCGCTGAATCTTGCCGGACTTTGCAGAGGTTGTCGCGACAGACAGAAATGTGTTACTTCAACATTCTTCACATCAGTCAGTGAGCGCACTGACGTCTCTTCTCGATTTGTGACATGTTTGTAAGCCAGCTGACAAGCTTGGTAAACAGATCGACCGCCACCTGATTGACAGCCAATCAAGGCATCCGAGCTTACAATATTCAGACACAATGCCAACATATGAGTGCATTACCTTCTTCTGATGGGATGTCAACTTTCCTCACCCTGAAGCGAACCATTTGAGCGTAATCACCATTCAGAAAATACCATGGAATAGGACACCATTAGACTGTTTGTCGCTTGCTCTTGCGCGGGCTTCGATCAGACTTTAGTTTACTGGGATCATATCCGTCGAATACAGTTATCAAACTGCGTTGCTGTGACCTACATGTTGGGATGCAACGTATGTGCGTGGGTTGCTGAGCCACTTGCAGTGGGTATGGTAGTTGGACCGACGGCTACCTGACCGTGCGTCGAACGAGGAAACCTGAAGATGGGACAAGCTTTGCGCATTTGAGAACGTTGCATGCAGTGATGCCACAGTTCAAATGGAGGAAATGAAATTCGACTGCACGCATATAGTTCAGTCAGGAGTCAAATCGCTCGTGGAACGGACTAGCGCTGAAACACTACAGATAAACACAACCGAGCTGCGTCAACCGTAGTGATGGAGCCAGCATCCCGTCTATCTAGCTTGGACTTACTGCACACCTTAGTAGACACAGTGGCCAGAGGTCAAGCTGGAATCGCAACAATGACGCATTGCAGGCAACACAACAACAAACGCAGGCACACCCCAGCCAAAGTACTCACAATCACGCAGGTAGTGTTCCGTTATGAAAAAAATATACTGCGATATCTTGAATATCGTATCGTATGAAATATGAGGTGGCTTTGTGCAGCATCTTTAGTTGAAGACCACCATAAACGATTCAGCCGATTCTCCGGTCAAAACCAAACTGATATGCAACTGAGAGTATTCGGCGAAGTTTCAACTGTATTTTTGAGAGAATATACGACGGGCTGGTGACCGGGGATGCCAGTGTCTCACGGCTAAAAGACACGGCGATAAGCGACCACAATCAAAGATTTCCACCATCAGGGTTACACGCGAGAAATCACAGGCGATTTGGGAAACCGAATCCAAATGGGCCAAAAATTGGCGATCTCACTTATTATGCACGGTTTTGTCACTATGAAATAAGCGATTATGACCACAAGCCTCAACCAGTTTTTCATAAAGCACCAAATAACTTCGAGCAGCGAACACAAATTTACCCATTTTGCTTCAACGCAGTAATCAGTTGGTTATTCATAACAGTATAAACTAAACAACGCGTCAGCCAAGTTATCAATCGCGTTTGCTAGTCGGCCATGTTGTTGACTCGTTTCGAATGTTTTCTAATCAAGGTGAGGCTTCATTCAACTGGTCTATGTGGGATACGTAATGCCACGTCAACGATCAAGCCAAAACTAAATACCGGTTCGGAGGTAGCCGATTGCTCGACCGAGGGAACGGTTTGTTAGCATTCGTTTGAAGAACGACCCAATTGGGCCCTTTTTTATTTTCTGAAAAAATCGTGCGAAAAAGGTATCACGGCTGTTGCGTTCCAAACTTTCTTCTTCAGTGATGAGATGAACTTCGTGTCTGTGGTTACAGTTAACCAGTTGTATGCGGACTGTGTGAGTAACAAGTGGAGTCGAAAAGGCTGATGATAGCACGACTGACGTTTAAATGCTTTAACTAAACGGAAAAGACGGCATCCCCTCTGTACAAGTTCAGCGGGAGTAAATGAAAATTACGTGATTCCTACCACACATTGTTCAACAACATGCGTGCTCCGACTCACTGAATAAAATGCACGGGCCAACTGCTACAGGCGACATTCACTAATGTTCAAGCTACAGACAATCGGTAGAGAAGACGACTAGGCGGAAATTGAGCTTAACCTTCGGGCTAGGTGCTGCCGCAGTCCACTACTAGTCATGTGCCACACGGCTCTTTAGTTGGTGTGCAACTGTGAAGATTTTACTCAAATGCCGTTGGGGTAACACGGCGATGAGCACAATATTCAACTAAACCCAATGTTTCATTCAGAACGTTCTTTGTGTACCATCTAAATGAGATTTCGAAGAATTACGATCCTATCGGTTCTCTTGACGTATCACATCCTTCCAGCCCTCGTGTGTAAATTGGATCGTCTGAGAGACACGAAAAACTTGTGCACGGAGGTTGCAGTGAGCGTGGCGATTCTGGCAGGCTCCACAAGAGTACCTATCAACGGAGCTGGTTGCAACAGACTGCCTGCCAATATCGAGGGCGAGAAATCAATGTTCGGGCCTATGCATCACTTCACCCGTCATCAGACAGAAGAACATCTCCAACAGGAAAAGGAGTCGCCTGATTTCGCTTAATGGCTTGCGGGACGACTCTCGCCCCGGGATTGTCACCACTCATCATCATCATCGACAGCATGACATCAGTGTTTAACACCGATACTTCACTGCCGTAAAACCATGATTTATTTGAAAGCCTTATTGTGAAGGAAAGAATAAAGGTGGACGGGGAAGGGACTTAGTGCTAGCTTACTACAGTCATTCCGAGGTGCCTACGCCTCCAGACACTCATTCAGGCAATCTGGATAGAAACTGACAACAAGATCGCCACTGACATCGGTTGGCAGCCATATCTTGCAGAGTCTCCTACCAGGCGCAGTGAGGATCACGCAGTCCCCAACCTGGAAGGCGAGTAGCACCGACAGCACCCAAGCGTTTCGTAATCTCCTTCATACCCTTCTGCCACCTCTCTGATTCCGCCACTCTGAACTGGGAATGGAAAACAGCACTCTCTTCGGCAAACGATGATTAGGCACACGCAACACGTGTCCCAACCACTAACCACCACGTGTCACCACTAACCGATCATTGACGTATCTGTCGATCGACGTCTCACGTTGACCACTTTTGATAGACGAGACCGTTTGTCTCACCTTCAAGTGTTTGAACAGGCCGGTGTCATCCGCGGAGACACCACGACCAAAGCTCATAGGATCCTCATGCAGTCACACAACCCAAATCCTTGGTTTGGTTTGTTGGTTTACTTCATCGTCGTTGGTGTATCGACTATATTGAACTATACTGCACTATATGTTGCACTATTTTATGCTGTTGTATATATACTATATGGTGGCCTGCAACTCGCCAGCCTCAAGTGCCTTGCAATTGACCTTCTGTGACTACTGTTGCACAGACCAAGTGCCTATCACCAACTGGAGAGCACTGGTTGTTCTCTCCACATAAGTAAAGACAGTTTGTTAGCTATGCTAACGGCTCGAGAGCTGGTCCATCCGGTCCACTTTTCGGTCTTATTCCCTTGGGTTAACACCAGATACAGATACGGGTTGATGTATATGCGGTTCACCGCAAAACTCATATGGCATTACCTAACCCGCGAACAGGTCAGTCGATATAATTCATTTGACAGACGAGTCCAGAAAAGGGTGTCAGCGCACCATGGGTTCCGGGAGCTGAGCGGTCGGCTCGGGCTCCGCATAGGAGTGTGCCATGTTGCACGAACGCAAGGAATTTCCGGATCTTAGAGTGCTCTAATTTCGCGCTGAGAAACGATAAAATTATCACTGGGATTCTGCGAAACTGGTTACGGTACACGTGAAACCAATCTCGGCACGCCTTAAAAAGGATACTGGAACGGCTCAAGTATGCCTTACAGATTCGACAGAGTACTTACACTATCATTGTTGCACTGTGCGCTTTAGCATCCAGAGGAAATGACCCATTTATATCGTTTTCACTCAGATGTTAATCCTGAAGAAACACATCCGGTCGGGTCGATGGTCCGGCCCGTATTGGGAAGAACGAGTGGACATAAAGATGTGGAATGAATAACTCACCATTTCGTGTACAAACTATTCTCTATTTCAATTTCCCGAGTTGGTGTGGAGGGAAGCAAAAAAGCAAAAGGGAGCTCATAAAGTGGACAAAACGCAAGTAGTTAGGCAAGTAAGTAGGAAAATGTACGTGGTGTCAGTGATGACCAATTGATCTATACAACAGGCACACAAAAAACGAATACGGAAAAGTCAGTCGTGTCTGATCAGCATTGTCGTAATCAAAAACAATAAATTCGAGACAATCACTGCAAGCGCTTCATTGGACAAATTGTCAAAGTGGCAGGGAGTGCGGATATCCGTGAAGTACACGGATTCCGCACGGGCAAGGGTGGTGATTGAATAATAAAACAAGCATAACAAGGTCATTGAAGGACGAAGAAGAAGCAGAGGTCGGGTTTGTGTATAACAAATCGAACACAAAAAGTGACATCAAAAGAATAGCGAGAAAAATACAATAACAGGAGTAAAAATTTTCCAAATCTTCCCCGGGCACGGGTTTTCGCTTGAGTAGAAGTGACGGGTAGGGATGATGAAGTCGATGAACAATAGCATGGTGCCTACAGCTTGGAATTGGATCATACCTGAAATGAGAAAAACAGTGTTAGGGCAGAAGCGAATGCTAGATAAACAATCACAAAGCGCAATCATCACCCAATTCGGATAGTCACTGAATCAGGTTGATCCCCTCACACAATTCGTTAGGCAAATTAGTGCTTGAACACGCACAAGGGCAGTGACACGCAGACACATAACGGGTACTCTCACACCGGTACGCAAAAAGGGAACTTGCCTACCGCAGAGGTGGCGCGCGTGCGCTGACCTCGTCAAACCCTAAGCAACTGGGGCCGTTGGGTCGTTGTGGGACGGAGAGTGTAGCAAAGGTTTGGCCTCAGTGACCTTGAAAGGAAGCGATGGATGTTCGATAGGAGGTGATGGAATATGGGAATAGCGATAGTTGATGCACGGCGATGAGATGACAACAAAGTAAAGTGAGTAAAATAAGGAGTAAAGTGAGGTTTAAGGACATAGGAGGGTGACCAGATATTAAAATCAAGTTGCTGGTTTGACGATTTTTTTAAACGTCCCGTGTTCCACTTGAAGTTCTATGAAAGAATGCTTGATTCTGTGATAAACATTGCGGTCCTATTCTTAGTAAATCGGATTCAAACAAAAGAGAATTCATCAGCTCGGTGTGAACGTACTAAACTTGCAACGTCAACCTTCGTTGTGGCGCAACAAGCCAATCACCGCTGTGTGGCCAGTGGACCAAACGATACCCACACAAGATTCGGCGCAATCACCTGTCTCCCTTAGCGTAACTACAGTCTACGTGATGACAGTGACCAACCACAACCTCACTGCAGTAAGCATCCTGCCACTATTTGGGACAGACACGGTTTGCTAATTAAGCGAAGTTGGTTGAAGGAACAAGAGAGTGACCGCCACGCTACTCTGCAGTCTCATTGGCGAGTCACAGCAGATGTTATTATGCCACGTGGAGCAAACAACAACGTTGACATTCTCACGAGCAGAAGCCAGTGCACAGAAGTCGCATGATTCGGAGAATGAGTGGCTAACAGAGGCTCCAACAAGGATGTTTTCCAACTGCCGAACTAACTGGAACAGGTATCAACGGGCGTCGAATCTCAAAAACTTCACCCACCTGTGAAGCTGTGCGGGTCAAGTCTTTACCGCAATCGTTTGGATGAAGAATGGTTACATGAAGAATACTAAGCGTGGCCGATAAGTATAGCATTCGCTGACGAAGAAGTGTACCGTGACTATTTTCCGCAGTTCAATGGTTCTCTCAACAAGTAATGCCAAACTGGGTCATTCGTTTCATTGCTTGCTAGTAGCTTTTTCGAAACGACTTCTTACTATTCAAGGAAACATTATCCCAATACGTACATGATAAGTGTTCACAGTTTGCCAGTAGGCAGCCTTTTAACGTGTTTGCCTTAGAGGTCATGTTCCGTGTAGCCAAAGAAATATCAGCTAGCAGGTCACGTCCGGGAAGAGACGTATGTTGATAACTTGAATACAGACCCAGATTAACCTAGATCCAGGATGACAGCTGAACGCTGCACGCGCGAACAAGCATCAAAGGCGCAACGCGAGGAAGGAACTTCTCATCATCCAAAGCGGTTACAAGGTCGCAGTCAGCATACACCTACCTACGATGGATGATCTGACGGCCTGGGGTCTCTATCTGAGCGTGTGCTCTAAAGGCGCCGAGTGAGAGGTGCTTTTATGCCGACTGAGTTGAATGTTATATCCGTCCAGTACACCTACCCAGACGGCATCCATACAGGAAAACGTGAGGCCGGGCGGTGAAACTACTCTTCGGCTATTTTGTCAAAGGAACAATGTAGAGCACAATCCATGCATTCAGTTAACGCCAAAATGCGAAAGCTGAACAGCCCTGTCCTACGTTTTCTGTTTATATAAATGAGTGATAGTGAACGAAGCTGTGACCGGTGACAAGACAGCTTATCTAACTGCTTCGGTCCATTGGCTTAATATGGTTAGATCAGTTAACCGTACCTCACCAGTAGCACGCCTCTGCTTTCGTCTGCTGGTTCTCTAGAGGCTTGATCGGACAGTCACCTAACTGCGACCGGAAGTTCTGACTCAACTGGGCAAAAATTAGGAAGCACACCGCATAGTGGGGGGGGAGGGTGGATGCCTCTTACAAGGCATCTCTTGTTGCTTTCCCGGCGGGTTACCCTACAGTAGAAATTTTTTTGTTCGCTAGAACTGTTTCCTCGAGGGTAGTTGCTTCGCGTTTTTAAATCGTTGATAAGGGCAGACCATGTACGGAGTAGGATGAGCTTGCTTCTTTATCGCAATGCAATATGTCTGTAGACTTCATGAAGCGAGCAAGGTCTGTCAACTGTTGTTATTCGGCGTGAGGTTGTTTATTGAAATGGCTCACGAATGCGCGTTTCACAACTGTATGGCGGTCTTCACACAAAAATCTTACTTTCGAAAAGGTCAGAATGCAGTAAGAATAGCAGTAACTTATTTGATTCGCTTTGACAAGCAGTCGCGCTACCCGTCTCAGTCAAACGTAGATACATATATTCGAATTGCTTCATCGAGAGAAATTAGTTTTCATCTCTGTTTTCCACTATACGGCCTATTCTTCCAGATGGTCACTCAAAGACGCTTGAAATGGCCTTGAACGCGAACAGGCCTCGCAGAAAAGACCTGAATCGTTCGGTCATAGACAGACTGGTTTGTCCGTGTTGTTAGCCATTTGAGTGAGGAATATTGGTTGGATAGGAACGTTTTTGTGAGTGGTTCACGTCGAGTTTCGGCAGGATCGTGAACTCGGGTGATAAGTGACACTCAAAAACCGGTTTCTGAATTACAAAATCTCCCCACATGACCATCAAAAACCGTAATATCAGTGGTTATGGGTCTAGTCGTCCGGAAAACATGCGGAAATTCTTTGTGCGAAATGTATGAAATGCACATGTGATTTTTCATCATGCCTCCGAGATACGATTCTTTGATTCTTGCTACAGGTTTCCAGTCTGTACTGCAGGTCATAAATAAATGATAAATCGTTCAGCTGTAGCACCCTTGCGGTGCCTAGCTGCTATGCCACCCGAAGGAAGCACGAGGGCTGGGATACTGCCAAGTTGCCCATGCCTAGACAGGGGAAGTCGAAATGCAGAGGTCGGGTCCGAACCACGGTCAGTAATTTCGCACTCTAACCACTGAGCCATCTTCCCCCCCCCCGGTAGCAGGTAGCAGCTGGTAGTAAAAATGATTCCGTTACACTATCTCTAATTTCTTGAGGACAACTTGACTGAAATTGGCCGATTTAGTATCACTGATGTGTCACGATGCGGTTTGTGGCTTGTTAGTAAAGGAAGAATCACCTTCGCAGAAAGACGTATGTAGTCACAGAAAATTATGATTCATATCGCTGGCGCCCAGATGCGAACTCGGCAGTGGTACTGAGACTTGAAAACAGTCACATCCATAGACACGATTGTTTCAAATAGTGTAGTTTGCGGTCCTAAAAAATTGATAGAATGTAGGTTGCATTAAAATAATTTCAGCCGTCTGAGGCGACTTTTTAGGCTTGGAATTTTGGTGTTAAGCGGATTATCACCCTTACTCCACGAGTCACAGAAGGAGATAAGAGGATTTACTAATGGCCTTCGGTTGCTTTATTAATATCAGTAGATGACTGCGTGTGTGCACTCAGCACTTAAACAAAAAAAATGTTTTATAATCCGACGTTTCAGTTGCCATTGGCAACCTTCTACCAGGATTTCTACAATCAATTGATTGTAGAAAGGTTAACCACGGAAACCGAAAAGTTGGATTATAAAATTTTATTCCATTTTAAAATGTCCATCACATGGCGCTTAATCCTTTTGATACTGTCCGAGCCGAATTTGGCCCAGAACTCCTAAGAAAAAAGGGCTTTGTAACCGGCATGACAAAAGTGACATGAAAAGACAACTACGTACGTGAACACGAGGTGCACAAACGGAAATTGCGAAGTGAAGCTCCTTCGACACGGGAAGAGTGAGGTAAAAAGTGACAAAGTGCTACGAATTGTTAACATAGATATATATGTTAGACTATCCGTTGACCGACAAACAACCAAGCCGGCTGTAGGGGGAATGACTAATGCTAAGTGGTGCCAAAGGTGCGATCGCCGTCCCTGACTATATAAAGGACAGGAACCAGACCTTGTAGCCAATCGCAGGCGTGTCAGCCGCATAGATGAGACGAGCATTCCAAAGGCGAACTAATGCCCACATTCTCAGTCTAATCTCTCATAGCCTCCACACCATAGATTTGTGAAAGAGTTCATACCTAACTTATCCCTTTTTGGCACTAAGTGAGGTGAATGAAGCGATTGACCAAGGAGACAAGAGTCGTATCGGTCAGCTAGACTTTAAAGTCTTTCTGTCGGTTAACTTAGGACACCTATCTTTGAGGCTGAGGTCCGAAGAATAAAGCTGCCAAAGTGTGCAATTAGGCAAAGGAATTTGTCAAGGGAGATTCTTCTTGCGCCAGCAATAAGCCGAAATATTGGTAGTTCGTTGTAGATCAAATGGCCGATGATCTACTCGCCGAGCTCGGCAATTTGCCTGCAAACGTTTCGTCTTCAATCGAGCACACATCACCAGTGCGCGGTTGGCTGATGAGTTCTGCTACCCCGTCGAAACTTTATTTTATCATCCCAGATCGTTTTATTTCGGCTGTGCACACAAAGTTCCTTCGCTATAAGGAAAGAGTACGCAAGGCAAGAAAAAACATCATTTTACCCTTGTGAGAACCGAGATTTCTACACTGATCGACCATTATACCAAGCTCATCTTGCAGTCAAACGCAACAAACATCTGGAGGGCGAAGAAAACTTTCTTGGGTTAGACAAAAAATGGGTTAGACAAAAAATGGGTTAGACATCGCACAAGACTTTCGTCGGGAGACAGATCAGCCAAATCATTCGTTTTCTGCCGAACTCAGCAATAGCGTTTAGGTAAATTTATGTCCCCAAGGTGTGTGGATACATAAGTTATCACTGTACCCAGCGGCGACGTGTAAAACGAACTGAGAAAACTTTCCGCAAATAAGGCTAAAAAACCTAACAGTAGGTTTCCCCTGATTTAAAAGCACTGTGCCACTGAACTTTCTGTTCCCATCGGCCATCTCTTCAATCGTGTCCGCAGAAAGTCACATCGTCAAAAGGAGGAACTCTAGAAGAGCACCCACACCAAGTCATCTCGACTTGCTCAAAAAAATTTACAAGAGTATTGGGGACGTTGCTGTACAGAATCAAAATAACACATCGCAGTTGATATGTGAGGCGAGACGTCTACCAGGCGTCTCTGCTGGTGGTTGGCAGTGGTGCAGAACCACTGACGCACCGTTATGCTTCATTCTGCCCACTAACAACACACTAATGATGTCACATCGGCTGGTGATGAAACGTTCGCAATCGAATTGCCTAGCTCGGTGGAGAAACCAACCACCATCTATACTACCTGAGCTACCTCCTCAATAGCGAATGTCTGGAATACGTCGCCAAGTTTTCAGTCGTGTTAAGCTAGGGCTCACGGCAGATTTACCAGAGCTGTAAGGTTCACTTGTGACTGGGTCTGGCACCACCAAAATAAGAGGTGGAGTGCGTTTTGCCGTCGCTTCAGAAGCACACTACAAATGCAAATGAAAAGTGTTTTTTTTTCTAAGGAGCAACCTGGGCGCATTGTTTGAATTTCCTCAGGAGATAGTTAAGCATGTGAAGTTGAATCTACGTTGATAACATCTGAAAAAAAGTTCTTTTGAAGTCCCAATAGAGAGAGAGAGAGAGAGCACGGTATATAAAGCCGGGAAACGGCCGAGTGACTTGAAGTTGCATGCTGAATCAAACAACCGACCAGAGGCAAAAATATTGCTCCAATTGTTGAATGCACAACACACTACTTGTACTACTAAATGTTATCGTAAGAGTATATCATGACTGAATGTGGAATACCTGGGTAAACGCAAACATACCTGAGTTTCCGGAGCTCTAGGCTTGGTACTGGACCAAGGTGATGTGACCGAAGTGAATGTGTCAATGTGGCTCTCTTTCGTGGATGTTGTGGTGATGACTGGAGACGCAGGACTAACGGTACCGTTTCGCTTGGCACGATGGGAAATGCTTCGTGTACGTACACACGCCACAAGAATTACAATCAACGTGACCGCCAAGACCGTGGAAATAGCACCAACAATGGTCAGAATGAGAGGCACTTTCTTTCGTGGTGCCAGGACCATGTCGGCCAACATGTCAACTGACTTCTTGTCAGCCACCGCAATCTGTTTGAAAATTCACGGGGAAAGAAGAGTTTAAACGTGGCACAGTCCCCGGATAAGATGACGACTTCCCATCAGACTGGTTGATGGTAACAGATGAAGATTACCTGAATAACGCACGTAAGACTGTAATTTGTAGGAAACCATGCACGAGAACGACCATTTGATAACCTTGTTCACTGCTGATCCCAGAAGTGTCATCGTACGAAACGGTTAGCTATTTCACATCTCTTGGTGATAACCAAAATGCGACATATTTGTATTCGAAAACCACGTCAAATCCATAGTTGTATGAGTCACTGGAATAAATTGTACTCAAAGTGATGATCGAATGCCTTGGAAAATGTACTCTCCACAACCGTAAAAGGAAAACACCAGCCAAAGGACGAGTTCTTACTGAGAGAAACGAGAATTAGAGAAGAATAAGTGAAGTTTCTATCCCGTTGACTATTTTTTTTGTATACTACACACGAATTTCAGACGCTCGGCACAAACATCGTGATCTAGGATATGTGGTTCATTTTTCACAAGGCTGCCTGTTCAATTCGGTTGAGCTTGTCGACCATAATCATAGCAACAATTACGTCCACCAACGATGGGTGGAAAAACAAACACACGAGGTAGGAGCCATGCCATAATGCTTGATTGCTCGGCTTTTATTCGGAATGCATACCTAGAAATGGTAGACGACCACACGGTGATATGTTTATAAACACAGTGTATCATCATTCATCCTTCGTCTTGACGTCGTAAAGCCCCATCCCTATCTATATTATATTAATATTTACATTCGTCCCACTTTTGTGTTGAGCACCTGAACTGACGTTTGTTTGTTCAAGCAACTTTTCTTGCTTGACCTTGAGGCCACCAGGTCACTTATGGCCGAACCTGTGCAAGTGTGACTGCCTCACGTGTTTGAACCAGTTTAGCTCGGATTATTGGTACGTTTGTAATCCAACTGGAACACAAACCATTCAGGTTTGTGTATCATTATAAGCTAGTGTTTTTTTAAAACATTAACAGTACTACTCTGTATAAACCAAGCTACAACTTTGTTTTTTTTAATTATCTAATTCGGTAGTCTAGCAGTACGCGTCACTCTGATACCGTTTTGGTTGCAACACACAGGACACGGTACGGTGAGGGTAAAGAGTCACTATTATCGGAGGGATACAAGGGGAATCTCCTTCGGGGAGTAGAATTATGAACCTACCTCGGCAATCCATGCGAGGGGGAAGTAGTACGGTCCCTTCATATCCTTGTACTTTCTGAAACGAATACAGAACACAAATATACATATAATGGAGATATAAATGAGCAAATGGATGATTCACACAAGTGGTACATGGCAGTATGAGTAGTGGCGAATGTAACCGTTTCTGAATGCGTACGTGTTGTAATTCTTGAGCGCTAACACTTACCGAAAATTTTAGAAAGCGCGGGGTCTCATCCAGTAGATATGGTAGGATCCGTCACATGACGGTGACATGCAGGTGACTTTCTAAACCCTTTTTCAACCAACTTACCATTCCCATGTTGCGTGACATGGTGGTCGATTCTGACAAATCTGCGAGGCAGGACTTGGAAGCGAAGTTTGTTTAAATATATCTAATACTGTTCCGCCACTGATCAGAAAGGGAATTTATTCTCAGAAAACCCGGCCACACACAGTAGCACCTTTTACTCTTTGTAATGCTGAGTGTATGGTCATTGGATGAATAGTACTATGTCAGACAATGAAGCGAATTTTCATGACTGGTGTCAGAGATTAACTCGCCAGCCACCACACAGAATCCAGTGATCTTTCACGAACAAAACCGCTGAACTTTGCGAACCAGAATAAATTCGCGCGGACCTGGAACATCTGGAAGCTGATCTATGACGACTGACTGTTCCAGCATGCCTGGTGAAGTTTTTGTGTCAAAAGTGAAAAGCTGCTCAAAAATAAGTCCACCGATTGTTTACCAAACTTCTCTGAAACGATGACTACCCAATCAGTCCCAAACATTTTTCAATTGATTGAAAAATGTTTCGATAAAAAAAATAAGGGAAATTGAGAACAGTTTTTCGGGTCCGAACAGAATTTGAGAACGAACGCCGAATGGTGTGGAGATAAACGTATTGTTCAACTGGATCATGAAGTGAAACATCTCTAATCTTTTGGGAATTCTGCTTGAGGTTGGATGCAGAAAACGATAACGAGTTGGTTAATATCTTGATAGTCGCTCATCCACCTTTTGGAAACTGAACTCGCATTCTCAGATTCGGACTTCTCCTTACATCTAGAAGCGTACACGAAACCTATGGTTTTTGGACGACCAAAACAAATTTTTACTAGTTGTTCTAGCAAACAACGGGTCAGCGGGCTAAGGGCAAGTGAGTGAGCCTCATTATGTCTATGGGAACAACCTGCACATTGCTGGTACGTTGTCACTCGGCGGCCTGATAGGATTAGGTCCCAAAGGAAGGCCATACACTACTGAGCACTGTAACCTATGGATACAGGAACTCCTCGTTCACTTGAGTTCAGAGGGTGTTGGTGGGCCGCTTGTTGCATGTGATAGTGCTCCGTACGATTAGTGTTTGAAAAAAGATGTTCGGGCTGCTGACTTTTATTCACCGGGCCTTAGTCCAAATGAAGTTGAGGACATTTGCCCACATTTTAAGTGTGTGCTGTGTATTCAGATTGCACATAGAAAAACTTACATGCCACAAAATTAATGACAGCTGCCTCGTAGCTATTCGACGTGGCTGCTTAGTAAGCGAGTGGTGGCTGCAGTTCTTGCACTAGGCGGTGGATGCTGCGGGGGACCACACCATCGCCAGTGAAGAGTGTCAAATTTGAGTGAAAGTTTCGGAAGTTTTGGAACACAAGGACAACTCAGATACCGATTGAAACTAACTTTACGAGGGCAAAGAGATCGACAGTGTGGACAGTTATCAATTGTGTGGTACAGCTGACCACTATTCGTCTAGTTTTGTGGATTAAGAAATGATTATTGAGGATACTCTGCCCCTCGATTCTGCAGGACATTTGACACAACCACACTGTGCCAGATGGGGCGAATTT
The DNA here is from genome assembly GCA_004794785.1 of Opisthorchis felineus. Classification (NCBI taxonomy): domain Eukaryota; kingdom Metazoa; phylum Platyhelminthes; class Trematoda; order Opisthorchiida; family Opisthorchiidae; genus Opisthorchis; species Opisthorchis felineus. The sequence continues at coordinate 570,077 of SJOL01007370.1, forward strand.
AAATGAGTGTCTGGCCTTTTTAAGTAGGTTAGCAAAAGATGCGGACAATCAATCAAAAGTCTTTCAAGCTTAGTACTACAACCTGCCGCGCTTTGTAACAGTCGCCTGTAACAAAAACACAGTACGGAGGTTGTTTGATTAACACCTAAACATTTGTCTTCGAGGTAAATGTTGTGACAGAGGAAGCCAGTGCGTACATTATCGCAAAACGAGCGATGTTTGGTAGCTTGCGGTATTTATGACGACATACGCACACAAACAACCGTAGGAGTAGTTTAATATTTGGTCACGAAACTCCGCATCTCCGATCTGAATACTCCAAACATCTTCAAGCAGTTACTCACCGGTGCCTTCAAGTCAGCTTAGCGCTGAGACATGTGCTACGCATGTCCAATCAAGGTATACCACAGAAAGCATTGTTTTCCGTTTCAAGTTCTTGTTGGAGACAAGTCAGGACACGATAACGCAAAGTAAAGAAGCGTAAAGTTAAATGGAATACTGTGGAATTTACGCGCTTTCCTGGTTGCGGTCCATATGATTCTCATTGCACGCATTCAGAAACCCTACAGGAATTGAAACCTAATACAGTGGCGAGCTACACCACCATATTGGGTTTGTCTGTCGTGAGCCATCTCGTGCCGGGTAAGGTTTGCAATGGATAGTTCGTCGATCCCGCCGAAGGCATCTCACTCTAGCATGTACAAACGTGTTTCTTCCATTACTGTTGAAAAGTTTAGGCACCTTGTTCTTGATAATTTTCCACACGGATACAGGACTCTCCTTCCTATTCATTGTTAACCGGGTACTATTGTTCCGGGGAAGAAGGACGATTGGGCGCCAGTGAGCTGCTGTCAACTTTGACGATGAGGGCACCGGTCCCTACCTTGGCCTAACAAATAGCACTCAGTAGTTTGGTTTGTCATAGCGTGTCAAGCATAGCGTGACAAGCAGCTGTTCTTGAAAACCATTGCGCACGATAAGTTAGGTTCTCCATTGTACGTTGTTGACCAGGGTTCCATCTTGTGTCATATGTTGCTGTTGATCCGCCTAAACAGATTGCCTACAAGTCAACGCGCGCGAGACAACACACAAACAAGGCGGTAAACCAGGGTATGTTTATGAGATATCACATCAGTAGCAGTCGGGTCACACTGGTTCACAACCCCAGACGAGCGGAAAAATAAACAGTCGTAAACCAACAGTGTGTTAACCAAGCGCAAGTTCGCGTGTATGTGGGCAACAGATGCTGAAACAAAGCACGCGCAAGATATATGTCAAAGAAAACGGATGTTCTACGTTGTCTACAGTAGACTTCGCACTTCCATGTAGTTACAGCATAGAGCAGTGACTTCCCAAATGTGTGCGTATGTGTGTGAGGGACAACTCATTTAATAAGCGTTCAGTTTCAGTAAAGTTCCATCCTCATTAGCGCCTTACAACTAGCTGCCATATACCATCATGATGGTGTACACATATCTACTTAACAACAATGACTCCCTGCGATATACAATCATCATCATCATCATCATCAAAGACAGCAACATCAGTGTTGACACTGATGCTTCACTGCGATATACAAAGCAGCGAAATAGGCTGAATTCCGTTGAGAGGATTTTAAGAGACGGACTTGTTGTGGTTTTCGGAGTGACCAGTCAAGGCAGCCTTGAAAAGTCTGGTGTTTATTGGAAAACAAACCATAGTTTGAGTGATGACTCATCAGAATACTGAGGTATAAGCAAACAAAATGAAAAAAAGAGTGGTGCACCGAAGAGCATGCAACGAAGTACGGAAAGCAAGGTGCATCATGCTTGAAAAGAATTTTGCGGACGGACCGCACAACAGACTAGTTGTACGACCGCCATTGAATCCGGTGGTCAGTAAGACTGTTTGTGCGGTGTTCAAGGTACTTTGGAATTCGGCGCAAAGTCCGTGACAGTGCCAGCAGCGATCCGACTAATGATTTACAGCCCGATTATCCATTCTCACCTAAACTGCACGATAACAGAAATACCCCAGAGAGAATTCTTACGGTAAGTTATTCGGGGAAGTGCAGCATGCTGCTGAAAATTGGAGGACTTGATGGATGAGGTAGCCCTTCGATGTAGAAGACCTAATGCAGGTGCTCACATTGGCCGATGGTTCTGAAAAAGCCTCTGTGTGCTTTCTTGCCGATCTTATTCCTTCGGTTTACATCGGCATCAGTGGTTTGCACGCACCATGTTCGGCTCAGAGCAAACCGATTGAGGTCGGGGTGGGCGTACGGTGGGTAGATCAGTGTTGGCCGGCAGATCCGTATCAGGGGCCAGCCAACCACACTGGTGACACTGAATGCAGTCGTTCAGTAAATGGATGTGGCTAGGCAAGTCGTAATTCCACTTGTCGAGTTGCTTAAGTTGATACGACCAGCACGTGCGGATTGCCTGCCACATGTCTTGCTGCATTTCATAGTGATCATAACAGTGAATGCTATTCGTCTTCAGGTTTGATGCATTTCGGACCGTGTGAGTGAATATCTTTATCTCCCCTTTACTCGGGTGTGGCAAACCGACTAAAGAAGGTTGGTCCAATAAGTCTAGCTGGCAATTAGGAATATCCAGGTTTGAGCAATCAACAAGGTGGAAACTGAGGAGACAGTGTGAGTAAAAATCAGTTATAATGAACTGGCTACTGCCACACCGCCAGAACTGGAACGATGGCAGGTGAACTCTTCTACGTGTACCTTGTACATTTTGTGTAAGTTTCAACCATGGACAGACTGCCACTGGGCCACAGTGAATAAGCAGAGCAGAGAAGTCTGACGCAATGAACGAAGTTCGCGACAAGATGGGTACCAAGATCCGGAGGGAAACACAACGTGGCTGGTTGTGTGCCTTACTGATACCCATTGGGGAAATAAGGTCAGAGGCGATAAGAATATTATACATGTAAATGTACTAGGTAGTTAACTTACGAGTCGGTGTTTTCCATGAAGATATTGAACTGGATCCGTTTGAAGGCTTCCAAAACAAATCCAGTTGTCTGAATGAACGAGAGGTGGAATAGGGAATATAAACTGGCAACCGAGGTTTAGCCTCAGGAACCTATCACTAGACAGATGCTGATAGACGATTCACCAAATCTTACCAGTGTGACAGGATATTGGTATATTCTCAGCACAAAAGTGGCAATCCTAAAATACTCGCAAAGGAACTGTGAAAGGGTCATGATTCGGAGAATAAGCCTAATTGATGGGCCCCAAACAGGACGAAATCGGTAGTGGACTCAGTGAGCAGAGTTTGCATCCACTTTATGAGAAGTATTGAAGTGTACTGAGATATCTTGAATTCCGCTCCCTAAACGCAAGCCACCTTAATGCAGCGCATACGGTTGGAGGCCACTATAAACGAGAGATTCAGGTGAATTTCAGCTGAATCTGCTGCCGTCATCTAACCAATATTTGTCGCAGCATACGTACAAGCTGGGGTTCGAGTACGAAGTACGGCCAATGAATATTGGGGGGGGGGGGGGGGCAAACCCACCAGCTGAGCTCCAAGAGGGTCAAAGTCAAATGTCAAACGCCTTAGATTGAAGAAAAGAAGTCCACAAGCCAAAAGAAACCCAACCAGGTGACGAGTATGGGATCGGTTGGAACTGGGGCGACATGTTTTCAGCAATAAGTATAATGGGTTTGTTTGTGTTTTAGACACTTCGAATGCGTTCATGATCAGCGCTTTCAAGCTGGCTTTTAGATAGGGTCAATCAAGAGGACGGAAACATGTGGCCCGCACAATCAGGGACAATTGGCAATGTGACCAACAACCGTCTGGAGGACACCGACGATCACTTGAAAAAGCGGGTGCACCACTCAGACAGTCCCAAGCATGCCGTGCCATGGAGTCCCGGCACATTGAGTGGCTCATGCGGGGATACGAGATGCATACGTCCTATCAGTGTGACCGAAGGGAAATCCTGGAGGGCGACTGATAGGTTCATAGACGTGGTATGCCGAATGACCTCATATGCATCTTCCCTCATCTTAAGGCACCTGCGGCCACGACCGCCAAGACTGCACTAGCAACGTGTTAGAATTAACAAGGTGAAGTGAACCTGCGGCAACTAACTGCAAACCCACAAGTGCTCCCAGACGCCTGACACCTGTGCTGGTAAAGGCGCGTGCCCTTTCCATCAGGCGATGTGGCTCACTTGTATACACTTGTTCTCGATATTCAGGGGCCAGTTCGCTCCAAGCAGTAAGAAACATTACTCATACATTTAGGAGTTCCGAGTAGTAGTAAAAAGTAGTAAAAAGATTCAGCAACAAGTGGTGAAAAAAATGGAAACTTTGAAGTTAAAACACAGCATAGTGGAATAAGATATTATAACCCGACGTTCCGGTTGCCGTGATCAACCTTTTCCAGGGATTTCTACAATCAATTCAATACGAGTTTTGACTTTAAATTTTCATATTAACCATAGACGTTTTCTTAGGTCACTTCTCCATCCGCCAACGGCGTTCTCTGATTATAAACTACCGGATCAAGGGACACCCCTCACATTTGTCCCAAGCAACTATCATCACCTTTCGATGGCCTGCGGAGACAACTTAACCGGTTGGAGGATAAACTTCAGCTGTTGGAACCACGAAAAGCCGTAGACGTCACCACGCAGTGGATTGCTCAGGGGCGAATCCTGCTGCGCCGATGCTCAACATCTGTGACGGACGATCTGCCGATAGTCGAGGATAGTGGGTCTCGACCCAGATGGTGGTCTCAGGACACCGAATTTGGTTTTTGTGGGCTTTATGACCTGCTGAATTGTCGCAGTGACCGCTAGTGTCTGAGGGATCGTTTGTCCTATCACACCGACTGTTGTAATAATGAACCTTACCCACTGTGCTATGGAGATCTTCAGGCTTGTCCCTAAGGTGAGCATGCATACGACTCATTGTTGTTGCGGTCTAGCTGCCGGCCCCTCCAGAAAGCGCACAGGTGTGGTTGCCAAACGGTCCTCAAAAGGGCCCTGCTACGATATTGACTTCAACTGAAGCAAAAAGGTCCAGTACAGTGTGTGCCGGAAATCCGTGCGCGTCCACATTTTTGGCTCCAGCGAGGAGCAAATTGAGAGCCGTGAGTTTATGGTAATATACTGTTACCAAGGCTTTAGAGCGCCAGTTGAAGGCAAGGGAAGATGATGGCTTCGCCTGAAGCATGCAAAATGAGGACGCTCGCCGGCCACTATTAGGGCGACCTACCCGACTATCACGACGGTCGTGGTGGCAGTCCAGCAACACCCGTGTTCTGACGAAGTAAGCGACAATCTTTAATCTAACTGGGCGATAAATTGATTCACTTCTAGCTCAACTGTTGATTCTGGAGCAGGGGGAATCTATTTGGATTCCAGTCTGTCCGTCATGTACTGAGGCTTTATGCAGTTCAGGTAAGTCTTGCATTTCTTGGGGCCTAATACTCAGTGGACACCAGCTACAATATATAATGCAATACGAATCAGCACTTGAGAATGACGTCGAGTAAGCACGGTTCTACGGGAACGTCACCGCCCAGGTGCTCACTATATAGAGTAAGCAATGCAGTCAGTTTGTTATCAGCCACATCTAACTCCTAGTGGTATTTCGATACACCAATTAATCTCTTCTGTTCATTTCAGGACATCAAAAGACAACTGAACACTACGCACCAAGGAAGCTGTATCTTTCCCGCCTGAAATAATCAAAAAGCCGAATAAAATTCAACTTTTCGTCTCATCTAAGTTGAACAGTTGACTTCACCCAGTTGAAACGGATGGGTGCGTGTTAGTCGTGCACGTGAGCTAGGTTCGTTTATCTAACCGCTAAAATCGACGTAGGTTGCATCTCGCTAGTTGGCTAGGCATCGTGGACCCCGAACGGCATGTTAGTCGTGCCTGTCAGCTAGGTTCTCTTTGCTGTATCGCATAAGCAACGACAGCCTCACTGAGCAATTTCAACTAAGAGTTGTAGGTTTCTTCTTAATTTAAGGGGGCGTTTTGATTAGGCGCCACCATGTATATCTCTAGCCTCAAAGTACCTGGCAATTCCACGGGGCCGACTGTTTAAAGCCTGTTATTGTTCGTCATTTGCGATAGATAATTTTGATGCCACTAAACGTGACCTGAATGCATCCAGAGCGATATGAAACAGTTTACCAGAAAACTCGATATATGGGCACAGGTCATCTAGGATTAATGATAACATTAACCTCTTTCATCCATTTAAAGGAATACTGTGAGTACAATTTATATGTTGAAAGCACTACGTCCTTCAAAATTCGTGCTAGTTATCAGAAGGTAATGAGTGTTTCCATCACGATCATTACTCGGAATAACACTTCACAGGGCACGAGGACACGGGGTTCCGCATCCGTCTACTCGGGTAGAAGACAGTAAACAAAATTTGGATATAGGAGTGATCCTCCCGCATATGTTGCGTCAACGATTATAATTTAGTCTGTAGCAAGCACCACAAATTACCTAGCCACAGAACCACCTGCAACATCCGTTCATTTCAAGCACACATTTTCCGGTAACTTGAGATATCATATTTCATTGAGCATTGCTTTCCAATTTGAGGTATTTGTTGACCTTGAAAAATCACTCACTTAAACAAATCACCCATACGAAGAAGCCACAGGAAAAGGCATTGGACACAGACATTTTAAAATATGAAATGGTAACCTCGAAAACGTAGTTTCCGAGAAATAATTTTAATTCGTCAGATACTGATCATCACTTCCGTCTGTTCGGTATGCTTATGTTCACTCGTAACTGTTTAGATATTTTCACCCAATAGTCTGACGGTCTTCACGGGCCTCTCCCATCCTCTTCTCCCTCTGTGTACCATTTTGTTTCCTCTATGAAGAACTAGGGATCAACAAAGCCGAAGTGCGCCAACCGTGGTGATGGAGCCAGTATCCCGTCTATCTGACCGGGGTTTAACACAACTCAGTGGACACAGTAGCCAGAGGACGTGCTGGATTCTCAATACTGATGCACCACATCCAACACAACAAGGCGAGGCATACCGCAGGTAAAGTAGGCACACAATCTTGGGAACACGCACACACAATTAACACAAACCCACAAAGCTAACACACGCTGGTCGCAATGACTACCAACTGATCATAGGCTCATACCAATCAGAAGACATGATGGCGGACACAAATAACGCTGTACTTGACCCGTATTCAACTGATTGTAAAAATCGGAAAAAATTGGCCACGGCAGCTGAAACGTCGGATCATAAGATCTTATTCCACTACGCTGTTTTGAGTTTGCCCATGAGGCTCAAAGGTACCAGATACCTGCTAATTTAGCCGACTTTGAAGACCGTGCGTACTTTAAACCACACGGATCCGCTCAGCAATTTGTGCTTTGCAGGGGACCTGAATAGTTCATAAGATAGTTCTGTTTTTTTTTGGTTCCGTCTTTCCTGCGACTCATCGAACGCCTTCTCAATGAAAGATACTGGATAGTTGTTCCCCTGCAGCATATCCGTGGTAGTGGCATTGGGAAATTTCATCAGAACACACCACTTGAGCTGTTTTCCCGTGAGCTTACGACGTTTTTTCTTCACGTTCAAAGGATAGCATGGAAGATAAAATAGATATTAAACAAATGGAAGAAGTTCGGAACCGACTGGGAAGCCTAGTTATAAACTCGCTGATGGTTTACCAAACCCTTCGTTCAGAATGAGTCGCTTTACGATACAAACTCACGTTAAAACCTGATTCATTGGCCCTGATGAGGCAGCCAAAGAAGCCGTAAACGTACAGGTAAAGTTTACATCAGTACAAAGCGAGAGTCAACTGAAAATTCTCGCTGAACGATCAAAATAGAGCGCCACCAAATAGGCAGCTGGCGCTACTGGTATTATTTGCCGTGACTGAAAGCTTGTCGATGATGTTAGACGAAAAGTAGATGAAAAACCGTCCGGAAATTCATTCGGTGTATGAAATAATACGATGTACAAATTAACCAACAAGGTTTTGCCGAAGTTAAGCAAGACGACCAAACACTCGACATTATCACTAGGGCAGTGGAAACGGATGAATGTAAGGAGACCTTCAAGGTGTTTCTCGTTCTTCCGTGCATGACCAAGTGGAAAACAGGTACAACAACGTACAGCTAGTAAACTGTTATCATGATGGCTGTTCAGCCCCGACGATTGAGGTGAAAGCACGCAAATATTGTGCAGAAAGCTCCATGGTACAAACCATTCTAAATCACGAACCATGGAAAAAAAAGTTATATGATACTGAAAAATTCAACATGTGGAAGAGGGATCTTCAATAATGGATAAACTGTGCCGACAGTCACCTACAGCACCCTTACGATTCGCAAAGCGCGACGAGTTCAATACATCGGGTTCGAGCGAAATGACGAATTCTCAGGAGACTCTTGCAATCAGTAAAATAGAAGTGTCCATTTAAGTGGAGACCAAACAAAACACGCTAAACGATGCCGATTCAAAGGATGCATCGTAGTGGTGATACGTACCGGTTCTATGTGCACCCACGTTGAGTATTTCTCTTTCGATGGGGTGGGTAAACCATCGAAAGCAGCAGCTATTTGAGGGTCAGCACCCAGGAAAAATGGTTGAGAGAGAAAGAGCGGTAGATCGGCACCTTTTTTGGCCACACATCTTTGCAGTGACAAAAGTCCTTGGGGCGGGCAGCCAGAATCTTTGGTGCAAAACATATCTGTACGCCATTTGGCCAGCGGGTCTGTCGAATTAGGCGGGGATCCGGAAAACACGGTGACCTAGAAGAATGAAGTTAAAAAAGTTCATTAGTGTCTAAATGCACGAAGGCAGACCGAAATGGTGGGGTGCAATTAGAATGGAATGCCCCCAGTGTGAGGCGATCATCCAGGTCAACTCGTCGCTTAACGACAGTGCTTCAAAGTGACCGTACCATCCAACTTTAGAACTTAATATTTACAAACTTACAACGGATCAGCTTATGCTTCATTTTAACTGAACATCGATTTCAAGGTTATGGATCTCAGTTACAGGACCATTTATCTGAAATCTTTGTTTCTCCGAAGATTTGGAGATGACATTCAGTCACAGTGTCACAAATCATTGGGAGCGCTCACTTCCCAAGCAGTTTGGACCGAATTATCAATCGATCGTCTACTGTCTTTACGAACTTATATATTACTTTTGGCAGTCCAGTTTCAGAACTGTCTGATTTTAGTCGCTTCCTTTCCATCGCCACTAGGACTTATTCGGGTCGGTCCTGTTGTGTATTTACTGGCGTCAGATTGTTTTTATCTAACTATTTGTGGGTTAACATGTATTGTGAACTATCCCACATGACTGAAAATGCAACAAAACTCCAGTAGGACATAATGTTGACGGATACTCGGGCAATGCGCCTAGCTGATGAGTTTTAAGAAAGGTGAAGCTGCCGAACAGTTTCCAACAACCTCATGAGTATTGTGTTCCATCTAGGTGATAGCCACTTGCCCTTTCACTAAGGAAATTCCAGGTGTTGGCGAGTGGCTAACATAAGCACTGAGGAAAGGACAACAAACTTGAGGCTAATCATTTGCACCACCGTTCTCCTGAAACTGTTTAAACGAGTCATCCTGAAGTGAACACAAGGTTCCCTATTCGAAGAAGCCCTGCATATTGTCAGATTCACTCCGTAGCAGACGCCGTTGCATACCTAGTTCACTGCAGCGATGGATACAAAAGCAAATGCTGTATGTCTGTGGTACATTGACTATACTGATACTTTTTCTAGCGTTGACAGGATACGATTACCGCTGTTTTTCAGTGAGGCAAGTAGTGAACCTAGTCTGGTACAGCTAACTGAAAGCTGAATCACAAACTGCACACAATTCACGAACGTTTGTGACCACTTCTTTCCTCTAATGTCGACAAGTACGCGGTACTTACAGCTGACAATGATGATGAATGTCGACTAACGGCAGTGTTACCCGGGCTACCACTTCCTCCTTTTTCATCTCACTACAAGGCCAATACGTCGATGACATCGTGATCGGCCGTAACTATCGCGATCCTGAGGCAAATCTGCAGCCAGGAATGGTACTTAACAGAGTTGTTAGCCGGTCAGGGAGTGCTCTTCCACCCTGGGTTCGTTGTAGGTTATCGTATAGACGTACCATACCATTCACAAGGTTGCTAAATAACATCATAAAGGAGAGATTCGGGTGAGTCTCCGGTGAAAACCGAATTGGCATGCAAACGAGTGTATCTGTCGGGCTAGGATATTGTCTTTACTTACATTTGTCAGTGTTACAGCGACTTATTTATAAATTCCCAGCATATCTAACGCAAGATGGCCCAAGTGGTTAGAGCGCGAATTTACTGACTGGAAGGTCCGTGGTTCGAAACCGACCTCTGCATCTCGACTTCTAGGCTTGGGCAACCTGTATCCCATCACTCGTGCTTCCTTCGGGTGGCATGGCAGCTAGGCACCGAAAAAGGTGTTACAGTTGAACGATTATTTTATTTTTTAGATCTACAGCAAAATGTCTGGGTTTCGGTATTTACAGCTAAATTTTGCCTGTCTGTCAGGGCTAGTGAAGGCCGACCTCCGGTGTTTTATGCTATGAGACTGAATACTCCCTATTTCCTTCAATCGTATTGATAGTTTTATTAGTGGTTGCATTCGGCTATACTGATTTTATTTGTCACCTGTCCTCTTCCCGAGACTCGGTGTGAGAGATAACTGTCGTGTTTTTTTCATCTCTAAAACATTTTTCTATGTGCATCGGTAGTAGTTGTTTCAGTTCCACCCGATGAATTCTTTCGGATACTTTTCTGTATCATCATCCACTAAGCCAGGTCTACCTTTCACTCGTCAGAATCTCTATCTATCGTAAATTCATGACCTCCTACCTGGCTCGTTTTTGTAGTTGATGCCACTGCCTTGCTTAATAAGCTCGCGCCTCGACTACTCGTGCAAAGCATTCACTTATGGGTTACTGGTCAGAAATTGTTCCTGGCATGGACAGAGCTGCAAATGTTGATTATTCTCATCTTTTCCTGCAAGATCAGCAAGCAATGGACTGCGAGAAAAAGCTTTAGAGATGGACTGGACACTTCAGTTCACTACAAAATCGCGCACCCAGCCACCACCATCATTGAGCTGTAGCACCCTTTCGATGCCTAATTGCCGTGCTACCCGAAGGAAGCACGACGACTGGGATACTGCCAGGTTGCCTAAGTCTAGACAGGGGAAGTCGAAAGGCAGTGGCCGGGTTCGAACCACGAACCTTCCGGTCAGTATATTCGCGCTCAAACCACTGAACCATCTCGCCACAACCTCCACAGCGTACACCATCAATTGTGACGCCTTTAGCCCCTAGCTGAGATAATCGAGGTGGCAAGGAAAATAAGCGCCCATGTGAAGATAGTATGCTGGCGGAAATATACAAAGCCCGCATACCGGCAGTCCTCAAGCCTCTCTTGTCAATTTGGGAAGGTGAAGTGTTCCTGGTTTCCCCCTATACTGCGACCGACACCAAAAAACGATCGAACGTTTTATGAGGGCTACTAGGGTATCAGCGCGATAAATAACGCAGCCAAAATGGATCACTTACAACTGGCATGTACACACAGGAGTCCGGGATATTTTCGAACGTTGACGTGAAACCCTACTAAACCTCCTTAGGGTTTAGTGCTACTAGACAGATACACTAAACTGCGTCCTTTAGCTGCTGTATTCGATCGCTCCCACCTTGGCTATTATGGTGGTGGTCATTACCCCACGTTTCGACGGTGTGTAAGTACAATTAGCTGGAACCGAGTAGAGTGATCCTGTCAACTGTACGTTGCCATGTCATACAGTCTTCGGAAAAGTGCACATTTTCTGGAACTACCAAAGTTGACATGACCTAACTTCGTTCAGGCTTCCAAAGTAGACGTCGGATTCACATCTTAGGGCGCAACATCGACATCGTACGGACATTATTTAGCCAATGATTTCAGTAACCTGGAGCACATAAGGGGTCCGTACTGGTACGCCTTATGCACTGTAGTTTAAGAGAGTACATTGGCTGGTGTGACAAGATGGGGGCGCGCCCGAAAAGGTCACACAAGACACACAACCAGCAATTACCTCAAATATGGTTGGAACGCGCAAGACACTTTCACCTGCATTATAATAGTTGAACCATCTAGGTACACATTTTGGCAAGCGATGTACGGGCATACGAAGACACGATCACTGAGGTGTTGTACAGTAGCGGGCCAAGCTCAAACAACAGGCCATCAAACCTTTCGCGCGTTCACAAAAGACAACCGAGGAATAAGGTAATTCCAAAGAACGTAACGAGACAGAGGAGAGCAGGACGTACCTCAACATCATCTCTTTCCTGAGTAGTTGTCGTATTCACGGCGTATGAGGTCACAGAACGGCAAATATCTGGCACGTGAAATTCGACGGTTGACCCAACCCTGAGGCCTGGAGCTGCAACCGTACCATCTAGCAGAAGCGGAAAAATTGGGGCGTGGTTAAATAAAACCCCGTGGAAAACTTGAAGAGTAGGAAGGTTTTGGGACAATAATAAGTGAGATTAAACAATCGCCTTTACACAACATGGAAAGAATGTGGTAGACCTGGAGTATCCACTTCCTTCTCAAAAAAAGACCAGTCGAAAGTGCTCCATTGACAGTGAAAGCCTACAGCGCTCCCGCAGCAGGAAATAGATGGTATCCAAATACATTAGACGAACAATGCGTCTTCCTTAATGGGCTTGATAACTGAGTCGATTTTCGTCGTAACAGTGTGCACGGTGTACGGGAAAATATAATCCTCAAGGTAGTTTGTATTGGACCGATCAGGTAGTGTTAGATGGTGGTTTGCTAAAGTGCTATTTACCTTTACAAGTTAGTCGTTTCTCAATCAAAAGTATAATGTTGAAACTGCAATACAGAAGAGATCGGGGTCAACCGACCGAGAACGTCGACATGGGATATAACCTACGGTTTTGGTGACAAAATGCACACACGCACACACAGACAAATACATATTATTGATAGACAGGTGGTGTTGGGTTGATCATTTGTGCCGAACGTCCGGGCTCGGATTCACAGAAACCTTGCTTTACTGGTGAACTGGTTCGGCTAGCACTGATCGCCTCAACTGAATACTAGTCTCCTCAGATGTTTACTTTTATAAATTTTATGCCTCATATCAAATTTCTTTGTCGTTCCTGTCCTACCGGTTGGTGCCGCAAACCGATCCACAGTGGATTCCGTATGGATGAAGTCGACCAGACTGTGGGCTGAGTGAAGCGTGTAATTTGGTTGAATCGTAGCCGAGTAAAAGCGAAGCATATTGTTCGAAGTTCTGTCCATCGCGAGCGGCTTTCTCCAAGATTGAAAGAATCTGTCTGACCAAATACATTTACAATGTTTGAGTGCAGTTGGCTGCTCGGTGCAGTCGGGTGAAACGACTCAGCTCAACAGCGGTGCTAGCCACAATTTCCATATATTCAGGCTGACTTTATATGGTTCCTCGGTGGATCGACGAATGCGACTGCCAAGCACCGTACTATTAGCAGCCCAATTTTAATTCACAAGGTATTGGCATTGAGTTTCGCAGTGACATGCATGGCTTCAAATTGAACAGTGTAGTTAGATACCGCGATGAGTGCAACAAGCAGTAACCCGTTCCGTCTCACACACGCCCATCTTATGTGATTGCCTGTGAATGCACTGTGACATCGGTCTCACGCATGCCGATCGTGTTAGTGGTTGACCATATTCAGCGCACATTAGTGATTTGTTATGTTGTCCCGTATTCGTGAACCATGTTTTGCCAAACGCGATCACAAGTGTATGCAATTGGTTCTCAGTCGGTCGAGTGGTCTTCCTCTCAGAACCGGTGTGACAGTTTAGCAGCAGGTACAGAGGAAAATTAACTGAAACTGAAACGACCGACTGAAATGTGCTGTAGTTCCCTTGGTGTTCACCGAAGCTTGTGATTTAAAAATACACATAGTGTGGGTTACAATGTATAAACGGGCTTCCAGTGAAGTGATTGAGTGAAAAAAGGCAGGTCAAATCGCACGAGGGTGTTCAGCGCGGCTCAATGTGTGGCGGTTCATGTTCATTCCCGGCGAACAGCATAGCCCTTCAAGTGATGTGATTTCACCAAAACCTTTAAAAAAAACTACACAGAACTACAGTTTATTTTCAGCCGGAAAGTGAAAGGGTTCGTTTTTCCAATGTTGAACGCCTCGAGTTACCTGACGCCCGATGATGTAGCATAAGAAAAGCTTGAAAGTGACACCCCTAATGTGTACACACAGACACAATGTACGCTGCTCACCTGTACCATTGAGCATATTCGCTTCCAAATTATCCCAAATGTCCAGAATTCTGTGAAGAGTGGCAAAGGCAGAACAAAAGTAAAAAACAATAGAACACTGGGAAAACGGTTGGTCGAAAAGTCAGTGAAAAAGAGCAGACAGATTGAGGGTGGGGACCTATAAAACGACTGATGTCAGGTGATCGTATGGCGCTTCGTAATTGGTTTCATAGACTTCGGGACACGACGGCTAGGTTTTCTTCATCAGTTGGTTCTTCTATTCCACTAAGCTTCAAGTAGGCAAGCATATAATGGAGATCAAGCGCAATTTGACATCATACTACTTGTGATCGATGTATTTTGGTTGCTGATCAGGTAAAAGTTGGTCTGTTCGCCGAGATTGGCAATTGGCTTGCAGACCCTTCGTCACCATTTGGGTGAGTACTTTCTCTTTGCCTGCGTGTGTTTATATACCGTTTGAAGATTACCTGTTACCTCTTAAAATGATTGGCTAGTTGGGTGATGGCGTTCTTCGTGAATTTATCGGTCCGTTTTATCTTTGCTGTGTTGTGGTCTGAGTTCCTTTGGGTCGATTGTTTATCCCAATGCCTTCTATTTCTAGTAGTTTCACCTTCGCTTTGATTGGCGCCTTCTCAACTTGCATTGCGTTGTGGTCTGATCTCGAGATTGATGGGTTGGGTTTCTCGATTGTAACGGCTAGTGTCTCTGAATTCGCTGGTTAATTTGGTACTTTGGTTTAGTGGCTTAGGGCTTCCTCTAATCTAATTGATGTCTCCATTTGAATCGGGCTTTCCTGCTTTCTTTATGAGTTCATCGTCTGGTTGCTTGTGCAGTTCAGACCTCTGCGGTTCTGGCGTTTTCTTGCTTTCGATAGCTGATAAATGGGGTCAATTTCGATATGCTTGCTCATAATTTGTTCGGTGGAGTACCACGCATCCATAAATCCATAAACGATCGTTGCCTGCGTGGATCATAAGGTATGGGGTTGGCAGAGACTATCACATAAGGTACTAGTGTACTCACACGAAAAAACCGGAAGCGTAACACTGATGATGGACAGGTGATCAAGCTATAGAACAACAAGATCGCATTTTTCTCGGGTCCAACTACTCTGATGCCACATTTGTGCATCTAGCGGAGATAGTTCTCTATACCGTGTCGGGTTAGGAGCTCGAGACAGCTGAGCGACAAAGGTGCGCAGCTGTTGACCGAAAGATTCCCGGTTAGAACCCAGTCCGGTTTTCTAGTTGCTTCATTCTAAGTCTGAACACTTTGGCAATGTACTGGCCCTAGGGCTTCGTTCGAGTTCAGTGGCAACAGCATCGAAAGGTTATCAAACCGATTAATTTTTTCGTACTTTGGAATGTCGCGAGAAAAGTGATGCACGTGAATCGACGTGTCGGTTGAACTGTTGCACAGTGGTGAGAAAGATGAACGGATAGTAAAGAATTAGGCTCCCAAAACGCTTACAGTGATAAATAAAATCATACTCAACTTGATAGTTCCCGGTGTGTTTATATGAAATTAGACGAACATTGATGAAATCTGCAAAGTGCTCGGTGACACGGTAAAAGTCATGCTTAGTCATGTGAACAACAACGTCGTGAATGGGTCAGACCCGTTTTGCTCATACATGATAGTCAGGTTTAAAAAAACCCACCATCTCTACGGCACATCAAAGGACGGATTGCTGTCCAGAACTGTCAGTGTCGGTAGAGGATCAGCTGGTGTATGGAGCTAATCAAAGTACGAAACAGTTGGTCACTATCTGCACACATCTAGCAACCGATCGCGATATGAGGTTGGATGCTCTTAAACCGTAAATTTCAAGTAAGAGGATCGCACTCATGCTTTTTACGTGTGGGGTAAACAGCATCGCTTCAAAACAGACCCCATCAATGTTTCCGTACAATAGACGTCCGGGACAGGAAGGTAAACAGTATGCGACACCGGGTCTTCAGTGAGCCACTCTGAATGGAAAGTGATGCTCGGGAAGAAGAAAGTAACCCAGCTAAGTCGGATTCTAGTGATTCTAAGCGAAGGAGGTCTGTACTGTCTAGTAGTCTGATTGAGATACCTTGCCTGCAACAAAGAAGATCCTTGCTGATTACATGCATGAAATACATTACTCACTGTTGACCATTCACTTCGTAAATTTTTCCGATATCTCGAATGTTTTTCGCACCCGTGTTCACAACGAATTCGTTTACGTTTGTGCCGTTGTTCTATAGCAATCGGGATGAATATTAAGAAACCGGGAAAGGAGAGAAACACATGGGCATGAACTGCCAAAAGGGGTATAGCGCAAAGAAGACAGTCACCTTTAGATTACTGTGTGTATGAAAATTCCGACCGAAGACGTTCAAATAAGTGCCCTCATGCGTAGAAGTCAATAAGTCTATAAATGGGATGCGAGGTACAGGGAGTCCAAATAAGAGCTATGGGAAGCCCTGAAGACGAATCAAATAGCCCCCAATCGACTGCAGCATTTAAAAACATCCCGCATATTGAGTATCTGGTTTTCTGAGGTTTAGAGCAAAACCTCCTATTCATGGGATCCCATCTGTATATTTACAACGGAATGTCACTTTTTTCTGGCAGAGGTCGAAAAAAGAGAGTGGATGAGTTAATCAAATGTACATAATCTGGAGTTCCTTACTGACTTATTTTTGAACTGCAATCGGCTAGTACGAATAGACTATATGGGCACAAAGGACAGTGTAGATGACCGCGAAACAGGGATTGGACAAGTGAGCGATCGACTTATGTGAGTAGCCATATGCTACCAACTTTTTAGTCAATAGATGGACAGACATTTTGCCTCACACTACTTCCAGTAAAGGAAACGTTTTTGTCCCGATCCATCTCACAGCTCTTGAACGTAACTTCAGCTAAGCAAAATGTTATTTGTAAAGCTGTACTACCAATAATTTGAATGAAAGGATCGTGCCAGGCAAGTGTGGGAAATTGTCACATAAGACTCTATCTTCCTGCAGACCTGCATTGACAACCACATGTGGTGAGCAGTGAGTAAATGTCATGCTGATCTTGAAATCACTGAAAACCAATACTACTACTCCCACTACTGTTAATATAATAATAATAATAATAATAATAATAATAATAATGGTCGCTCAGCTTAGGTATCATTTTGATGCGTAGATGTCGCACGAAACTCAAGAAGAACGAGGAGTGAGATACCGTCGGCTTGCCACAACCTAGAGAGGAGCAATCAGAAGGCCGGGGTCGGGTACTAACCGCGGGCCGTCAGGGCAGCAGTTTCGCGCCATAACCACTGAGCCACTGAAGCTTAAGTATCCGTGAGGACTTCAGCCTTTAAGACGTTATGTACACTTATCAGAACATTGCAGAGATCACGGGAGGGCTTTGCGTAAGCAATTTATGATTTAGTAAAAACGTTAGTCACGTAGATTTTGAACTGTTTCAGTATGAGGCAACAATTTGATTTTTCAGTCATGTGACGTGTGAGGCGACAAACTTTTAGAACGATAGTGGTGACACTCAGGTCAACTTGAAGTGAAGAAAGTACAAACCTGCGTACCAACTGGAAAGACTAAGGTTCTGCTTTGTAAAATGAGATGGGTAAAAGCCAGATCGATAAAAACGTAACACTAATCCAAGTTACCGTGCCGATTAGGGGGCACGTTGGAATAGAGATGAAAAAGTTATGAAAAAGTATTCCCGTAGTGCAAGGCGACCTGCTTCTAAAGGGGCTAACGAGAAATTGGCGTTTTCCATATATATCAGTTCTGATACTTTGAATATCTACTTTGCTTCACCTCCCTATTTCCCTATTTCTAAGATACCCAATAGGGATAAATCTTTGACCGACTCGGTAGTGACAACGACCGAATAGTGGATATTCGTTATTGGATGGTTAAAGTTATCATAGTTCTGACGTATTTCTACGGTCAGTGGACTCGCAACCTACCTCCAACCGATGAGTGGTAAACAGGGAGGAATGCACTTTACAGCGCTAGCACCAGAACGGTCCAAATCAACTAAATTCTACTGTTGTGAAGGGTGAGGACACGGTTAACAAGCATTAGAGTGGGTGCGTGAAGCAACATGATATAGCCAAGTTAATGAGTGGGTCCATTTTCGCTCGAGCCAATCAGAGCTTCTTTAAATGGCCCGAAAGTAGATGGTCTTGCATGTTACGCACACGAGCCGTTTCTACTCCGTAAGAAAGTTGAATGAATAAGATCCGTAGTAACCACCAATTTCTATGAGTAATTGATTCAGTCTTAGCACAAGCTATGCATTTATGGACTAGCACCGTCATCCTGGGCCAATTATACAGAATTCATTGTTCGCGGAGTTAGAATGAAGGCATAACCCATTACAAAACGGTCACCTAAACAAAGTGGTATGAAATCCAGACGAAAAAGTGTAAGACGAACTAAGGTAAAAACAAACGAGGGGGACGTACTGTAGCAAAAAGTCCAACTTTTTTGTCTCCAACGAAGGCTCTCAGAAAACTGACGAGTGCCGGAGTGTAGCCCCACATCACTTCTTCTGCAGTAAGCGTGATGAATGGCCCCTCATCTCCGAGGATCCAGCCCATACTACTCGAGGTCATAGCCTATCAGAAATGAGGTAAACGGAGGGTGTGAGAAGTGCAAGAAAGCTTAGGCTTCGATTTCACCGAAAAAAAACATGTGGCCGGACGAATTCATCCCAAACACCCATAAAGGAATTTGGCGAAAACAGATTTACTGAGGATTACCACAATGAGAACATCCAGGCTGTCGCTTATGTCGACTCTTGAATGAAAGTATCTCCAAGAGCATTGCGTGCATACACAGGAAATTTCCACTGTAAAGACAGAACCTTGTTTGAATACACCCAACCGCTCAGTATTGTGAAACATAAACTCTAGTACGATCAACGCGATCAGATATGAAACACCCGAAAATTCTCTATTCAACTCAGATTAATCAGAACATCAAAGTTGAAATCGAAAGGTATAACTTCTATTTGAGGTTGTGCTTTGACCTCTGCAGGCCGTTGCTGAAAATGAACTGCATTACCTGTTATGAGCCAGGAGCTAAACCTCAACGGGGAACACGATAGGTAGTCTCTCTTTTCTACTCACAAAATGAAAGTTCTGTTTTAAAGAACCAACTATTTTCACTGGCTCCAACGATGGTGGATAGAACGTTCCTGTCCGTAGACAGCTGTCACCAGTCGAACTCAGATTGAATGATATGGTGCACATTTTTTAGACTAGGGGGCACAGTGAAGCTTTTGTGATGAAACACCATTTCAAATTGGGTTCCGTTCGTATTATCAGTCCATTCCGCTCATTGCACCTTAAACATTGTCACAAGATTCTCCCCATTCCCAAGTCTTCACCGTTCCGCATACGGTCAAATGCATCTCAGCTGTATACACCAGCCAGCCGTCAGTTTAACGTATTCATGCATGGTAGCTGTTCGCGTTCAACAACAAACGCAACTGTTCGCATATGGGAACATGGCACAGGTCACAGTAACGCAGGAGCGTATGGATGTAATCCCATGAGTGACTCACATCCTAATGGATGTCCACGTAGGAGCATCAGTCGAACAGTCTAACAGTGACGTATTCCATGGCGCTTGAAACAGAGATTGATTTCAGAGGGTTTGTTTAGAAAGACGAAAATAGAAAAGCACTGCATGGTCACATATAATGACAACGTAAGTCAGCAAGTTTTGATAACAACAAAGAAGCAGTGTGTCTGGCCTGCTAAATAGAGCTTGCGTTCTTATGTCTTATGTAGCAAGAGAACTATCTTAAGATCAACATTTTCTTTCCACGGTGGGCACCTGAAAGTAAATCATCGGTCTAGTTGCTCAGATTCGAGTTGACGATTACGCTTTAACAGCAGTACGATCATACGAACGTTTTTGACCGCATCCGCTATTTCAACGGTGTCTTTGAAACCATATAACTGGGATCGGTCAGTCAGTCGGTAGTGTTAGAAAGCGGTGAGAGACCCCTTGCAGTCGTTCAGTTGACTAGCTGCCATGCTGCTGGAAGGAAGCACGAGGGCTGAGATACTACCAGGTTGTCCAACTCTAGGCAGAAATAGTCCAGATGCCGGGGTTGGATTCGAAGCACGAACCCTCTGATCAGTAAGTTCTTGTCTTAACCACTGAGCTACCTCGAGCGTACTATTCTAGATATAGGCTACTTTGAGCAACCACCAAGTAATGGGCCCCCCTTTGACATGAGCTCAAAGTGCTTGAGATCCTCCGTCAAACGATGTACGAAACTCGACACTTCTCACATAGCACCTTCATTTTGAGAGTTTTGCAGCCAGTCAAACAATTACAGTAAGATTTTTATTGTTGATTGGTGTACGGATCACCATTGAGTCCTGGCGCCCATACAAACTAAGTGAACTGGATAAAAGTTGGTCAGGTTCAAAAACTCGAAAGGTTCCAAAAAATCAATAAATATGGTTGTTTCATAACAGAAGGTACATAAAAAGGGTTCATTTGGTTGAACGGAAATCACTCAGCATAGTGACGTCTTAGTGATAAGACAATGTGATTGTCAAACTGCTAATGTGCGAACTGTATCTTTACGGAGTGAACGTGACTGGAAAATTCCGATAAGCTGCTTGATTCAGGTACGCCTTGATGGTGCTAATACTAGAAACCTGGAGGATCAATGCACATGTTTACCCACTTCAAACTGTTTCATCTGCTTAGTGCCGACATGCTTTCTGCTGTACTCGCTCTTATGAAGAAGATGCAATCCTCAAAGTTTACAAACCCTCTTCTTCTCAACAGCATGCCTCACTTCATTGCTTCGTCAAGGATTCAACAATGACTAGAGGGAATTCTTAGCCACCTGCGTTACAGAAAACTGTGGCAGCTTACGACAATTACGCTGTTCTGACAGCTGATGACCATGAGTCCAAAAGCCCGTAAGAACGTACATACATCCAAAGTGTATACTAATGAGTTTTTGGCTAGTAAATAGCAGGACACATGTCGAGAATTACAACGCGGACCCACCCCAGGTAATATGAGGTGCACTGCAAAGAGTGATTAGGGTTAGAAAAAAATGCTGGTAATCACCGCCCACCGAAATGGAGTGTACAGTCTGCTTCTTAGGCGTCGGGGACGGATATTATAGGAAAATATGATCCCAAGCCCTAATAATCACAGATAACGGAAAAACGGTCATACGAAAAGGTACTCACGTACCAGGAAGTACAGATTGGGTGTAGTGATTCGCACGGTGGATGGGTCGTTGATGGACTTTTTCCGGTCGAAGTAGTAGAAAATACGATACTTGAAGCGGACCGTGTGCGACTCGGATCCATTACCAAACTGAACATCAAAACGCTCTCTTCTTTCTCTGCAATGGAAAACAATCAGGGAATAGAGCTAGTCTACTCCTCTACGAATTCGGTCTTGGAAAAGTCACTCAGGTATCCTTTCAGCTACTAAAATTCTCGAGATTGTATAGTTAAACTAGGATGCTAGCAAGAATGGAATCAGGAATAGACAGAACTCGGCTGTTTACTACGCGAGGTAGCAGACGAGTTACAAGAATGTGAAATGTACCGAACAACTGTTCAGTGAACCGAGACTGCTAAACTGCGTCGGCACTGCGCTTTCATACGCTATCTGTTTATATAAGCATGGGTAGAGAAGAATGGAAACAGTTTAAAGGCAGAATGTGCACAGACTACTAATCGCATGGTATCAACAAGAACCCAAGTAAGCCACAAGTGTTTGTGTGCGCAGCACATAGAGGAAAGTTAAATCAATTGACGACAGCAGATCAAAAGTAGGGGATATCTGACAATCTACGCCATGTACAGGGCTCAAAATGTATTTGGTTACTGCGCTTCTTCGGTAGCTACTTGGGTTTGTGTACCGGCATGTCTCGTTGTTTGAATTGTGTGGTTTTGTAGTACAAACTTTGTGAAGAATCGGCTAGGACCCGAGACACAGTACAACTCAAACATCTCTGGTTGTACACAAATCCCCTTTTACAAGGTTGCAAAAATGGATAATATGAACGTCAATTGGCATATGATAGAAAATCAATGAGCTTTTTATCATAGTTCAAAATCATTAAGGTAAGATATATCATTGCCCAGCTGGCACATGAATTTACCCACTTTATTACCAAAATATAAAAAAAAAACAGAAACCCATACCAGTATAAAAGAAATCTGAGGATACGCAATTGAGGTTTGATTATACCGTTGGAAGGTGAATCCGCTTTAATATGGGGTCATACTATGAATTAGTACATGTTTTTCTGGGACAATATCCGCACTTTTTGTGTGCGCTAGTTTCTGAACTATGAAAGTCAAGAGAATTCGATCGGTAGCATTTATATCCGCAAAGACTGATGCATGAAGCAGACTGTCGTTACTTTCAGACGTATCTTCATCCGCGCACTCAGCCCAACACTTGTAGTGCCAAGAAAGTTGACCACCACAAGCGGCTACCACAGAGCTCGTGCAGATAAGTTCCTTCTAACCTACAAAAGGGGTATTAGGTCACGGGCTCACGACGGGCTCACCAGTGACGTTACAGTATGTTTTTATCCATGGTGTGGTATGCCACACAGCAGTGCCTCCCAAAAAGATGGAATGAGTCTCCGTAGTAGAAGGCACCAACTGCTGGAACACTGATTGTCGATTTGATTGATCCGATGTTTTCAATCAATCAATTTATTAGATGTAAACCGTGTATCATAGGCACAATGGTTACAGCTGCTACAGTCCCGATCACTTGAAAGTTGGAGTGTGGGATATACAGCCAAGCCTTGGAGGCGATGGCATGTTTGCTTAGTTCCAGAACTAGGTAGGTCATTGAAGGCGATAGCCTTGATGCATGAGCGCCATTGACTGCTCGATTGTGCCATTTCCACCATTGATGAGTTGAGTACACGGGTCCCCATCCAGGGAGGCGGTAGTTGCCGACCCGACTAAGTTTACTGGTTAGTGTTTTCGTACTTCGTAGCCAAGGCATACACTGTCCACCTCTCGGTCGCTTTCACTCGGCACAGGGCTGGGCGAAAAGAGCTTTACGGTTACACGGTCCTCTGGCATGCGAAGTGCACGTCCTAACCAGCGTAACCTATGAAGCGTGAGTAGTTCATCTGTCGCAGAAGAGTTCCTTCTTCCTAGTGCATCTTAGCATTCCGAATCCGGTATTCCCACCAGACCCAACCAACGCTTCGGAGACACCGATGGTCAGAGGTTAGGGACAAGGTCCCCGAACAAACCCCTACATCCTCCCACTGCCTCGTGGGTCAGACTTTTGAGTCAGAGTCTCAAGGTGGGGTACTTCAACAGAAACTCTCTCCCTCGGTTTGGGCAATTGGGAAGTATCATTTACCCGCGCAGTTCTGTGTCCACCGGTGTCCCTCCCCACCACACAAGCAGACGTTGCTGGGTCATCTGACCGTCAGTCATCTATCTGACCGATGGGCCTTATGCTTCCCGCTGCCTATTAACAATAAACAAAATAACACCTTGCTAAATCCACGAGATTTTTCCTATTTAGAGGGGCTTTTAACATCCGTACTATATGTAAAATTGGCAAACAGGCAATGCTTGATGAGACCTTATAATCTCTTTAGATGGATGCATGCTGTGTCTCCGACACACCCATACAAGACTCAATGGTGAATATGCATCTCAGAACGCCAAGGACGAATTCGGCTCTTCCACATTTCTCCCTCCGTGTGTCCGCTGATCCAGAAGCGATGCTAGCGAGCGCGTGGTTGAAGGATGGCAAAATGTGAAAGAAGTTATGCTAGCGGCATTCAGCGCTATCTGTCCTAACTCTCCGATACAATCAAATGACCACTGGATATCGTCAAAATCGCTAGTCATGATTGATGCCAGGAAATCCATTCAGGCAGGCAACGAGTACGACGGCGCACGCAAATCCCTCAAACGCCAAATAGTGAATAGCCTGAGGAAAGACCGAGAGCTCTGGTGGACACCGAAAGCTCCGGAGATGGAGAAGACTTTTGCTACCGGAAACAGACGCGTCCTTGACTTAAAAGCTGACTGTGACTCTGTGGACCATCAGACAATATGGCAGTGTCTGTGGAACAAAGGTGTCCCCCGTAAATTCTTGACCCTCCTTAAGGCGCTGTACGCAATCTCCCGTGTACGCGTGGAGGTCTACGGGAAGCTCTCACCTTAGTTCACTACATCGAATGGTGTCACGCAAGGCTATCCTGTTTCACCTTTCCTCTTCAACTTCGTCACTGATACGATTACGGAAGACTCACTATCAGCCTCTAATGCCTGCGGGATCGAAATGCTACCGGGACGTTCGCTCACAGCTATCGAGTACGCAGACGACACAGGTCTTCTCGGAACTGATGACGGGGAAATGCAAACAATATTAAATAATCTAAATAATTCTGCCTGACGGTTTGGGATGCGCTTCAAAACTACAAAGTGTAAAGTGCTACTGCAAGACCGGGTGGGCTCGAATCCTAGCCTCATGCTTGTGGATGAACCGCTTGAGGTAGTAGACAAGTTTGTCTACCTGGGCAGCTGTATCGGTCCCGCTGGTCTCGCGAAAGATAATATTTTCATCCGGATTGGGAAGGCAAGAGCAGCTTTTGTGAACCTGCGTCACCTGTGGCATGGCGTGACATCAGCTTATCCGTCAAGGGTCGAGTTTACAATCCTGCGCTGCGCCCCATATTACTACACGGATCAGAAACCTGGCCGCTGCGCGCCGAGGACGTCAAAAGACTTTCAGTGTTTGACCATCGATGTTTTCGGAGCATTGCCCGAGTCTGGTGGGAACACCGGATAAGCAATGCTGAAGTACGTCGAATGGTATTCAGGAGAAATAACTCATCCACGATAAATGAAATGATCACACTGCATAGGTTGCGCTGGCTTGGCTACGTGCTGCGTATGTCAGTCGACCGACTTCCTCGAAGGGTTCTTTTCGCACAACCACGTGAAGGGTGGAAACGTGCCAGAGGCAGTCAAACAATGACTTGGCAGCGAAGTATAAAAGCCATTACCAGCAAACTCAGCTGCGCTGGTCATTGCCGTCTCCCTGAATGGGAACCCATAGACGGAACACATCAATAATTAGAGACACTGTCAGAAACGGTCCAGTCGCGCCCTCAATGGAGCTCGTGCATCCAGGCTATTGTCTTCAATGCATAGCTCTCCTTCCAATCCCCCAATGAAAAGTCCACTGACAACCGTGTATTTACGCATCAATCATATGAGCTACGCGTTTGTTTTCTGTTAGAAAAAATTAAGAAGGTGACTTTTTGCGATAGGATCAAAAGCGGGTACGTGTGCAAAACGGGCTGAGAGCCGTGGGCATACATTATCTCTAGAGTTTTCCTCAAAAAGGCTGTAAATATGTATTTTTTAATGGAATGTAGCAACTGGTGAATGATATTAATCACCTGGATAAAAGTCCTAGGTTTGTTCTGTAGTGAGTGCCAAAAATGAGTGCTAACCAAAAAATGCTGTCCACTTCAACAAAGCCAATGTAAGCTGTGTGCAAACCTTTACCGGTACTATCCGGGTTGAAGGGAATAAAGGGTGAATACAGTGTTGAACCGATATAAGGTTCCAACAGGTGATCTGATAAAGACCAAACGTTTCGCCTCAACAGTTTTTCTACACGATTTGAGCAGCGAAGTTCCACTGACAGCTAAGACTTTAGAATTCAACATTGCATAAAAAAGAGCTTGTGGAGTTAGGTTCATCGCCTATGCGCAATCAACGCCCAGTCGTTAATGATTACACCTAGAGCTCGGAGTTGGAAATCGCTGTACTGAGAACAACTGGATCACGTGCTTCAGACTACTGACCAGGTGTTCTACTAAACGTCCGTCTGTCTTGCTATTGTACAAGTACTCGAAGCTTATAAAGAGAATCTGTACTAGAAGAGAAATGAGAGTGAGAAAAAACCAGTTTTGTGTGGTAGAAATTAGGATACAGATGGTATAAAAATGTGATAATCATGTATCTAGTTTTGTAGGCCACCTTCAAATTTGCAAAAAAAAAATGTATGCCTCCGACTGTACTGTTGATGTCAATGAAACGCTATGGAAAATCAAACGCAGGGAAGATTTTTCCAAAAGAAGTTATCTCGTACAATATCATTTGGGTCATAAATTCTCTTCGCTCTGTAGAACAGGTCATTTTACCAACCCACAGTTATGAGCCGTCTTCTCAAGGACTACAAGTACCATACAGTAACCGCCTCCATGCATGTAGTAACAAAGGCTATGTTGTGTACCTCGTGTGTCAAACAACTTCTTTAGTGAAACAATAATGGAACACGTAGTAGGACCAGCACATCTACCGCAACTCCCACTCAGAAATTACCATCGGCAAAGGTGGAGCTTACTGGGACCCAGGACAACGCGTACCTCAGGCTAGCGTCTCGTTCTGGATAGGCATGTCAAAACAGTTATCTGGCTCAAACGGGTTCAGTACCCCACCTTTGAAACAACAAAAATTATGCTTATTTCGGGCTGGTAACGACTTAGATTGGAAGAACAGTTGTGCGAATGTTTACGAAGTCCAGCTGTTTTCAGTGGTCATGTAAACACACATTTGTGGAAGATTTAGCAAAAAAGGGACGCCACCAACGGTATGGGAAATTAAACATTCATGTGATAATCGGCTGATAGGATGGCAATAAAAAAAGAAATCGTTTAAAGGCTCACCTGTACACATATGGCCCAACCTCTTGTAGATGAGGCCGAGCGCCGGCGAGAACCTCGTTCGGATTGGTCAAATTTAGCAGGTAAACACTAAAGTAGATTGGCACTGTAGGGACTAGCCAGCTTTCGTACACCGGTGAATTGGGGGAGATGGCAAGTTTCTGAAAGACAAAACAGGCAACGGAAATGCGGTTAGTACTGAGGTGGGGAAATGGATAAAAATTACATGTCGTACCTCCCAACTACGAACCGACTACAGAAACTGCGTCGGGAGCCTACAACAGGACAAACATATTCGAATCCAACATATTGCCGCGAGAGTAGGCGCTTGCGTAGCCTGTCACCAAAAAATATCACCTACTTCGTCTGAGAACTTTACTCACTCATGTTACTCACCCAATTAGTAGAAAAAGCACTAGTACCGAAAGCTTTCCCATTCATAACAATTATTCTTTCTCTCACCGCCGCCCTGCATAGCCTGCAACTCATTTTTTCAGTCAGCACACAGATGTTGACGGCTCAACATCGGCCACGAGACAGTCGACGTATTTGTATCTGTGCGGCTCGTGATTGTAAAGAAAGGTAAGATGTCGCCCAAACACCCAAACTTACACAGGAGGACGGTTAATCTCCCGACTAAGGTCTGCAAATACGGCTTTCAGGGCGAGCATACGCGGGCAAGACAAAGTGGCGGAAACAGCACCACAAACGGCTTTGAGCTGAAATATTCGTGGAAATTTTTGGCACTTGATGAAAACAACTAATGTGACGATTACTTTGCAACATATAGCATCGTTATGTGAGGTCGATTTCAAAGGTTGTCTAGGTTGAACCGCCATCCCATTGTGGTGTGTACGGAACGACAACCGAAAAATACACCGGCAAAGAAATAACGAAAAACTACCCAACTACAAGTACCATTAGAATAAATTTCGGCGTGTGGTGGCTGATGCTGGGAGGTTGTGGTAGGATAGGAAGAAACAATCCCTGGGAAACTACCGGACAGAACATCCTTTGTAAAAATAATCGTTTATGTGGTGGACTTCGCTCGCTGCAGCGCACTCCATCATCAGCCTGGAGTTTTATTTCGGTGATCTGTTTGCTTCGTTTACCTGTTCGCCGAGCCAGCTCACTTGGTTATGAAAATTTCAACTCCAAGCGAGATAACACTATCGGTAGACTGTTGGAGGGGGTATGTATTCTGATTCCCGTCATTTGCATCATCCCACATGAGTCCGACTACATCAGTTCAACGAACTTCGGTCGTTGTTGTGTTCATTGAGAAACACAGCAGTGTGCGTATGCACATACTATTGCATGTGTATGTAAATTTGTAGGTAAGCTTCATCATTCTGATGGAGTAAAAAACAGCTATTGGCAGGACCGGTTGATAACAGCTACTCAAGAAGGATGGACGCTGTAATTCGGTGCTTGTCTGTGAATTTGAATGCATACCATTAAAACACCAAGGGTTATGTTTTTAAG
Organism: Opisthorchis felineus; assembly: GCA_004794785.1. Taxonomy (NCBI): domain Eukaryota; kingdom Metazoa; phylum Platyhelminthes; class Trematoda; order Opisthorchiida; family Opisthorchiidae; genus Opisthorchis; species Opisthorchis felineus. The sequence goes on from SJOL01007370.1 coordinate 598,597, forward strand.
TGAAGAGAGATAAGTGTAGACAGAGACTGGGGCGGTCAACAACGGTCATTAGGGGGAAGTAATCTGTAAGAAAAATATTGCTCATCTTAGATATGTGGACAGACATCCATAAGAGACACCAGAGCTTTGGAGATATTCTGGCGATTGCGCTGCAGTGGGGAGAGATGCACGGCCTACGGACTGAGATGGCGTTCAGTCTCGAAAAGCAGATAAAGACAAGTGAAGACATGAACAGGTGACCTGAATGTAGAACAAAATCGTGATGAACCATGCAATGCGTCCCGCATTCAGAGAGAATTTCTTTAAGCTGTTGCCTTCTTACCTGGGCGAGTAATGCGAGAAACAGGCGGTCGAAAATGAGCACCAAAATAAGCGTGAACAAGGCAATCACGATGAACAAAGCCGCGGCCACTATGAGGGTGATCCGTAGCGGTTTGGATCTAATGGTCATGATATGACAGTATGGAGTTGTTCAAATGGTTTGGAACACGCCGGGCAGAACCAATGGCCGATTGACAGATATGGGGAGAAAAGACTTTGGTCGGAAAGACGCTGAACTTCGGGCAAACCGCCAGATGCCCGAAATGCGCTCCGGCGCGTTCAGCTAAAATGTAGAACAAAAGTTATACTCCGACACAAAACCAGTTCGTTCCGAGGAAAATCGAGGTGGGTGACATACCATATATTCCCTGATCGTCCACTAAATGAACCGGAAAATGGTCCATGTACTACTGGGAAGCACACCGCCCATCTAGAAGTATCTAGTTGGATTACACAAGCTGATGTGGCCTAGATTATTCTACGCTAAAATTTCAGTATTAAACCCCTCAAATTGTGTAAGCAGTTCATTCAAAAATTAAGTGTTTTCGTGTGACAGTAATTCATACTGGATAGAGAGAATAACGGCCAATGGCAGAATCCCACAGAGTCTACCATGTAGATTCCCCAGCATAACTCGTAGCATCCATTTGTCATTGGGTGTCATGGAAGGGAGACGAATGCATGACACTCATATACACTGGTGGGAATTCGCAGACATTGCTCATGAATGAACTAAAGGAACCTGGCAAAGGGTCTCAACTATTAAGCCAAAATCATTAAGTCGACACACCAGGATCCGTCACGAGACTCGACAGATGATCAGTTGACTTTTATCCGGTCCCCGAGCTTCGCAACTGGCTTGTAAACATTTGTTCAACAATCGGGGGTTACAATGACTTGTTCAACCAACAAAAATTCGAACTATCACCTTTCCACTACATTGCTGGGTGTGTATCTCTAACCCAGCAACGGAAAGGCATGAAGGTTTGTTGCTACTATAAAAAAAAGACAAACAATCGAGACCTTATCTGTTTATTCTGACGTTTGCGCCAAAGGAAGGCGCTGATAGCTCCCGTGATGATAAAATCAAGAAACCAATCAGTCACATTGGTCGAGTAGAAACTCAGTGGAAAAGGAAATTAGAACAAAAATCGATCCCCGACAGCTTTGGGAAGAGGTATGAAAGAAACGTACCAGCCAATGCTGTGTTAACGTCATCGTCGAAGTTCAGGATCGGAAAGGGTCTGATAGGAATACACCCACGTAGCTGATCACAAAGAAAAGTAATGTAGGACGAGAATATAAAAACGGGGTCAATGCAAGGGTCATGACAACAGTGCATCAAAAAGGGCAAGGCAGGTGCCCGGGATAAACCAGAAAAACTCTCGGAGTGATGAATGAGGCCGGTAACAGTGCAAATTTGGCAAGGGCAAATCAACTAACTCTGACCGTTTGTCCGTGGATCAGATAAGCAAACGTCTTCATAGTAATCTAGTTCAAAAGAGGAGAAATCGTCCTGGTGTACAACAAAATGATGATGATGATGATGATAATGACGATTCATATGATGGAAACGAGGGGGAATAAGAGAGAAAAAGTGATGCTACCGTGGTTCTCTCTATACACAGACACGGGAAAGGAAAGCCCATGGGCGAAAGTAGCAACAACGAGAAAAACCGGGTTATGTTGGTGGGAGTGTGTGTCGCGGCGATGATCATGGAATGCAACGCCGGACAAACAACAGACTGGTACCTCGCCTCGTTAGTTTCATTTGGATGTCGTTGTTTGATCGGGTTTCCTTCCAATCATACGTACACTCCCCACGCACTCAAAGTCAGTCGTCCCCAGGATGCACAGGACAAACCGGTCTTCGTTTGAACCAGGAATCAATGCATCTGTTAACCAAATGATATAACAACTGTGAGTTTATACTGATACCAAGTTGATACACTTTCAAAGAAGATACCGAGTGTTTTCAACTTTCCACTCGAATAAATCAGGCGTTTCCGGATGAGAAAGTCAACATTAGAATGGATGCACAAGTATGTAGGCAAAATCTTGCGATCGGGCCCTTACACCATTAAGCTAGAGCTTTGTCCGTGAGTTAGGCATGAAAACTCCCACATCACAATCGATGGGTCTGTGTGGCCCACGGTCGGCGATCAGATTATGCAAGACTCGATTCGTGTTGATCAAAACGCAAAAACATACGTCCAGTTTGTTTTGTAAGCTAACATTGACGGACTGGTGAGTGTCGGTCACTAGTAGATGCTTACTCTTAGTAGGTAACGGGATAATGGTGGTTAGAAAACATTTAAGGTAAAAGATACGACTGTCAGCTGATTCGATAAACTTAGTAATAACGAAGATTGAGTTAAGATTTCAGGTTCCAACCTGCCGATGATATTGTAACTTTAGAGGTATTCTTGTGTAGCGCGATACCGTATTGGACAGTTGGACTTCCTTTGACGTGGGCATATACGTCCGTAACCACAGAAATGCAGTGAATAAAAGTGAACTCGCACACATAGATAAGAGTTCCATTCTCTGATCCGAAAAGGTCTCGAAAGAAGACTCGTTTATATCAATGAACTTTTGTGGCGAGAATATCGCACCGGCTGTTGGAAGCAACAAACGAAAGCATAACAAAGTCGATCACACATGGCGAAAGACAACTGATTCCAAGTGCACTTAAACTACAATTATTGGCACTGGCCACGAAACCCCCAAATAATTGCCCTAAAATCATATACTGAGTCCACCATATCACAGCCTGTGGCTCATTAGCAACAGTAGAAGCAATTCGATCAGCTGATACCAGGCTGTACTTACAATTTGTTGTTGTTCATATCTATTCAAAAATTCGAATCGTTCAGCTGTGACACCCTTTCGGTGCCTAGCTGCCATGCCACCTGAAGGAAGTACGAAGGCTGGGATACTGCCAGGTTGCCCAAGCATATACGTGGGAAGTCGAGATGAAGATGTCGGGTTCGAACCACGATCAGTATATTCGCGCTCTAACCACTGATTAATCTCGCCCCATAACAGGTATTGCGTACAGCCAGTGGTACAGACATTAAACATTGGTCCACGATAACAACATTAGACAGGAATCCTGAAAGGAATCATAGAATCCAATCCGATCAGTTGGATAGACGTTTCAACCAGCATATCCTACTCGCTGTCTTTTGAAGGAAAGTGAGGGCATGATAATCTTGGCAACAGGCTACTAGCCATTGCGTATGGAAATCACTCAAAAGTGGACATGTTTTCCAGCTGGAATGGACCATTTACGGTTTGAATGCGTTCAAAATGGCTCAGTCGTTAAGATGTGCACTCAGGACAGGGTACAGACCCCGACTGCGCCTTCCGACACCCAGTCTATCTTGGAGGTGTACAACATACTGTAGCCAGAACTGTACGTTTTCCAAGGGCGTTCCACCGAATGTATGCGTAACTCTAGTGATACGTATGACCGATTTCTAGTTAACTTCTAGTAGTTGTCACCACTTTCTCAGGATTAACTCAGCCGACGGACTAGACACTGGGAATTCGGTATTTATATACCAACTGACGCGAAAAAAAAACACTGAAAAATCCAAGGCAGGAAACAGTGGAAGTGTTAGCATTCAATCAGTGATTGAAACCAAATATTTGAGCAGTAGACCAAAGAAAATTAATCCAGCATGTAAACGCTTTTGAAACTGGAATGCATATAGCTTAAAGCATCACGGATTTGGGATCATAGGAGTGCGGGAGGACGGACGTACTTTTTGTGGTACACGCACAGGCATTGTAGCCGCGCGATCAAGTCACCCTCAGCCAAATCCTCCAAACAGATTGCACACTCCCCCGTGTTTTGTGTGAGACGGTCCACTGTGAGGAGAAGAGAAAGGGGATAAATCACACATGAGGTTCAGAATGCAAATATAGGCGCTCAGCTGATAACCAACAGGGGAAAAGATCACAGTGAAGAACGTTCCGTTTCAGCTTTGTTGGAACCTTTATTGTTGGCACGGACAAATTATGCTATACACTCACAAAATCTCAGCTGCCGCTCATTGAATGTGGAACACGCGGACTACAAATTCAGCTTGATCAGGTTCTCATGCTTCCTTCGGATGGCATGGATGCTAGGCACCGAAAAGGTGTTACAGCTGAACGATTATTTATTAGTACTAATTCAAATGTGAAAAGCCTAACACTGTGTTGAAGAATGTAAGCAAGTCGCAAGCAAGGTCCTCGTTGAATGATTACAAAAGTGTCATCAACGTACTTCCACCAGATAAGTGGTGGACATTCAGATAATTATTCAATCATACACCCCAAAAATTCCAGAAAAGTGTTCTCTAAGGGTCCAAGCAAGTTTTCTATGATTCCCCACAGTAACCTGATACCAACCCGCATTTGTTATTTTGGAAGACAGTCGAATGAGGAAAACAGCTATCATTGACTTTGTGTGTAGATTCCTATTTTTACCACGCATGAGTTTGAACGATGACAAGGCTGCCGCACGACAAGCCCAATAATAAGGAGTGACGCTCGACAAATACACTCAGTTGCGTAGCAAATCGGTTTTCACCAGAGACTCGAATGAATCTCTCGTTTATGATCTTCTTAAGCAACTGATTGTGCTGCACCAGGCCGCCTCATGTTTCAGTTCGCACGATATTCGAGATATCGCGATACATGTATAGACGTAATACACTAGTCATAAGGTTGCTGAAAATCCTTCGACAGCCCACGACCGGTTTCGCCCTTCTTGGGGCTCATCAGGTAGTTTCCTTTATGAAAAAAAGATACTCCGATATCTCGAATATCGTACCAACTGAAACATTAGGCGGCCTTTGTGAAGCACATTCAGTTGAAGAATATCGTAAACGAGAGGTTCACTTGAGTGTCCTGTGGAAACCCAGCTGATATGCAAATGAGTGTATTTGTCGAAATCTGTCCAATTTGGGTTCAAGTAGAACATAAGGTTGTCTGAAACTTGGGGACTGCGCCTACTTGATGAGCTCCGTGAAGGGTGAAACCGGTCGTGGGCTGTCGAACAGTTTCCAGCAACCTTGTGAGTAGTTTGCTTTATGAGAAAGGAGTGATGCTCTTTTTCTGAGGGCCCCTAGTGTAATGGGTATCCAATGTTTATGCGAGTACCACACCTTTGATTAGAAAAGAGCGTCTGAAACCCTCATTCATTCGAGGACATATCTTGATGGTACTGATGCCATTTTGGCATGCGTTTTGCAGATTCTGGTGCACTGCATTCATATCATCATTAGTTATGAGAACGCTCTTCGACCAGCGCATGACATCTGCTGTGATGCACACTTGGCATATGCGCGTACATTCCACGTTCCTGTTTACATGGTGGTGTGCGCTCTGTGGCTAGTGACAGCGCCAAATGTGCTTGTTTTATGCACACCTTTCTGAGCCTGTTATGTACCTACCGGCGTCTTAAGAGACTGTAACGGGGTACGTAAGGAAGACAACTTATTATTTCCGTAGTGAATTTCTTCATGTCCTCACAACTGCAAATTCGTTCACGGCCTGACAAGCTTTTATAACCGTTGATTATGTATTCCTAGTTCGACCAAACGGGACAATCAAAACGGTTCAGGTCAACGAAGGTGGATTCTATCAATGACCTCAAGATAGTTCAGTGGTAAGTGCGCACACTTACTGAACGGAAGGAATCACAAAGGATAAAAGAAACAATTTTGGACTGGTATCTATCGACCACATCGATGATGGACTTGATTCCGAAGCTTTCATCGACCCTAAGTAGACTTCGCCGTCGGCTTACGTTGCAAAGCTGGTTGAACCAACTAAACGGCTTGGAAACACTTTTAGTTAGCGGAGTTGCTAGGCCCTTTAGGGCTAGGGCTCATGAGTTCACCAAAGCGACTCGAGTGTCACCACATCTGCGAGCTACACTGGACGGTGTGAAAACGACAGTTGAGCGTGCACATGGAAGGCAAGAGGGAAGCGCAACCAATGCGCAGCAATGAATTGCATTATCGGAGTCTATAAGCACGTTAAAAATGACCACGTCTCTGTGCACGACCCAGCATGGTCGCAGTATTTCGGTTTGGAACATCTATTCATTGACACCAATACTACCGAACCTTAATGGCTATGGAAAAGGCGAAGAAACACCAGCAGTTAGCGCCTACATCAGCATGCAATGCGTGACTGAAAATATACCCAGTATACAGCCTTGAATGCACATTTGCGACAAGCCTGGTGAAAAGACTGCACGAATAATCTGGGATTGTCCACCTTCCACTGGTAGAATGTTTCACAGCTGACTATGAGAATATAAGGTTTGCTCATGTAGACCTTAAGTAGTTTCATCAAACGGTTCAAAATGTACCATTCGGTCTGCAACAAAACTGTGGTACTTCGAGAACAACTCAACTGCTCCATCTGCACACGACTCAAGGAAAGTTAGGTGGTTTTTAAACTGTCAGAATTATACCCATGCTTCAGAAGCAGTAATCTAGTGAGTTCCGTGTGTGGGAACTTTTGAACATCTTGCAATGCAGTGGAACAATTGTTGTGTTATTTCGGAGTAGTATTTTTTTAGCTATTCCTACAGATTTCTGTTGATTGTTATTGGGGCGCATTATTTCCTGAGGGAAATCCTCACAATAGAGTGAGGCCTTACAGTGGATTACAAGGCGTGATACCGATATTCTGGAATTTGATTACAAACTAGCCTAGTCTGTGGAGCTGTTACTACGCTTTTGAACTGAGTTTATCGCATCTTAAAAACGGAAGCTAACGTATTATTCAATTCTAATAATTCATTCATGATATATTTGAATAATTAGGTGCACGGGACAAAAAGTGAGGAGAAAAACAACGTATTTCCGAACATTTCAGAATGATCTGACGACCTCTGAAAACGCGTTTGCGTTTGTAAAGGCACAGACATGTCCACAGAACCCCAATGTGCTCGTTCATGCCTCATAGAGAACAAAGTTTGATGAGTAATCTCAATCGAGTGTGAAGGGCTCAATAAACAGGATTGATAAACTGTTCAAGCGTAGAATTTTCAGAATGAACTTGTGTCGGATTTGAACGAGTTAACGATTGATTTATACGGGAAATAGGCAAGAACGGCATCCAATTCCACTAGTGATCACCAAAAGACAATACCTCTTAACCCCTGTATTGTGACGGATCAAACTCTCGGTAACTCACCGTTATACGTGGCACGGACGGCTGAAACACAGAGGGTATGGAAAAATTCATGGTCAGTCTGTGATCCACTTGACTATCCAGGAGTTTAGTAAGCAATGCGTCTGGACAAGTGATAAGGGTCAAAAGGACAGAGGAATGAATCCATGGCAGACGTCAGCCACGCTGTCCTATCTTTATTGACACCAAACCAGCCAATCACAGACGGGTTTGACCGACAACCAATCCAAATCGCGCTCATAAAGGTGTAAGTGTGACAGACAGACGCCGCGGTAACTGTTGCGGTAGCGTCTAACCTGCGCATCCCGAACAGTTGGGACATTCGAATGCTGTCAATCGTGAACATGAAGGGTACCTACCATATTCACACAATAAAAGCGAATGAAGATCGGTTAGCTTTGTTCCATCTGCTTTCCACAGTCTGAATGAGTTCAAGATGCAAAATTGGTGTCCCAAATATAATCACTCCAGGAAAGGGAATAACTTCATCATAAAACCAAGATTCCACAAAAAAGCATTCATTTCGAGAATCGATCAAGTGCGTCAAAAGTGTTCTCGTTACGAGCTATATAAATCGATTAGGAATGCGCACGAGTTCACCCGGTCATCAATCCCATCGTCAGACTACGGATCGGGCAGCTCTGGTTCACGTATCGCAGCTGTGTGCAAATAATGCGATTTTTATATCATTCTAGTTGCTTCTGATATTGAATCTTAGTTGGATTAGTTCTCAACACACCATGCCAAGACAGTTGCCTCAGAAAAGGTTTGGAAAACAGTTGGTACATCCCCAAAGTTTTCTCAAGTGATCACCTCTCGATCGCTTCCAAACGTTTTCCAATTGACTGACTTAAAGACAATATTGATTGGCACACACAAATGTCCATATACGAAGCAAGGTTGATCCAACTTCAGAGACTACACCCACCTGAGGAGCCCGAAAAAGGGGTGAGCCGATAGTGGGCAGGTCAAGGGTTTTTATCGCATCCACGTTGTGCCATTCACAAACCCGACCAATGATGTTCACCACCCATCCCATGAAACGCAAGGGAGATGTCATGATCGGAAATAGTCAGCAGCGAAAGTGAGCTCCAAGCTGGGACGAAATGACTAATAGGTAGACACCCCGGTATTTACGCATCCATTAGATCAGCTATCGCCTCCAACACGCAGTCATCTACCCCACCATCCTAAACCATCGGCGAACGAAACCACTGTCCGGCGAGTACGCGGTTTTTTAGAACTGATGATGAGGATGATGTATAGGTAGATACCTAGAGCGCATGCATTCTACGTCCGTATCATTGTTGACAGGAAAAAATAGCGTAGCACACAACCATCTCAGGACTATACAGGCATCCCACTCTAGAAAAACGCTAGGCTGTGAAGTTGAGAATCAAATAAGGTAGGAAAGGTGTCTTATTTTGACACAGCACAAGCAAGCCTGTGAGCCCACCTTTCCCGGTATGCACTGGGACAATATAAATAGGAGTGTGTGGAACCATTAGCGACTCGCGTGAAATTATTGGCTGTTGTTCAACAGTCAATCTAGGTAAAAACTACCCATAAGAACTATGAGGATCTATAACTTACGTAGCGGCCTTGGAAACCATTCCGATTGCATTTTTCACCAAAGGATCAGACGACTGAATGGTAAAGATGTTGGTCCCACTCTAATCACTTGCACGTGTTGTTTAGTACACAGAGGTGCAAAGATATACTGTTAGAATTTTATTCGCTCATTTATTTCCGTCAACCTGAATTTAGCATGGAAAACAGCACTTCTAGGTAGACAGCGACTTGGCAAACCAACCGTTGAATTTGATGAAACTCGGCATGTGGTATGACTCAATGCGTATCTGCTGTGATCCTTATTCCGAATGCACACACACACACACACACACACACACACACACACACGGGTATGATTGTGAGGAACCATAAACACCATCAGCCTGCAGTGTTGTCTGGCACAAGCGTTTCTTGAGATATCATTTGAGGGACATAAAACTTGGGGCAGCTTTCAGCATTCGCCCGAAACATACTCTTCTCCTTCGAAAAAGAGGACGAGCTTTTATGTGTACTTCTGATTCAAATGGTTCTAGCTGGGAGCCACCGTAACACCAGGAATCTGAAGACATTCCAGGTTACGCCCATTCCCGCATCAATAAAAAACAAATGTGGAAGGAATTATCACTACTTTCCGGAGAGCTTTCAGAGGGCTCTTCAGTCCTTGTCTAACGCTCACAAGTCTAGGAACAAGCGAACAACAACAAAATGCATTTTGTCCACCGACTTATAGGGAACTTCCGATTTGGAAAGGGAGTGACTTCTTACCAGATCTGCTTCGAGTCATGAATAATACTTTCCTTGAAATGATTTGTGATTTATGTGATGTAAATACCTGGGTTCTATTAACCAAAGCAGGTTTATTCCACATGCCATCCCTGGTCTTGTCAACCATTACCTCCATTCTTATGAAATCAGTGGGAACATACAACTATGCCCGTACTTGGCATCCTTATTGTCGGAGAAAATCACTTTCAATTTGAAGAGAATTTAGTTATCGAAAACGGATACACCTATACTGGGCTCGTGCGTTCTACGTCAACTTCCAGTGGCGTTCACGTTGGGTTTTTTCTTCATAAAAAATGTCCCTGGTTTGAAGTACTTATCGATTGCCAGTCTGTGTTCAGAATTTCAAACAAGCGTAAACAAGAGATTCAGTTGAGTCTCCCGTGAAAACTAAATTGATATGCAAATGAGTGTATCTGTCGGAAACCAACATGTACACTCATCTGCATACCAATTTGGTTTTGACAGGATACTCATCTGGAACCCAGCTGAATCTCTAGTTTATCACACGCAAATCAACCTTCCTCAGGTAAGAGCAGAATCTTCAGAACACGGACCATTCGAAGACGAAACTTTCATCTCGTTTTTAAATAATCTGTAGTAAATGCTACTCAGAAATACTCGGCGTATTAACCCGAATGTCAAAACAGCGTGTGAAAAAAAGTTCATTCGAACGAATTTGTTCGACCCGAGCACCAAATCCAGGCCAAGTGTATAAAAATCCATTTCCGCCCTAAAGAAAAGAGTACATATGCTGAATCTGAATCAGCGACATACACGGAACCTTATCCTTACGCGATCGGGGATCGTTTACGAACTTGCTACAGTAAATTTAGTCGCTCTGTTGGGAGACAATGTGATAACAGTTAATCTAAGAGATTGTGAAAAGCTACGAAACTGTATTAGGTTCAGATCTGATAGTTGGTTGCGGGCCATACGACTCTACATACTACTACATATTACATACGACAATACAAGTGTCGCAAATCCCAAAGGGGAAATGCATTGAGATCTTTTTCTCTGCTTCCCATCATTCTACACATCCCTCTACACGCCAGTTTCCACTTTGCACAATATAGTTACCGACAAACAGCAATTATAAAACAGCTGGAAATGTTTCTAAACGTGTATAGGTGCGCCTTGAATTCATCCCACTTGTGCAGAACCAGAAAAAAAACAGTGAAAGCGAAAGCCACAATTAGAAAGCGTACAAACAGAAGCCAAAAGATGTATACTACGGGCATTTTGGTGACGACATGATAATCCAGTATCTTGGCACCCTTTGAAACCAAAAAGGCAAGCACTCCTAAGCTGGATCACAACCATCAATAACGAATAATCGAATAGTTAAACAGAGGAGGAGGACCGAGAACCCGCACAAACTTGAGAACATTCATTCTGCAAAGCCAGTACAGCGATGCCCTCACTGTTCCACAACAAGGTTTTTTTATAAGTTTCCTGTCGATCACCGGAATTCCCCTAGAGTCTACGATTTTCCCCCCTGAGGAACAGTTCCTGCGGAAGGAAGGTCACAAACCAGCCTATTGCAACTCAGTGCTGGCGGTACCCATTTTGCACCGCCTGTCAACGAATAAAATCAGCAGTGGACACGGTAAGTAACCAGAACTCCTAAACCCGAAAAGTCTTGGGCACGAACCCACGCAACCTTGAGCAGGCATCGTAATAGATCCTGGCACCATCGCTGACGTCCTGTGGAGGGGTACGGGTGGGCACATTCGAATGAATGAACGATGCACTCTGTCGCTTGGAATGCGACTATCACCATCGGAAGAATTTCGACCCATAAAAGGCCGTTGTGAAACGCTGTGGCGAAAATTGCGAACCGAGTGGCACAGCGACACTTATGAAAGGAAGGTAGTGGACAACGAAACAACGTGCTCTTCAGCGGTAAAAATAGGCTTACTGCTTGTGATATGGATACCTGGGATTCCTACTGGCATCATCTGACGAAGAACGATGCAGGTGTGGGTCAAACGTCATGCGACAAGCCCTGGTTGTGATGAGTTGGTTATTCTGGGGGAGAGGTAAGATACAACCGCCATCATTAACCTGGAACGATCCACACTGCCGTTGACACCTTTCAGTTTATTAATAACGCAGTCGCCCAACAGTCCTTTATATAACCCAAGAATATAACGTAACCGCGAACAGTATTTCGTACGTAGCAAGTCGAGAATGGAACCGTGTTAGTTTGGCGTTGGTACGAAGAGTACCAGGCAACACGAAAACATAGTATTAATATGTAACTCTACCACGGAAGAATGCGCTATGTCCATCCACAAGGGGGTCCGGAATACATTCCGTACCTAAAATCAGTCAAAAGTAGGCCCCAGGGAATGATTGGTGAAACCTATGAGCAACGGATCACATCAGAGCGCTATGAGCTGAATGTTTACCCGATTTTGTCACGACTGTTTACCATGAGGCTTTGTACACACTAAATGGGCGAGTTTTTGTTGAAGTGTTCTAGTTTGCCTCCACATAAGTTTCGTTACTAAATCTGGTCATAGAATCTCGTATTCATGACTGAAAACCGAGGCATTCAAACAAAATTCATTACATGGTGCACGTACATGCACAAACATACACAGAAGACCGACGAGCGAACTCCATAGGCTTTGTTCAAAACACATAGATCAGCCAGTTGGATATTGACACAAAGGTTTGACGACTGGTGTGGAAAGGCAATCGATACCACCTCAGTGGCGTGATCATGCGTCCAAGGTCACGTCACGGACCGATGGACATCGAGACAGGCGAGTCAGTGGACAGGATAAGCCTGGCACCCGCTCACACACGCACAATCAGACCAAAGAATGATAATGATGGCGGTTAGAAACCAACATTATGGCGGTTAAGATAAACGGTGTTTACCATCCTCAAATAACAACATTGCTATTCACGAAACTCAGCGAAAGAGAAGCTAGTTTATTTTCAATGCGGGTTGGGATACAACGTACGAAAATATCTTCACGGACGACAAGTCAGGCCGATAACAGAGAGTGTAAAAAAAGGCTTATGCCAAATCAGGAGCATATTAGTGAAGTTTCGGTAGACAGAAAAGACCCGAGCTACTGCATTTTGAGCTAATCACTTGCAATGCAATATGTAAAAACAAAGTTCTGAAATGTGATCGCGAGAAGCCAAAGGTACGAGGTTCTGTTCACATTTCATAACATGTATTCAAGTGGATTGCAGTTCAAAGTGATTTACGCATACCAAAATCCGAGTCTCATTCACCGTTATCCCTAGTGGATGATTGAAGATGAACATAGTCAATTATAATGATGCAACCTGGAGAATAATCGTCTATATCTTTCGTATTATAAAATATACCAACCAGGTTTTAAAGAACGTATTGACAAAAATCGTGTGATGGCTCGGCAGAAATATGAAGATGTCCCACCAGCAGCTTCAGAAAGCCTGAAAGGCATTACAAAAGTAAGATACTCTAAGGAGCATCACATCAAGCCAGCTTTAGACTGCTATCGGGAAGTTAACATTGTCTTGATATGAAAAATGTGTAGCCGATGAGTTCACAAACAAATCATGTAACTGACCTACGGCAACTTCGGATTATAACCTCTTATTTTACTACGCGGTGTTTTGACTTCAAACTTTTCACAAAACCCACGTAACTACTCGGCAGCAAATATAGACGGCTGGTTATAGAACAAGGACATGTGCCAGACATGATGAACGTTGTGCCCAATGGTTTTCACTCAGAGGATATTTACTTAAAATACGCAAGCCCGTTCTAAAAAGGTCAGTCTAATGAAGGAGCCCAGTTTCAAAAAAGTCCTTTGCTTTCCGGATATACGCTGTTTATCTTCAGTCATCTTTGCCGAAGTCCAGTCTTTAGGTTTCTCAAGAAATAATAGGAAAAGGTACAAGAATCCGAACTTCTCAAAACAACAGCAACAGGCACTACACGAAAAGGTTAGCAGTGTTACCAGTATGTTTTGTTCTCTGGCACGATACTTTCCAGCCCCCACACCAGCGATTACAAGCCACTGGCAAAACGGCTGCGTATGCATCGAGTATGACAAACTAAAAGAAATATTCTTCGGTTAGGCAGCAGGACTTCACAGTCAATTTAATGACAACCAAAGGCAACTGAAACCGACTAGGTAAACTTACGATTCCACCAAACTCAATGGTGGTTACGATTAGACAAGTGTTTGCTGGCCGGGTGGCTGAGGCATGGAGTAACCAAACGAGAAAACCTCAAATTGCACCACACTGGTCTTAGCTAAGCGTGAACCCCCAAGAACAAGGCTCGCTTAGGAGCGAACGAACCTTCCACATCGCACACTGCTTACCGTAGAAATCTATCTCACGAGAAACATCGCGGGAAGCGAACACTCCTCCGCAGCGAATAATCTGGAACTTACTGGCTGGTTATCAGCTCTTGTGAAGAACGCTGATCTCAGTGATATCATTTTAAACCGACAGGACTTCCAGGAATGAACTTGGCCACTGATGAACTATAACGAACTTTGGGCCGCAAACTAAGTCGACGCGTCTACAGCACACGTAGCTTGTCAGCGAGATAAACATCGTGGCCGAGACAAAAAAAGCAAGAAACTGAACCAAGCCACTGATCCAGTGAGCTACGGGGAGTAAAGGTGATGCATCGTGGGGTGATTGCATTACTGTGGATGGCCTAATATGAGATTACGCGGTGATCCTGGCGAGACGAGGTGGAACTAAATGACCACGGCGTGGTTGTCATGGCCGAAATAATGGCATATTGTGGTATGGCACAGTGCCATTGGTACGGACACTGCGAAACCACACAGTGTGTCATAGGGAATAAAGGTGATTGGTCTTGGAATAGTCCCAGTCCCGGTACAGATTAAGAAAGGCAAATTTTATGCGATACAAAATCAAAAGTAACCGACAGAAGGGGTGATTCGGGTGGGGTCCGAACTGTCGTTAGGAGGAAATTCGAAGTCCTTCTAGGAACTCCGGGTATGGTAGTCTCCATTAGGAGTCTAACATGAAAAGAAATCAAACGCCTGCAGATAAAAACGAAAGTGCATAACCACATCTTCGTATTAATCAGATCTTTCGCTCGGGTTAGCAACAGGATGTTTGACGGCTAAAAGTATTTTAGAAGCGCTGAGGAATTCAACTTATGAGTTTGTCCTGCTAGGCTCAACCATCATGTGCTGTCAATCCGATAAACACTTCACAGCTGGGCTTTTTTCGGTTGGGAATCATCTTCAGTTCGAATCTCCGAAACATCGAAGTAGGTCAAAAACCGTGTCCTTTGATAAAGGAACTGAAAGTTAGAGGCACTATGGGGGGCTGTGCGTTAGTGCGGACCCTGATCAATTCACCGGGCCAACATAGGGCTTGGATAGTCAGTTGCACTCTTGCATAATGTACCAAACTGGTTGCCAACGGGTGATCAGGATTGGGAAGGAGGAGAGCTTGTTGTCTACCAGAAGGTGGCCTCTCCTCGGGAGAGGCTGTATTGGGGTTATTGCACATTGTTGGGCTGATTTATCCAAAAGGACTCATCTTTCTGGCTGGGATCCATGTAATTTGTTTACAGGATAAGGCAAGTAACCGGCCCCATAGGAGACTATGCCTAGTCAAGGTTTGTTTGATGTTGTAAGGTCAGCGTATGCCGGGTGACGTTCGCAAATGGGGTTGATTCAATCCCACTGATGGTGTCTTACTTCGACGTCATGCACAGATACGTCCATGTCGTTGCTGTTCCAGTTTGTAGGTATCTTGTTCTTGATCCCTTCCAATAGGAACAAACGGCCAATTCAAAAAAATCCCCGCCAATTTGCCTTTTCCCACCCATTACTAAGGTATCTTTCCTTGTGGTTGTATGGCAATTAAACACCAGTATTTTTTGCTAGTGAAACAAAAATTAGGATTTCGGCACTAATTTTGATGCCAGTCTTGTTGCGACACAGGTTCTGAGTGGCAGCTGACTATAAGCTCCGATGGGTGAGCCACTTCCTGCTGGTTTGGGGAACCAGGTGTTCTAGACCGATTGTGGCGGTTTGATGAAAGGCGCACAGTATTTATACTACTCGCAAAACGCCAGTAGTATGAAACTGCAGCAACCGGTAACCACCAAGACAGCTGGGCTGATCAGACGAAGTTAAGTGCAAGCTAAGGCGGGTTGTTCGCCAAAAAGTGCATATGGGTCGTCAACAACTAGTATGCGCGTTTATATATGGGTTGTGCATTTGTAGAGATCTTTGATTGGGTATATAGTCCTGCTCTTTGCCATACCTCTTCAGGAAATTCAACCCAGCCAAGCTAGAAGTGTACATTTGATTATGCTTCTTCAGTCGATGACCTTTCCAATCCGTGTTGCTGTGCGTTCCTTCGCTGTACCATCCGATCGAAATCTTTCCGCTGAGATAAACTGTTGACAAAGAATCCAGCCCATAACTCCATACACCAAAATACAGCCACATGTATCGTCCAGTATTAGAGTAGGAGTGAGTAATTTATCGAGACGCTATACGAACTTGTATTTAGAAACCCTGGCTAGCTCCACAGTTGAACTCAGACGACGCGCTCAGAGTGTGTTAATCAGATTACAGCGACGTTTGTCCTAGGATTTCACCTCTAAGGTGGTCTTTCACGAGCATTCATTAACTACAACCTGCACGGTCTTTGGCGTACCCCAGCAATTTTAAAAATATGGAACCTTCGTGTGATTTGTCGACATTGCGCATGACAATAACCCACCAATTAGTTTGCCATCGTAATCCATACCAAGCCAGTACACAGTGCAGCTGCGCATGTACACAATATTGCAGTCTAACAGAAGCCGAAGCCGAATGAACTTTCCTCGAGCGTTCGATGGAAAAATCCATTTTGTTTGGCATTGTCACGGGGTGCTTGATCTTAAAGGTACGTGCGTACAACCGGGAACATGAGCCATCCACGTAACAATACAGCACAAACGGCTAGCTCATTTTCGTGAGGGTAAAAATAGCAGACTCTACATGCATTGTGTGGTCATAACTGGACAAGCGTGTGTAATCAATTCTGCAAGTGCCATTTGCTGTCGCTTTCACCTTGGAGGGCGGAGTGAGGGATTATCTTGAAGTGAACCGATATTTAACGGTATCGTGAAAGTGCCGGGAATGGCATATCTTCTTAGCTGAATAGTACGAAAAAAAATGGCACGATAATAAGATGACGAAGTTCAATCGAGTACCGTCATTGAAAAGTTCTTCAATAATAACCGGTATGCTTGAACAGCAAACGCGTGACTCAACTCAACAGAGGCGGCTGCGTAGCAAACTACTAAAGGTCCCTCTAGAATGGACGGTGGTGACTCTCTGCATGACGGTCACCGTCATCACAGACAGCAACATCAGTGTTGGGGCTGCTGTACAAACACTATGTTTATTTAGACAATACAAGGACAAGTAATGTTCTTCATTCGTTAGTGTTGGCCTGGCAACTGTTCGGCCGGGGATACAGGGACGTGTGTAGATCTGAACAGTATTCAAAACAAAAACAGCAAAAAATTAATAACCTGACGGAGGGGAGATAGGACCAGGTGAGAAGAGAACGCTTTGTGATGGAGAAAAGACCATGCGAGTATTAGATCTAAAAATTCGGCTTTAAAGAAAGACTCTGAGGCCATCAAACGGGCGAGATAAGGGAGCATAGAGTCACTTTGAAACATTAAGGTGATAAAAGAAAAAAAGAACAGGAAAGAGGCGTGGTGCTCGTCTACTGCGATCATTTTGAGGTACATAAACCTCCAAACGATTAGTCAGGCGATTTGCACAAAAACTCAGCACGAACGCCACGGACATTGATTGGTCGCCAGGCGCACGGGAGGAAGGTCACGGGGACCTCACTATAGAGAGCAGACCGTAGCAACAGCCATGCACACTGTCTACTATTGCGTGAGTGTTGGAGTATTTGGACAGAAATTCACGAAGCCATTCGGAGACACTATTTGTGTCTGATTGGCTACAAAGGTTCCCGAAACTTCGTTTTTTTTACAGTGACTACTAGTGCAACGGCGTATACTACTGTTGAAGCATGCAAGTAGCCTGATGTCCAAGCTCCGCCCACGCATCCGATGGAGAGTGAAAGTTACTACGGAAATTATGGAACCACTTTGGAGTGTTCGTTTAGTATTGTTTAGTACTCAATGAACGCCCAGGAAAGTTGAAGAGGATGCTTGAGAATGTTCGTTTTTCAAAAACTCTGTGCAGATGAGATGTCTAATGGCTTGTAACCGCTTAGTTCGTGTTTGCTACAAAACAACCTCGCAGCGAAAGGCGCTTCTCCTTCCACTAGCATATCAGTATCGGATTGCAATAATCACTAAATAATCATCAGACGAACTGAAGTAAGCCTTCAGCTTGT
Source organism: Opisthorchis felineus (assembly GCA_004794785.1). NCBI lineage: Eukaryota > Metazoa > Platyhelminthes > Trematoda > Opisthorchiida > Opisthorchiidae > Opisthorchis > Opisthorchis felineus. Next base: position 616,870 of record SJOL01007370.1, read on the forward strand.
TAGTCAGTTGCCCGCGAGGAATTTTTTGAACATCATGGTAGTTGTGATCGCCATCATGCATGATGGAAACTAAAGCTGACATTCAATAAGGCACTGATTGTGGACATCATGGTAAATACTTACTGGTCAAAATAAGATAATCCTAGTGGTACAAAACAACTATAATAACAACCGCCTGACGAAAAAAGGCCTGAGAATAGTCAAGAGAAATATTAGTCACAAGGTAAGCCTTTCAAACTGTCCCTAAAGCGCCAGGCCTCATTTGGGATCTACTATTCATTGAGCTCACGTTACACAGCCAGCTGAATGAAATGGAGGTGAAGATGAATTTCTCTAAAAAGGGCGTGGATGAACTCCGCTTTCAATCCACTGAAGGCGAGAAAAGCAGGCATCTACCGTTTTCCGTTAAAAAGCAGATCGGTACTAATGGTTGCTCCACTAAGGGGTGGTAACGAACTGGCTAAATTCTGGAATAGTGCAACTTATTTGAATAGGTTTCATCCGAAGGGCTACTAAATGACCATTGAGAGATTCATTCTTCTGGTTACAGCACTCAAGATTCGGAGAGTGGTGTCATTCCCATGACCGCACCCGCGTTAGTCGACTTTCAGGAACCGATCACATTAGTCCAGTGAATGTCCCATTAATTATCAGGTCCGCCGTGAAGGCAAATCACCGCGACCATCAAGGGGCATTCAAGTTACCCAGATAAATCGCAAGTTTTACTGACTAGTAGACGCTTATCACGGTCTCTGACCGTTTCTCTGGCAAAACTCAAATAATCCGCTTAGTCTCCATCAGACGATAAAAAGACATGGAAGACACTCAGTTGTTCGATTCGTAGGCTAACAATAGCTGCGAATTGATGCCGTACGAAGCCCAGGTTGGAAGATATGGTCAATGATTTAGCATCCGCTGAACATTCCCGATGCAACAAGATAATGTGAAAGTAGACAGTTACAAATAGGCCAATTCAAGTCCACAAAGAAAGTATATCCAGTTTGCACCGAAATTTTCAATGTTTCTCGATGGAGACAGGCTCAAATTATCGGACAAACCTGATATTGTTTAAGTAATCAAAGCGACTCAAGAATTGTTTTCTGTTGGGATCTATCGTTCCACAACAAGTTCTGCAGCGGTATTGAGTCAATCGGTGGACCCGATCGTTTTAACACTGAAGTTGACTAATACGATAAGAGTTACAGTGTTGTTTTGCCTTTCAATGAGTTAATCAAGTCATTAGCCATTTCGAGTGTATCACGACCTAGTGTGACGTAGACCGGCCTTACGCAAGCGCTCGGCATTCCCCTGCGAAGAAAAATCACATGACTAAATGACGCGTGGGAACCGTTAGTGCTTTTATAATCCTTGAGTACACCATATGAGACAACAAACTGAAGTTGCACTATGCGGAAAAACACGAGACATAAACAAAGTAATCAGTCTGCAGACGTCGAAAGTATGACAAAACAAGGGGCGGCCGGAGGAAAGAAACAGGACAACGCTAGACAAGTGGCTAGCCGACATAAACGTATTGAGAAAGTTTCCTAAACCCGAACTAAACAGTTCAGCAGAACGACAAACGGTTTGGTCAGTGCAAAAATCTGTCGGCCGAATTATGGATCACATGAAAGGATAACAACAAAAGGGAGCAAGAACTGGTCGAACGAGCACACTAAGTGAAGCTAAAAGATACATGAAGTCGCACCTGGACACGGCGCGCGATGTTTAGGTGCGGTGAACTGGAGTGCATACAATTCATCACCATGGGGTCGAATAACTGGAAGATGCTCTCTTCCCTCTAAAAGTTACCTATGGTCAGAGATGGATAAACTGCGAAAGGTGAAGTGACTATTTCACTCAAGCAGGTATCCAGTGGATGCGCTGAGTCCACTTAATTCTAATCCCAACTGGTCAAAAAAGTATATGCTGAGAGGACCAAGGCCTTAATCAATTTAGTGGCAGTTTGTCCAAAGAAGGTTGCAGCTATATGGTGCCTTCGGTTTAATGATCGAAGAAGTATGAACACTTGGTTACAGTGTTGGAATGGATTTCACGGACCAGGTCTGCACTGAAACGAGTTGATCGGGTCCCATAAGTGGCAAGGGGGGCGTGGTGAGTAAAAAGTGGCAGCGACTATTCGGAAGAAAGAAGTTTGGGAACAACACAAAATCAAACTCTATCGGCAAGAAAGGGCACAAGAGACAACCTTCCAAGTGATTATCTAGTGAGGTACAACTGTCGGTTTGACTTAACCGCTTAAGGTGTCAACGTTTGCGGAGTCAAGTTACTGGACTGTGCCGGCGCAAAATGTCTGTTTGATGTCTACGTGAACATAAAGACGTTAGAACACTGAGTGTGTCTACATCGTTTTTAACAATATTCTCTAAGACATATGGCTGTTCGCGCTAGTGTTTGCCTCGAACAAAACGAAATGTACATTATTAGCTCGCCCCATACTCATCATCATACTCTAAAAATGCGGGAGTTCGTTTGTTGATTTTATAGCATGAACATATCGTTCGTCCTCAAATTGGATGGGCTGTAAGTAGGAAAGTAGGATCAACAGGTGGCAATATCATACGTTGAATAAGAGAGCAACGTGTTCTGATAGAAGACCAAGGGGTGTATATTCTACAGTGAAGGTCAGCATTCCGTAGTTTATCCCATGTTGCGGGATGGTTAAAGAAACTGATACGAACAGTGTTCCTACAATAACGGGATAATCAAATGCACCGTATCTGCAGTAACGCAGCCGTAAAGCCACTGACGGGTTCGAAAAAGAGAAACTTCATTCAGTAGCCTGCATCCGACCCTCAGCGTTTTCTTAATCATGTGCTGATGAATGGTCTGAAGTCCACGCATTTGGTGGAGACAACCGAACTACCTCGAGCATACAGACCCACACGAAATAAGTCAAATCAGTAGTATTTGGAGGATGAAGAAACGGGCAAACTGGTGAGTTTAAACAGAGCTTCCTTAGACAGAATGGGGTTGTGATGAGTTGAGCATCCTGGTTTGTCGGAAAAGTCGCGCTCCATATGCGACCACCTCGCTATTTCAACAGTAAAAAAATTAGGGAACAGGGAGATGGTCCCTACGGCGGATGATTGCATCTCTCACAGTGTGTCAAGATTTCCCATGTTGGCAGTGTTCGATGTATACACTCCCACAAATGCCTACGGGGCATCGTTCTGACAAATTAAATACCAATGGAATACATGCTCATAGTTCGATCCCAAGCGTGTGCATCATGAGTAGGCCCAAAGGGTAAGGTGGCAATATAGTGCATCGTTCAAGTTGACTGGGTAGTTCATCCTAGAAATCGATCATCAATAATCCCACAGCGTCCATATTACGGATCGGATAACCACAAATCTTGACCAAAATAAAGGGCACTTACATGAGCCTGACTGCAGATGTCGAAACAAGAGGGATGATAGGTGCAAGTTGTTGACAAAATCGAAATCGTCCGTGTCCGAGTCACTGGAATCCCAACGGGCGACTGCAGTCGTTCCCACTGGTCCAGATCGGCGCGCATTACGTCTACCATGAGCACGACTCGCCCCCACGTCGGTATTTAAATCCCAGCAGCTGGTCCGATGCCGGTGATGACCGCTGGCGCCGGGAGCGACGCGTTGTCTTCCCGTGGAAATAAGTCTGCCAGTGGCAGCAGGTTCGCCAGACCCAGACGCTGTGGGGCGGGAGGGGTCTACTGGATTTGACATGGAATTGGAACGGTAAGCTCCTGGTCTGCTAGGCGTCCTACTATCACGAGTAGACTGGGGATAGAAAAGGCGGTAAACGGGATTTTCATCGGAATTCATGGATCGCAACTCCCGGACTAGGTCTCTGAGCGATATTGAATCGGTTACATGAGGTAAGTCTGTTGTGGGTTCACCGCCGCTGCGATGCGGACCCAACGAGTCTGGACCGCTTACAATGCTATCAAGAGAGACGTCCGCTCGTGTTCGATCGTGCGGCTGATGATAGGATGTGTACATACGTGACGTGGATGTTGGACCCCCATTGGATTCCGACTCTGAACTGTCCAAGCTTAGGCGCAAACCCATATCAAACGTTTTGTGTTACAGTATTTTCACAGCTGGATGTGGCGGAAATGTGTAAAGTAGCATCTTGAAGCCGAACCGTCACCAATGGCTGCAATGATATATCGACAAGGGAAACGACAAATACAAGGTCACATACAACCCGTAATTTTGTCTCTTCTATATGATGATAAAGATTGCAGCGACAAATTTCAATCAAACAAGTAAAATTCACAAACGGAACAGGAACACCGTGAGCCAAATCAAAATCGTTCCTTGTACCTTGAACAATACATGCTAGGCTATCAGAATGAAGCATGTTCGAATGCTCCTGAAAGCAAGTAGCATTAAAAAAGCACAAATGGTAGTGTGATTCACTGAGAAGAGCCCAAGGCCGTTAGTTTAAAAGCTCTTATTCATACTGAGAAGCATGATGGAATAAAAAAGCCGAAGGAATGAAACAAGCCGGTGAAGGTCGTAGTGCGCGCAAAAAGGTTCAAAGTATCCGCAAATCAAGATAGAAAAAATCGTAGATGCTGAAGTATCGTGAGCCTAGTGCATAAAAGAAGCAAGTGTCTACACCATTGGGTACAGAATTTTCAAAAACAGCACCACCTCTATACTTTTATCTAGTATATGGGACCGGTTTAGTCTTAAACCGTACGTGTATCTCTTACCCAACTTCTGAACCGACAAAGCCTCGACTGGGCTTTGGAAGTAATCAGGCTACAAGTATTTTTTCCACAACTAGTCACAGATATAAACGCACCATTAAGTTCTTCATTAACGCTAAAAGATCACAAAGGCTAATCTTATTTCTTCCGAAAACCATTTGATGTACTTCAGAATTACTCGTCTGATGTTCCCATTAGGCTCTGGCAATGCTCGGAAGGCACTCATACAAAAACGCTGAAAGTTTTTTAGCATCCTCAGCGCGCAGCGACCAGGTCTCTTACTCATATAATCATATAGTGCGCAGTGCAGCATTGTAAACTCGATCCTTGATAGGTATGTTGAGATAGCTCAAGGGGGCGAGGTTAGAGCGCGAATTTACTGACCGGAAGGTCCGTAGTTCGAATCCGACCTCTGCCCCTCGACTTCTCCTGTTTAGGCTTGGGCAACCTGGCAGTATCCCAGCCCCCGTGCTTCCTTCGGGTGGCATGGCAGCTAGGCACCGAAGGGGCGTTACAGTTAAACGATCATCTTTCATATTTATCTTTCAGAAACAATAATCAAGGACGGAATTACTGTAAATGATCTGAATGCCCCTCGCTGTCTTCTAGCTTCCGGCAACACACCTCTGGTGATGCGCAGATCGCTGCAGATGGATATGCCGGGACGGGTATGGTGTTGAGCTATCCAGTAGAAACATCTCTACCAGATTAGATACCTGGTGATTGCCGCCTCTGCGCGGTTCGCTTGGCAACGTCTGTCAAAGAATTTCGAGAAATTAAGGTCCATCACTCCTTGTTTATTGTGTGCTTACGCCCAACGTTCCGTAGCTATGAATCTGCCAAGGACATTTTCTATGGCGTTCTAGGTACCCTTTTTCAACGGGCTAAATGATTAAACATAGCTGCAGTTGTTGGTGACCTGAACGGTCAGTTAGGTAGATTAGGCGCGGCCGAGGCCCATTTAGGTGGCCGCCTTGGAGTGGACAAGAGACGCACGAACAACGGAAACCACCAACCTCAGATGTGGCGATCACAGACTGTTCCCTTGCAGGACCAATTTATGGGACAGTGGAAACGGCTTGAAAAAGTGGTGTCCACCAGAAAACCCGCCTTGAATCCAATTAGACCACATTACCATCAGTAACCAGTGGCGAGGGTCGACCACTGCTCACCGCTTTTTGTGGAATACCAGTGGTGACTCCGACCATCCACTTGCCTGCTGTTGCTTTTCACTGCGCTTTTCAGGTTTACGCGAAAAACTCACACCTCTCTTAAATACTGAGAAGTCTGTGGACCGAGAGGTGAAACACACCTACCACAACCGGCTACTTGAACGCCAGCCAGATAACCCGATGTCGGATATTCACCGCCACTGGAAACATATATCCAAAGCGCTATTCAAAGCCGGAACTTCTCTCTGTGGTAGAGCCCAGCCAACCTTATCTAAATATTGGACCACTGATAGGACCTGGGCTTTGCTGCAGGCCTGGCAACAGATTCCTCCTGGTCACAAACAAAACCTAACTCGATGCATCATCCGACGCCAAGTGACACTGAGTGTGCGTAGAGACCGGGAAGCTGGGTGGACCCGAAAGGCCGCAGAAATGGAAGATGCGAAAAATGAAGGAAAAGTCCACAGGTTATTTCACTTGATGCGTTTGACTGGTCCTCGGAAGCCTCTTATCAGCAAAACCATCAGGGACCGAAATGGCTCCCTGATGTCCAGTAAGGGAGAATGTTTTGACTATTGAGCACAACACTTCGAACGATTCAGTTGGCCAACTGTACCTCCAGTTCGGAATGCCGGACTTCAACAGAAAGGTGGACTGTGAATATAAAGC